>SJYV01008549.1:1345762-1366341 GCA_006410875.1 Neotragus pygmaeus
TCCCTGGGTTGGGAAGATCCCCTGGAGAAGTAAATGGCAATCCACTCCAGTACTCTTGCCTGGAGAATCCCATGGAAGGAGGAGCCTGGCGGGCTACAGTCCACAGGGTTGCAAAGAGTCGGACATGACTGAGCGACTTCACTCACTCTTACTCATTATAGAGGTGCTATTTGGTTGATAGACTTTATACTCAGAGCTAAATCCAGACATCCTAGCTTGATAGTTCCTCACAAATTATGTGTATCGAAGTAGGAATTTTACTGCAGTATAGACTTGAAATGGGGAAAAGGTGACGACAGGAAAATTCCTATGAGAATTTAACTGAGCAACATTTTAATGCATTGTAATATTTTGGGAAAGTGGACCTGAAATCCACATCCCTAGAAGTAAAAAGGAATGAAGAACTTTCAGCAGCTTTAAAAATGCTTCTTTCCCCAAACATATTAATAGGTGGATGGAGAGGTTTAGGTAACTAACAAGAATGCCCTGATTGGACACTTTTGATCATGCTGCCTTTCCATGATGAACTTCAACAACTCCCACCTAAGAAATATAGAAATAACTCTCCTGATTCACAGAAAGGTAGAAATAACGCATCTAATCTATCACCCAGTGCAGGACACTTTTAAAAGTTAAAGTGGGTACTTTTCATTTTGTTGTTGTTGCTCAGGAGCTCAGACTCTTTTGTGACCCCATGGACTGCAACACTCCAGACTTCCCTGTCCTTCCCTACCTCCCAGAGTTTGCTCAAACTCGTGTGCAGTGAGTCAGTGATGCCATCCAGCCATCTCATTCTCTGTCATCCCCTTCTCCTTCTGCCTTCAATCTTCCCCAGCATCAGGGTCTTTTCCAGTGAGTTGGCTCTCTGTATCAGGTGGCCAAAGTATTTGAGCTTCAGTTTCAGCATCAGTCCTTCCAATGAATATTCAGGGTTGATTTCCTTTAAGATTTACTGGTTTGAACTATTCACACTTACAATAATACAGCTGGTGTAAACTAGTATAGTTCCTGGCAAATTGAGACCTTTGGTCACCCTAGCCAGTAAAACCCATGGATCTCATTGTGGAATCAATTCAGAGATCAGGTGGCTGTAAAGCAGGACATTCCTTCTTCCATCACAAATAGCTTTTGTCTATAGCTGGCATGTAAGGAAAACATATGGGATATGTTCAAGACATCAATGGACTTTAGTCAGTATGTGAATCTTCTCATAAGCACCCCTAATCAGAAAATTTTACTTGGGCTTCCCTGGTGGCTCAAAAGGTAAAGAGTCTGCCTGCAATGCAGGAGACCCAGGTTTGATCCCTGGGTCGGGAAGATCCCCTGGAGAAGGAAATGGCAACCCAGTCCAGTATTCTTGCCTGGAGAATCCCCATGGACAGAGGAGCCTGGCGGGCTACAGTCCATGGGGTCACAAAGAGTCGGACATGACCGAGCAACTTCACTTTCACTTTCATGTTCAAAAAATCAGTGGACTTTAGTCAGTATGTGAATCTTCTCATAAGCACTCCTAATCAGAATGTTTTATTTGGAGATGCTCGGATAAAAAGTGTCTACCATGTCCTTATATTCATCCAACTTGTATTTTGCTGGTTCATCATCTGTGACTTTACGGGGCTTAAATTACATGTTGTTGTTGGGGACCATGAGTAATTCTCAGGCAATTATCTCCAATTGGAACCTGCCTTAAATTATAGGGAAGACTTACCCTCTCTATGAGTGAAAATACTTCCTTGGGGGCTTAATTCTTCTGTGAGATCTGTTGGCACCACGGAGAGCATTCTCTTCATATAGAACATCTAACTTGGGTGTGAAATGAAGACTAAAGCTTTAAACCAAATACTGGCTCTAGACGTCATTCTGAATGTTTCAGAAAATGCCCAGAGAATAGAATGCACAACCCAGAAGTGACTTACTACTTTTTCTTTTCCCCCTTCTGTGGAGGACTGAAATGCTAACCATGGTAATTTGTTTCTTTACAGGTTCTTCTTGAAATTTTTCCTCAAATGTAACCAAAATTGCCTAAAGAATGCGGGAAACCCACGTGACATGCGGAGATTCCAGGTGGGTCTGTCTTGCCCTTCTTATACTTGAATAATGACATGAGCATCAGGAGAGGGTAAAAAAAGTCTTAGGTGGGGAAGATCCAGAGTCTCATTGTATCATTGTTTTCCCAGAGGTGACAAGCAGGTGAGTTTGGGTCCCTAGGTGTCTTTTCTCTAGAAGTTGTTGTTTTAATTAGAGAAGGATTAGGACTGAGCCACCTGCGTTCAATGGTTGAGGTGGTGGTACCCTTTGAGCCTCGTCTGGCTTACCGAATAGACTCATAGGCTTAAACCAGGGGTCCCCAATCTCTGGGATCTAATGCTGGATGATCTGAGGTGGGGCTGATATAATAATAATAGAAATAAAGTGTGCAATAAATGTTATGTGTTTAAATCATCCTGAAACGAACCCCTCCTCACGCTGTGCATGGAAAATTTGGTACCTGGTGCCAAAAATGTAGCTTAAACCACTGCAGGTTAAGTGAAGAACATACAAGTGATGAAGTCTTTGCCAAAAGTTCTACAGGTAGAAAACTGGTCAATAGGAGCTTTGTGCTGTTTTGGAATTACGTCACTTTCCTCCTTCCTTTCTCTTGTTTTCCTTTTCCAATCTTGGAGATTATTAGTAATTATCTTATTAAAAGTGGATCTCTGAAGAAGCAGGGTGTAGGGAAGTATATATGACATTCACTTTGTTTGAGAAATGTCCTTGTTCAGCCCATGTAAATGTTTTCAAGCATCAATCAGATCCGCCTCCATTTAAAGCTTTAGTGGTATGTTAACCTCATATAATTATACATTTACTAAAGGAAAAATATGTGAAAATACATTTCACAACTTCCAAAACACAGAATGGTGGTTAGGCTTTAGGAAAGGTTGCTAAATTCTAGGTACATGCTTCTCAAACTCTAAAGTGCCAAGAATCCTCTGGGGATCTTGTTAAACTGCTAATTGAGGTCTGCGGTGGGCCTGAAATTCTACCTTTCTAACAAGCTCCCAAGTGATAGGCAAAGCCATGGACCACACTTGGAGTAGCAAGGTTCTAGACCCTTATGTTGCTCTCCACCTAATTTTATGACTGACTCATTTGGTCAGTGTTAGTTTCTTCACCAGAGTAATGATGTGTCCATCTATGGATGCCCATGTGGTCTGTCAGTGAAAATATCTTGGAGTTTAAGGTATGTTCTTAGGTGGAGTTAGTCTGCTTTAAGTATAGATTGAAATATAGGATCTCTGAGAGGATCTGGACAAATTTTCTCTGCACATTCTCTGATGGGAGAAAGGGAAGGGATGATTCTGGGCATTACTTTTTGGATGTCAAGATCTCTTAGTCTCCAAGATAATTATTTTTTTTTAATAGGTGAGACTTAGCAGTCTCATGAAAGAACAAATTCAGTAAAAAGAAGACTCCTGCCCCTGAGATTCTGAAGCAGTTCTGGAAATCATTTGGGCTTGCCGCCTTTTGTCCTGACAGATGAATGGGGAGAACCCCTAGATGCCCAATTTCCTGAAAAATGTCTTTCCTGGGGAGCTTCTGACTAAGTGGGCAGACTTGGGTCCTCTCCTTCCTACCCAGGACATTTTTGTGTTGAGTTGGAGCATCTTTGCTGGTGCAACATGTGATGGTGTTAAATATGTGTTGCTAAGTGTCTTAAAATGTGAGAATGAGTTTTGTATAAACTGTGTTGTCACTTACCTTGGCCTTGAAATGGGCCATGTATCTCCTTTGACCAAGCTTGGGTTAGGAAAAAGACATGTCCAGACATGAACCAGTTAATAACGTATAATAAATATGTCTAGACATGTATGATGCCTTGTGAATACTAGGATCGACTTGGCTGTGCTTCACAGAGTGGCAGAGTTAGAGATGGTCTTCAGTAATTTTGGGAATCTAAAAGAAAGTGTGTGTAAGATTTCAGGGGCCTTATTTTCCCTTGCATGATCTGTTAGTGAAATGCCTGAAAGCTTTGAATTATAGGAATGTAGTTTTTGGATGAGATGAGAACCAACTCAGTCTGTTATTTTTGAGAGTGTCAAGAAAGTTTTATTTTTGCAGACAAAGTAGTTATTCTTTGTTGAGTAGAAGGGCTACTGAGACAAGGAGGCATGAGTTAGATTTCTGCAAAACCTCAATTTTCTCTACTGTAAAATGGAGTAAAAATGATGATTCTTCTTATTTCACAAAAGACAGTACTTTGAAAGCATAACCGATTTGCAAAAGATAAAATATAAATGTACAATTTTGAAGAAAATATTTGCTATAAACTAAAGCTGGGCCAATAGTTGAGTACAAGTTTTCTCAGCCTGGGCAGAAATGACACTTTAGACTGAATAAATCTTTGTTGGGAGGGAGGTGGATTTGTTCTGTGTGTCAAAGGATATTTAGCCAGAATCACTGGCCTTTACCCACCAGATAACAGTAGAGAAACCATCCTCCACCCCTCGCAGTCATGAGAGACACCAAAATGTCTGCAGACATTGACAAACATCCCCAGACATTGACAAACGTCCCCTATGGGGAAAGGGATGCAGAATTGCCCCTGGTTGGGAATCACTGGGATAGGACAGGTTTAGTCCTATCCCTGATGACCTCTGACATACTCTCCTGCTGACAGTTCTGCTGTCCCAAAGAGTGCACCCTGTGATTACAC
This sequence comes from Neotragus pygmaeus, assembly GCA_006410875.1. Classification (NCBI taxonomy): domain Eukaryota; kingdom Metazoa; phylum Chordata; class Mammalia; order Artiodactyla; family Bovidae; genus Neotragus; species Neotragus pygmaeus. Next base: position 1,350,459 of record SJYV01008549.1, read on the forward strand.
TTGAAAGTTGCCCAACACATGGCCCCTCCTTGACAGTGCTCTTTCTCAGTATTCTCCAACTGATCCTAAAGTAGGTGGACCTTTCCCAGTAGGGGCTGCTACCTTGACCACTTCAGAGTCAGTCTTTGTGTCAAAGAAGAGCTCTGTCTCTATCAGCAATGACAAATTCCTTATTAGAGCTCAAATTTAACCCCCTTTATTCCTATCACTGACTTCCTACTTACTGGTGGAGGAAGGAGGGAGCCTGTGGCAGAATGAGCACTGACATTTTGTTTTGTATTTGTGTTCATTTGCGTATTTCATGAATCATCACTTTTACACAGTTAGCACATGGTCTTATGCATTGTTGGATGTATCTAGCAACTACAACTCAATGCGCCCTAAACACCATTGTCAGCTTCATTTTTTGTGTGGGCCTCTGCCTCAAGCTTGCTTTTCTTCCTGTGTTCCTTGTCTTGGTTCATTTCTAACTGTATTAAGTGCTAGGGAGATGACCATTTATAACTGGGTCTGCATTCATATTTATATGTATAAATGTATGAGTCCATGTATGTATCTTGATATACATCTATGGACATTGTCTGTAATGATGATGATGATGAAGCTAACAGTTCTGGTGTACATTTGTGAGCAGCTTTGTGCTAAGTATTTTATATGAGTTACCATATTTATCTTCGCAACACGTCCAAACAGGAATTAGGATCATGCAAATAGGAATTACTTCCACTTTACAAATGAGGTACGTGAAGTTTAGGAAAGTTAAGCAGTTTGCCCAAAGTCACACATCTACTAAGTCCTGAGGCAGTGATTCAACCCAGTCTATTTGACCCAGATGTTCTCTAATGTGGTGCAACAGTAAAGAACTTGTCCACAGCCTTTAGGCAGATACATAGTGAGGCAGTAAGGAGGTCTCTCTACATCTGAGAGCCCAGTGGGTACCTGTGAATAATATTAGAATCCCAGGGAAGTCAAGAACCGTGTTCAAAAGGGTGTTTGCCCTGAATAGAACCTAAGGATGCCAGCTGCCCGAAGAACACTGGGATTCCAGTATGTCTCGTCAAGCAGAACGTGGAGTTGAGCGGAAGGGGAAAATCTTGAGCACTGTTTCTGATTATAGCCACAGTGCTGGTCGTCAGTGTTATACTCATGTGAACTTTAGAGAAAGAGGTTATTGCTCTGAAGACTGCCTGAGCTTCACCTAATTGGTAGAGGTTTTGGCCAGTTCTCCAGGGCAAGAAAGACCCTTCAACAAATGAAGCCTGAATCCAGGAGCCCCTGATGGCTGGGAGCACTCATTTGGAAATCCTATTGACGTTCCCAACTCTTAGGACTCAACCAAAAGGGGGACGATGAGTCTTCTGTGCAGCTGTGCTGGCTGGCAGAGATGAAGCGTTGGTGGAAGGTTTCCCATGAGCAAACATATGATTTNGGAGAATCCCCATGGACAGAGGAGCCTGGCGGGCTACAGTCCATGGGGTCACAAAGAGTCGGACATGACCGAGCAACTTCACTTTCACTTTCATGTTCAAAAAATCAGTGGACTTTAGTCAGTATGTGAATCTTCTCATAAGCACTCCTAATCAGAATGTTTTATTTGGAGATGCTCGGATAAAAAGTGTCTACCATGTCCTTATATTCATCCAACTTGTATTTTGCTGGTTCATCATCTGTGACTTTACGGGGCTTAAATTACATGTTGTTGTTGGGGACCATGAGTAATTCTCAGGCAATTATCTCCAATTGGAACCTGCCTTAAATTATAGGGAAGACTTACCCTCTCTATGAGTGAAAATACTTCCTTGGGGGCTTAATTCTTCTGTGAGATCTGTTGGCACCACGGAGAGCATTCTCTTCATATAGAACATCTAACTTGGGTGTGAAATGAAGACTAAAGCTTTAAACCAAATACTGGCTCTAGACGTCATTCTGAATGTTTCAGAAAATGCCCAGAGAATAGAATGCACAACCCAGAAGTGACTTACTACTTTTTCTTTTCCCCCTTCTGTGGAGGACTGAAATGCTAACCATGGTAATTTGTTTCTTTACAGGTTCTTCTTGAAATTTTTCCTCAAATGTAACCAAAATTGCCTAAAGAATGCGGGAAACCCACGTGACATGCGGAGATTCCAGGTGGGTCTGTCTTGCCCTTCTTATACTTGAATAATGACATGAGCATCAGGAGAGGGTAAAAAAAGTCTTAGGTGGGGAAGATCCAGAGTCTCATTGTATCATTGTTTTCCCAGAGGTGACAAGCAGGTGAGTTTGGGTCCCTAGGTGTCTTTTCTCTAGAAGTTGTTGTTTTAATTAGAGAAGGATTAGGACTGAGCCACCTGCGTTCAATGGTTGAGGTGGTGGTACCCTTTGAGCCTCGTCTGGCTTACCGAATAGACTCATAGGCTTAAACCAGGGGTCCCCAATCTCTGGGATCTAATGCTGGATGATCTGAGGTGGGGCTGATATAATAATAATAGAAATAAAGTGCGCAATAAATGTTATGTGTTTAAATCATCCTGAAACGAACCCCTCCTCACGCTGTGCATGGAAAATTTGGTACCTGGTGCCAAAAATGTAGCTTAAACCACTGCAGGTTAAGTGAAGAACATACAAGTGATGAAGTCTTTGCCAAAAGTTCTACAGGTAGAAAACTGGTCAATAGGAGCTTTGTGCTGTTTTGGAATTACGTCACTTTCCTCCTTCCTTTCTCTTGTTTTCCTTTTCCAATCTTGGAGATTATTAGTAATTATCTTATTAAAAGTGGATCTCTGAAGAAGCAGGGTGTAGGGAAGTATATATGACATTCACTTTGTTTGAGAAATGTCCTTGTTCAGCCCATGTAAATGTTTTCAAGCATCAATCAGATCCGCCTCCATTTAAAGCTTTAGTGGTATGTTAACCTCATATAATTATACATTTACTAAAGGAAAAATATGTGAAAATACATTTGTTAACTTCCAAAACACAGAATGGTGGTTAGGCTTTAGGAAAGGTTGCTAAATTCTAGGTACATGCTTCTCAAACTCTAAAGTGCCAAGAATCCTCTGGGGATCTTGTTAAACTGCTAATTGAGGTCTGCGGTGGGCCTGAAATTCTACCTTTCTAACAAGCTCCCAAGTGATAGGCAAAGCCATGGACCACACTTGGAGTAGCAAGGTTCTAGACCCTTATGTTGCTCTCCACCTAATTTTATGACTGACTCATTTGGTCAGTGTTAGTTTCTTCACCAGAGTAATGATGTGTCCATCTATGGATGCCCATGTGGTCTGTCAGTGAAAATATCTTGGAGTTTAAGGTATGTTCTTAGGTGGAGTTAGTCTGCTTTAAGTATAGATTGAAATATAGGATCTCTGAGAGGATCTGGACAAATTTTCTCTGCACATTCTCTGATGGGAGAAAGGGAAGGGATGATTCTGGGCATTACTTTTTGGATGTCAAGATCTCTTAGTCTCCAAGATAATTATTTTTTTTTAATAGGTGAGACTTAGCAGTCTCATGAAAGAACAAATTCAGTAAAAAGAAGACTCCTGCCCCTGAGATTCTGAAGCAGTTCTGGAAATCATTTGGGCTTGCCGCCTTTTGTCCTGACAGATGAATGGGGAGAACCCCTAGATGCCCAATTTCCTGAAAAATGTCTTTCCTGGGGAGCTTCTGACTAAGTGGGCAGACTTGGGTCCTCTCCTTCCTACCCAGGACATTTTTGTGTTGAGTTGGAGCATCTTTGCTGGTGCAACATGTGATGGTGTTAAATATGTGTTGCTAAGTGTCTTAAAATGTGAGAATGAGTTTTGTATAAACTGTGTTGTCACTTACCTTGGCCTTGAAATGGGCCATGTATCTCCTTTGACCAAGCTTGGGTTAGGAAAAAGACATGTCCAGACATGAACCAGTTAATAACGTATAATAAATATGTCTAGACATGTATGATGCCTTGTGAATACTAGGATCGACTTGGCTGTGCTTCACAGAGTGGCAGAGTTAGAGATGGTCTTCAGTAATTTTGGGAATCTAAAAGAAAGTGTGTGTAAGATTTCAGGGGCCTTATTTTCCCTTGCATGATCTGTTAGTGAAATGCCTGAAAGCTTTGAATTATAGGAATGTAGTTTTTGGATGAGATGAGAACCAACTCAGTCTGTTATTTTTGAGAGTGTCAAGAAAGTTTTATTTTTGCAGACAAAGTAGTTATTCTTTGTTGAGTAGAAGGGCTACTGAGACAAGGAGGCATGAGTTAGATTTCTGCAAAACCTCAATTTTCTCTACTGTAAAATGGAGTAAAAATGATGATTCTTCTTATTTCACAAAAGACAGTACTTTGAAAGCATAACCGATTTGCAAAAGATAAAATATAAATGTACAATTTTGAAGAAAATATTTGCTATAAACTAAAGCTGGGCCAATAGTTGAGTACAAGTTTTCTCAGCCTGGGCAGAAATGACACTTTAGACTGAATAAATCTTTGTTGGGAGGGAGGTGGATTTGTTCTGTGTGTCAAAGGATATTTAGCCAGAATCACTGGCCTTTACCCACCAGATAACAGTAGAGAAACCATCCTCCACCCCTCGCAGTCATGAGAGACACCAAAATGTCTGCAGACATTGACAAACATCCCCAGACATTGACAAACGTCCCCTATGGGGAAAGGGATGCAGAATTGCCCCTGGTTGGGAATCACTGGGATAGGACAGGTTTAGTCCTATCCCTGATGACCTCTGACATACTCTCCTGCTGACAGTTCTGCTGTCCCAAAGAGTGCACCCTGTGATTACACTTGAAAGTTGCCCAACACATGGCCCCTCCTTGACAGTGCTCTTTCTCAGTATTCTCCAACTGATCCTAAAGTAGGTGGACCTTTCCCAGTAGGGGCTGCTACCTTGACCACTTCAGAGTCAGTCTTTGTGTCAAAGAAGAGCTCTGTCTCTATCAGCAATGACAAATTCCTTATTAGAGCTCAAATTTAACCCCCTTTATTCCTATCACTGACTTCCTACTTACTGGTGGAGGAAGGAGGGAGCCTGTGGCAGAATGAGCACTGACATTTTGTTTTGTATTTGTGTTCATTTGCGTATTTCATGAATCATCACTTTTACACAGTTAGCACATGGTCTTATGCATTGTTGGATGTATCTAGCAACTACAACTCAATGCGCCCTAAACACCATTGTCAGCTTCATTTTTTGTGTGGGCCTCTGCCTCAAGCTTGCTTTTCTTCCTGTGTTCCTTGTCTTGGTTCATTTCTAACTGTATTAAGTGCTAGGGAGATGACCATTTATAACTGGGTCTGCATTCATATTTATATGTATAAATGTATGAGTCCATGTATGTATCTTGATATACATCTATGGACATTGTCTGTAATGATGATGATGATGAAGCTAACAGTTCTGGTGTACATTTGTGAGCAGCTTTGTGCTAAGTATTTTATATGAGTTACCATATTTATCTTCGCAACACGTCCAAACAGGAATTAGGATCATGCAAATAGGAATTACTTCCACTTTACAAATGAGGTACGTGAAGTTTAGGAAAGTTAAGCAGTTTGCCCAAAGTCACACATCTACTAAGTCCTGAGGCAGTGATTCAACCCAGTCTATTTGACCCAGATGTTCTCTAATGTGGTGCAACAGTAAAGAACTTGTCCACAGCCTTTAGGCAGATACATAGTGAGGCAGTAAGGAGGTCTCTCTACATCTGAGAGCCCAGTGGGTACCTGTGAATAATATTAGAATCCCAGGGAAGTCAAGAACCGTGTTCAAAAGGGTGTTTGCCCTGAATAGAACCTAAGGATGCCAGCTGCCCGAAGAACACTGGGATTCCAGTATATCTCGTCAAGCAGAACGTGGAGTTGAGCGGAAGGGGAAAATCTTGAGCACTGTTTCTGATTATAGCCACAGTGCTGGTCGTCAGTGTTATACTCATGTGAACTTTAGAGAAAGAGGTTATTGCTCTGAAGACTGCCTGAGCTTCACCTAATTGGTAGAGGTTTTGGCCAGTTCTCCAGGGCAAGAAAGACCCTTCAACAAATGAAGCCTGAATCCAGGAGCCCCTGATGGCTGGGAGCACTCATTTGGAAATCCTATTGACGTTCCCAACTCTTAGGACTCAACCAAAAGGGGGACGATGAGTCTTCTGTGCAGCTGTGCTGGCTGGCAGAGATGAAGCGTTGGTGGAAGGTTTCCCATGAGCAAACATATGATTTTCCTCATTTTTCTCATAGTACGCTAATTGGAAAGCTGGTTTCAAGTATTTTGGTGTCACTGTTGCCTCTGAGGGGAGTGAGAGAGTGTCATGTTGGCATAAGAAGACTCCCTTCTCCTCTTTACATCTCAATGTGGCTTTTCCCAGTGACACTGAAAACCCAAGGCCCGGAGCTGTCTGAGTGAAGGCACGCCCTCCTGCCTGCCCAGTGGGCTCCCCCTGCCTGTTAGGGATGCCACTTTCTCTCTCGTCCCGCTCCCCAGGCCCGCTGATATTCATGCAGCCAGGCCAGAGTGCATCTCCTCTGAACAGCAGTCAGGGCCCTCCCTGTGTAGGTGACTGAGGAGGACATAAGAAAGGTTGTTGATCTCTTGACATGTAAAGATATTCTGTCGAGCAAACTCAGCCTCACAGCAGCTGAGCTTCTGGTGTGTAAACAGAGACTGCTTAATTACACAGGTCATGTCAATTAGCGTGACCTTAGCGTTTTTGAGAAATTCATCACTTTCTGCAGAGCTCAGCTGTATTCATAGTTTCAGGCAGTATGGAATAAGCCTTGTAGAGAATTTGGTACAATCTTTTTATTTTTAAGCTTATAATTGATGTTTTCTTTTGAAATCCCCAGGCTGTGGTTAGGGTAACAAACTTGCTTAAATACAACAGTGGATACAGGCTTCATTCAGTTCTGTGGGTGTGGGGACGACGGGAGAAGGAGAGCAGGAGGGAAGGCGGTGGATGGAGACAGCTCTCTCTCCTGATGGGGAGAATTTCCCTGTGACTAAATGAGCCTGTTTCTTCATCTTGACACTAAAAAGATGCTAATGTCAAAGGACTGTGTTAAAACCATGTCACAGGTCTGGTTTTTAACTGACGGGAGCTAGACAATTCAAGCTTAAGATTTAAATCCTTATCAATAGCTTCCCTTGTTGGGGCTGGCAGAGCGGGGAGGTGAGGGGAGGAACAAGAACTGGGTACAAGCTGTCATCACAGTAGATACCGTAATACCTGGAAAACTGGGAAGTAAATTTCCAAATTCATCTTATTGCTTTAACAAAGCTTTCCACAGGCTGTAAATCTGTATCTGTGTCTAAATGTTAGGTCTGTAACTACATGTGAACGTAAATGGAAGATATGCTCGTTTATGCATGCATGCCGCACTCAGTAGTATTTATTGACCTGGTAGGTGGTGAGTATATTGTGATAAGAACAAGAAAGATGGAGTGTTTGCTCTAATGAAACTTAAATTCTAGTTGGGGTTTATTAGTTAGGATAATACTAGCTGCTGTAACAAATAGACCAAAGAAGATTTAATGGCTCACCTTCAACAGAATTGTTTATTCCTAACAGAATGGTACAAGGCAAGTGTTCCTGGTGGGTGAGTAGCTTTTATATGTGAAGGAGTCTCCACCACCCCCTGGAACCTTATTGTCTCCATACATCCAGTTGAAGGGTAAAGAGTGCATGGAAGGGCTTGTGGGCTTAAAAATCTCATCTTAGAAATGATTCTTGTCAAATCTGCCCACATTCTCCTGGCTAGAAGTCTGTCACACAGCCATGTATGACCACAGAGAGGCCTGAAAATGTCTAGTTGTACTGTCCAAGAAGAAAAGATAGTAATATGGGGAACAGTGACCTTCGGTTGCTACACTGTGTACAAATAATCTCACATCATTAAAAATTTCAATTATTGCTTTAAGGAAATGAAGCAGGGTATTATGAGAGAGAACCCCAGTGTGGGATGGGGGATGGGAGCATACTTTAAAAGCAGGTGGCCAAGAAAAACTTTCGAGGAGGGGACTCTTAAGCTCGGAGCTAGTGGATAAGAATAAGTCATTTTGAGAAGAGCCAGAAGAGTTTTCTGAGCAGAGAGAACAGCAAGCCCCAAATTTATGTTTGTCTCGGGTTTATCTGAGATGAACAATTTTCTTTTGCTTACTTATCATTTGGAATGGGAGTGGGGTAAGAAATATGAGGAGAAACCACCAGGTTTTTCTTCCCAAATTCCCACCAAAAATGTGTGGTCTTTCAAAAATGATGATGTAGTTAATGACACTAAAAGGCAACTCTCTATCTTCCCCCCTTCTTTGGTGAATTCTTTAAATTTTGGAGAATCCTTATTTATTCAGAAGCCCACAGGGTATGATTAGAGGATTCTTAAAATACATGCCCATTCTCAGCAATTTCGGTCTGCTTTTAAAGGCACTTAAAGAAAGAAGGAAATGTTCTCAACCCTTTTATTTCTCTCCCACCGTTCCCCAATCCCGTCTTATATTGTTTTGACAAACAGCACATCTTGCAATTAAATTCTTTACCAACAGAATGCTAGGGGCCTGAGCCGCAATCACTCTCTTCCTACAGAATAATTTCAAGATGCACCGTGCTGATTAATTATACTGAAAGCAGCTCTAATGATAGTTTCAGAATACAGGATTAATTCACATAACATGGTAAATACAAATGGTGGATTTTCAACCTGATATATTAAACCATTACGGCTTATTGGGCAAATATGTATCTTGGCATGAGCCTTATGCTGGGCCTTGGCAGAAAATATGCATCACTGAAAAGGAATCCTTATGACCAGGATTTGATGAGTGGTAGCTCTGCACTTAGAGGAAATAAATTCCTACATTAAGTACAGTTGCTATTGAAAAAAAATGTAAAATATATTAAAGGATAGACATAGAAGTGTTTGGTTTGATCAGTGTTGCCCAGTGGATATTGGATCTGAGGATGCGTGGTGCTTACTGAGACTTGCCAACCGAGAGGTATTCTTATATTCTTCCAGTTTTTAGGTTGTAACTTATAGAGCTCTTACTATGTGTGAGACCTTGTACTAAGTGTTTTACATGTATAATTTTATTTGTTTTTCTACCCTCTTTCCCTTGTTTACTTTGCTCCAAATGAGCACATTGACCTTCTTTCTCTTCTGTCATTTTTCTTCACCAAAGGTACTAAGCGCATTCCTTCCTCAGGATTTTTACACTTGCTCTCCTGTGCCCCTGGAAATTCTTCTGCCACATCATTGAATGGCTGGTTACTTCTTATTAGTCAGATTTCAGCTAAAATGTCACCTCCTTTGAGAGGCCTTCCTAATCATCTGCTCCAAAGTAGTTCCTGCCTGGGCTTCACCCCCTTCCTCATTTTATTTTCTTCTTGGAACTTTTTACCTTCTGAAATTTGCTTTCATTGTTTATCTATCTATTGTCTAAAAAACTCTTTTATTCTGGACAGAGACTAAGCTCTTGATGGGCACACACTTTGTCATTGCTGCTTCTCCAGTACATACAATGATGCCTGACACCTATTCCTGTGATTAAATGACTTATCTAAGGTTACAGACTAGTGAGTGGTGGAGTCGGGGTTCATACTCAGCACTGTCTGAGCCCAGGATCTGAACTGACGACTATACGCTATTTTCTTGATTGCAGTTTCCATGTCCGTGTACCGTGGTCCCATAAACAGAAAGCATGCACGGCAGTTACATATACTTGGGCTCAGTGCTACTTAAAATGGCCAATGGGAACGCATAAATGGAGCACCAGTTAAATGCCAACAACAACGTTAAAGGCATCAAAAGTATCCTGATCCACAGAGAGAAAAACTAGGTTCAGATCAATGATGAGTTTTTATGTCTACAGTGTGTCACAGTTCAGGAGACAAAAGCTGAGTCTAGTTTATAATGGTTCAAATTAGTTTAGCACAGGAATCCAAGGATTTAAAAGTGTCTGTTCTTATCTTACTGTTAAAAGAAGAAATATTTTTGTCTTGCGGCTCAGAGAGTGAATTTAATTCAGCTACTCAGTCCCTCACTCCTGCAGTTCCACTCTGTTACATCCTGTAGGTTCATGCGTCCTCCATAATTTTTAATGAGTTATTTGGGATCTTTCAACCAGATAGAAGCTTGCAATCAAGCTGGTTTCAGAGAATATCTCTTTCCATATCAGCCAAGGAGATTTTAAAGGACAAAGTTAATGAAGACCCAACTGCTGCAAACCATTTTTATGTAGATAATGCCTAAAGTGTAGTCAGTCAGATAGACAGCGATGTGTCCTGGAAGAGACAGTTAGGGGAAAGAGGACCTAAGCTAGGAGCATGGATTGAGAGGCCAGAAGTGGGCCTAGAGTCTGAAGTTTCCCTTCAACTTTGCCTCTGCTCTTAATTCATCCTGTGGCCTTGAAGTTTTTAAGCCTCTTGGGTCTCAGTTTTCCAAGGTATCAGACACGACTGAGCGACTGAACTGAACTGAAAAGGAGGAATTGGATAAATTCTCAGTATCATAACTACTGGGGTCTCCTTTTATCATTTTCTTTTATGAACCTCTTGTGGTGACATATCTTCCAACTTAATTGCATTTATTGAATAAGAATCACACTCCCTATTTTAAAATTATTCAAAGCCATGGAAACTGCCAATTTCAAGCTTCTCGTGTGCATGAGATTACTGTGTTTCCACATGGAACTGATATGATCCCATATCAACAAAGGCAAGCTATTGCATGTTATAGTATGCATCCTTCCTATGGATGAATCAGGATATGCTTTCTGCAGGGTTGTCTCCGGTGCTACATTAGAAAGCTCGTAGTTGGCAGCCACTAGATTGGCTGATTTCTTGGGTCTCTGGGGACTCATTGGAGGAGCCTGTAAAGGGTAGTTCAGTTGATAGGTTGGGTGTAGAATGTGGGCCGTGTGAAGCAGAGGGTAGAAGTTTGACCCAGTAGACTTTATTTTGTAGGGAAGTTTTACGCTTACAGAAAAATGAAGGGAAAACACAGAGAGTTCACATATATTTCCTTAATACCCCTTAAGCAGTTTCCCTTATTAACATCTTGCATTAGTGTGATACATGTGTTACAATTGATGTGTCAGTATTCATATACTATTATTAATTTCCATAGTTTACTCTAGGACTCACCGTGTTATACATTATGTGGGTTTATACAGATTCGTGATGTGTGTCTACCATTACAGTGCCGTTTAGAATGGTTTCATCTCCATCCTCCCCTGCCGGTTCCTCTGTGCTCTGCCTATTCATCTCTCCTTCCCTCTTCCCAAACTCCTGGCAACCACTGGTCTTTCCACTGTCTCCATATTTATCCCTTTTCCAAAATGTCATATAGTTGGAATGATGAAGTATATAGTCTTTACAGGTTTGCTTTTTTTCATGTAGCTGCATTTAAGTTTCCCTCATGTCTTTTTGTGCCTTGATAGCACATTTCTTTTTATTGCTGCATCATCCTCCATTTTGTGGACTACTAGTTTGTTTATTTATCCATCTGTTGGACATTCTGGTTGCTGATGCCTTTTATTTACTTGAATTTTTAAATTACTATGATGGTTAAATCAGATGCAATTGTACAAAATTATTCAGAGGGATCCTGTGTATCCTTTATTCAGTTTCCCCTAATATATTGATATTTTGCAAAATTATTGACCAGTATTAGATTGTTCTATTGTTCTATTGCTCAGATGGTAAAGAATCCGCTTGCAATGCCGGAGACCCAGGTTCAATCTCTGGGTCAGGAAGACTCCCTGGAGAAGGGAATGGCCACCCACTCCAGTATTCTTGCCTGGAGAATTTCATGGACAGAGGAGCCTGGCGGGCTACAGTCCATGGGGTTGCAAAGAGTCGGACATGACATACAGTATTCATACAGGATATAAACGTTGATACAATCCACGCATCTTATTCACATGTCTCTAGTTTTACTTGTACTCATCCATGTGTATATTTTAGGGCTATGCTATTTTCTCATGTGTAAGTCTGTGTATCTGTCACCCCACAGTCAAGACATTAGACATTGTCATCACTGCAAAGATGCTGGCCTTATGTAGCCTCCACATCCATCTTCCCTCTGCTCCTAATCTCTGCCAACCACTTCTCTGTTCTTCCGTTCTAAATTGTTGTTATATCAAGTAGTAGTAAATAGAATCATGCAGAGTACTAGTTTGCTACGACTGCTGTAACAAAATACCACAGGCCCGGAGTGTATTTTCCAAAATCCTGGAGGCTGGAAGTTCTGGATCAAGGTGTTGGCAGGCTTGGTTTCATTGGCTTGCAGATGGCCACCTTCTCTCTATGTCCTCACATGGTCTGTTTTCTTTGCCTGAAGACCCTTCTGTGTCCAAATTTCCTTTCCTTGTAAGGATATCAGTAAGATTAGATTAAGACCAACCTTAACAACCTCATTTTAAACTTAATTACCTCTTCAGAGGCTCCATCTGCAAATAGAGTTGTGTTCTTAAGTTCCAGGGTTAGCACTTCAACATATGAATTTTGAGGGGGACACAATTCAGCGCATAATATGCAGTATGTAGCCTTTTGATACTGGCTTTTTTCACCTGACAAAATTCTCTGGAGATTCATTCAGATGTATCAGTAGTTTATTCCTTTTGATTGCTGAGTGCTATTCCATGGGATGCCTCTTATTCCCTTTAAATTTTGTACTTCAGGCCAGTGCATTTCATACCTTTATTAAGGGCTCTGAATTAACACAAACATAGAATAAGCTAAACCCAGAGGTAAGGAAGCTGTGAACTAGACTAACTTTAGCACTGATTTCTTTACACTGAGTTATCATATATAAGCCTTAAAAACCAAGATTTATAAATTTTTGTTATTCAAAATTAAGTTGCTGAAGATGTTGTGTTTTAGAGAGAGGTACTTCTTACCAAGATATTCTAAATTTAAACACTGAAAATATTTTTATGGCTTAATTATCCCCCTAGAAATGTTTAAAGGTATAGATTCCAAATTTTGGTGTCCTATGTTCTAACCCCTTCTTCCACATGAGCTGCTGCTTTTGTTAATGTGATCTGCCACTCATCACTGAATTTAGCTGACTGTCTCTTTGAAAATCTGCTCATGAGACAGATTATGGTTCATCAATTTGAGAGAATATAGTTGGGACATACAGGATTTCCTGCTTGATTGGAAGGGGAGAGGGACAGTCTAAAGAATGATAGCAAGGAAATAATAGCCAATAACAAAATTCCTAGAGACTCCCTCATTAAAATGACGTATTAGGAAAAATATACTGCATTGATAAAACGCAGAAAAATTTACAGGCTAATTTCAGAGCAATAAGGTTTCATTTCATTTCAAGTTTAGAATGTAAAAGGCTAATAGGTAGATAGTTTATAAAAAGCAAAAGTACAGAAACCATGAAATTTGCAGTTCACAAGAGGTCTAAATTATATAATTAAATGTCATGAACATGAAGGTCTTTAAGTTTGTAAGATTTCATTGTTAAACTAATAAAAAGGGCATGTAGAAGAAATGATTTCTGTATCCTTGTATTGAAAATAACAATTTATGCTGGGTCCTCTTTATAGCAAATAAGATGCTTCAGATTATCAGCCCAACACGGGTTCTTGAACTTGTTGATGAAATCACCAACAAAGCAACAGCTCTGCTAGCACTGCTAACACTTGCTCTATGAGAACTGGAAACCATACTCACCACTTTAAATAATGTAAGCCTCCCAGTAACCGTATGAGTTAGCACTATTAACATTTCCATTTGAGAGTCAGGGACACAGGGACTTAGAGAGGTTAAGTTACATGGCCAAAGTCACATCAGCTAGAAAAGCTTGAGAGTCAAAAGTCATAAGTTTTGTTTTGAATTTTAGTTCTAAATAGATTGGGGAGATAGTAAAAATAATAACATTTAGGTCCATTTAGATCTAGGATATAACATAGCATATTGTGAACCACTGTAATGAGCCAAGAAATTGAAAACTTCAAAGTCTGTGTATAGTTGTGGCCTTTTTATTCCCTCACATTGAATATTGTCACCTGGAGAATTGGACACAAACAGAAAATGCCATGGAACACACTGCATGCTCATCAGCATGTCTCTGGATTGCTATCCTAAAAAGCCATGCTCCTTCCCCAGATAGAGTTTTACTTCCCCCAAAATACAGTGATAATACATATAAATAACCCCAAACATGCTGAAGCTTAATACTCATTTCAGGAGAAATAAATTGGGCATCCTCACAAATAAATTGGAACAATTTATTTCAAAATCACTCGACAGCAGCCCGGTCCAATAGAATACTCTTCCATGACGACAGTGTTCTGTTGTCCATTATAGTGCCCTCCAGCTACACGTGACTGCTGACCACTTGAAATATGGCTACGGAAACCCAGGAACAATGGAATTTTAGATTTTATTTAATTAGTTTAAATTTAAATAGCCAAATGTGTGGCTGCTGTATTAGTATAATTCTAGACTATGTCAATTATAACAGATATCGTAAAATTCAAAATATACCTGTTCCTCGTTTTATCCTGGGTCAGCAGAGTGAGGAAGAAGGTATAAAAGGGAAAAGATGGTCAAGTCCAAATGTAAAATCATTTTCCGTGTTTATCTGTCCCAAATTCAAGCTGAGTTTTGTTGACAAAATTTGGGAAGGTTGAAGATTTGGCAGGCTTGCCTATCCCCTTGCCTGCATGAACATGTCAGCAGCTCATTAATCTTGTGTTTAAACTGTGAAGGCCCTTTTCCCTCCAAGTATAGGCTTATTTTTAAAGGATTTTTCAGTGCTCCCTTTGCATCTCAGCATTATATATATATTTGTGTGTGTATGTGTATATATATATTTACAAGTTGCTCTGTGGATTAATTGCAGCACTTATTTTATTTAACTATATCCTAATCATTTCAAATTGGAATGAGAGAAATTATTTTGGGGTAAGGAAGTTAAAATGTACAGTGTTATGAGTTTTTGAGGAACACATAAGGTGTTTATTTTCTAGAAACTTAAAGGCATGAGAATTCTCGATGTCATCTTTCTCCAATTATAATTGATCTTTCAATGAAATTATCCTATCACACGTGTGGCCTTGGTAATCCCTCTCTTGCCAAGAAAAGAAAGACATACGGGGTGTAGTTTTCTTTCCTAACAGTTTTCAGTTTTTGTTCAATGTAGGAATTAGATGACATTGTCTTTTAACGATACTGAATATTTTAAGCCTGTAGCAGTCTGACTTACAGGTGCATGTTGGATTGTCATTGCTTTTTTTTTTTCTTAAGACAGACGTCTAGAATAACCACTTTCTGTATTTCCTGACACTGGAAACAGATACCGTTTGTCATTCCTTTTATAGTTTCTTCAGCTAACGACTCCAGTGACCACTCAATTGTGGTCTTGTAGTAAATCAAAAATTCTTTGAAAGACCTAGCTCTGTTACATAATTGTAAATGTCCCACGAAGTCATCTCCTGAACTAAAAAGAAAAATGAATTTCTGTTGCTTTAAATAATATAGACTCTGCCACCACTCATAGTACTTTTCAAAAATAGAAGAACAGAGAATTTTCTTCTCTCCCTCTTAGTCTTTCTCCTTCTCTTCCTTCTAAATTAACCTATAATTGATGAAGCACACACAGAGCCTCCAGCCGTCACATCTGGTTGGTCAATCATGAAGAAAGAGAAAAACCACTTTGCAAACTGCTGCTTAGAAAGACTATGTCCTTCCACGAATGACTTGCCCTGGCTGGAATTTTGGATATCACAATGACTAAGGAGAAGGCCCTGAGTCCCTAAATGGACTCTCTTAATTGTTTACTTTGCATTTTAGTAAAATAGGAGTGAAAACTAAAATCAGGTGCGGGTCCAAGTCCTGCTTGGGGTTGGATCTTGAGGACCCCAAGGGAGAGTGGAGCGGACCCCAAAGGAGCCCCCCCCCC
>SJYV01008549.1:1367431-1386115 GCA_006410875.1 Neotragus pygmaeus
GGGGGGGGGGGGGGGGGTGGGGGGAATATTTTAAAGATTCAAAAGATTTTTATTTGCATGATCAACTGTGATATCTGCTTCAGTGTCTAAACTGAAGGGTAATTTAGGTGAAACACAACCACCCTTGTGTAAAAAAAAAATATGCTAATAAAGATCCTCTTGTTAAAATTATGGTTAACAGTGTACCTTCTGCTGTATAACTATAAACTGTGCAATTTTACTTAAAACTGCATCAAAAGCGTTCCATGCCAAAGACCCACTCATCAATAGCTCCTCTTGTTAGACTTGTACAGCATAAGCACCAGTTATTATGTGAAATAGCTATGCAATTTTCTGCAGCTCCCAGCTGTTATTTATTTAACTTGAGTTTATTACCCTCCGTGCTTTTATATTAAAATGTTCATTCATTTCTCTCTTCTGTCTCCAGGTCGTGGTGTCTACGACAGTCAATGTGGATGGCCATGTCCTGGCAGTCTCTGATAATATGTTTGTCCATAATAACTCAAAGCATGGGCGGAGGGCTCGGAGGCTTGACCCCTCGGAAGGTACGCCCTCTTATCTGGAACATGGTAGGCGAATCATTTTCATTGGTTGTCATTGCTACTTTAACTGTGCATTTATTTGGTTTCTTTCTTCCAACTCCACCATCTTTTCTACCTCTTTTCAAATTTCAAATGTCCTGTTGAACAGTATTGATGCTGAGTATTTCAATACAAGAAGATATCTCAGAGGCCTAGGCTTTCTTGTAGCACAGGTCCCTACCCTGGAAATGGCTGACATTTCCTTCCTTATGGTGGAGAGACAGAGGGAGATTGGACCACTGCTTTATTTTAAACTGCCACTTGATTTTAAAAATAGTGAAAGGTCGAAGCAGGGCAACAAAAATCCTGATTTTGAGTTTTTTGAGATTGTGAGTATTTTGAGTTTGTGGTTGACCTGATTGTATAATGAACTTCACTTTCTTTACAATCCTACTGGTATGTGTCTGTGACCATACATTTAACTTCATTTGGAGATAAGGTTCCAAAGTCTTGGTTGGATGTGTTTCTTTTTGCATGTAAATTCCAAACTAAATGTCCCTTCCGTGCCCTGTGCATGCCTCACCCCTCATCACCACACGGTGCAGACTGCTTTTTATGTAGGCAGATTTTGGTGGGGAGAAATCATATTTGTCTTCATCTTATGGCTAGTTAGTTGTATCTTTGAGAGGACTAGAGGAAACCAGACAAAAATTTGAAACAAAGAGATTGAATGCCACTCAAAGGAACAACAGGCTGGACTGAGCATATGTCCAAATGTTTCTGAGCTACCTGTATATTTATATAGTGAATCCATCTGTTCATCATCCACCCGTTCATCAACCCATCTATCCATCCATCATCATCCATCCTCTGTCCAGCCATTCCATTCATCCTTTATTTATCCATCCATTTTTCATCCATCCATCAATCCACCCAGAAAACTGTGACTGAGTCTCAACTGGATACAGTCACTGTGCTAGGTTTCCTCCAACCTCCTCAAATTAAACTCTTCAATTATTTTCCCCATTTCACTTTCAGTTTGCTAGGTCATCAGAATTCTTTTGAAAACACTACCACACAAAGTACCACCTGATTGCCTGATCTTTTGGTGGACCGTGAACTGTCCACAATGTAGTTCATAGGGTAGAAAACGCCTTTCTCTGCTGGCGTTCTCAATTTAATAAACACACTACTGTCACCATTTTTGCCTGTTTTTTTTTTTTTTTTTTTTGGGTGTGTGTGTGCCTAAGAAATACACAATCTGTACTTTTTATTAATTAGCCAGATGGAACACTCTTAGAAGGGATTCTATACTACATCCAGTTTTACAGTCTTTTTAAAGTAAACCATCATCTTTCAAAAGCTNTTTTTTTTTTTTTTTTTTTTTTTGGTGTGTGTGTGCCTAAGAAATACACAATCTGTACTTTTTATTAATTAGCCAGATGGAACACTCTTAGAAGGGATTCTATACTACATCCAGTTTTACAGTCTTTTTAAAGTAAACCATCATCTTTCAAAAGCTGCTTCTTTATGGTTTCATTAGTGCTGAGATGGATGGATATTACTTTTTGCAGGAGGCCATTTGAAACACCTGCTCATGATTACATTCCTAGCTCCATTTCTGTACTTAAAATTATTCGGATCCTCACTTTATAGTAATATTGCCATTTTTATACCCTTGGAGTCACTTCAGACCTTGTATGATTAGAGATACTGAGGTGAAAGGAAGAAGAATAGGTAAATACTCAGTGGATACAATTTGGACAACAGTGGCTTAAAAGCTGAAGTCTTGTTTCCAACTCTGACCATTAGTTACTGTCCTGTCTGGGAACTGACTTGACTGTCAGTTTGGTATCTGACAGTCATGGGTCCATAGTTCTAAACTGTGCTCCATGTGCAGCCTACACCCAGGTTCCCATTCCTGCCCTTGGGAAGCTGGTGGGAGAGCGCATGACACCTTGCAAATCATCCCTCCACCAAAAAAACCCCAACACAAACCAGTGCAAAACAAACTCACTAGCAAGGACACCTCTAGGGCTTGGAGGTCAGGAACATTATTTTACATCATGGTATGGTAGAGAAAGAGCCTTGAAACCTAAACCAGTTCTGAGCTTCGCTTCCAGCGTTTGTGTGACCTTGGACAAGTCAGCTTACCTTTGAGGATCCTTAGTTTCCTTCTCCGCAAAGTGAAGGTGATGATCTCTGGGGGGTAAAAAAAAAAAAAAAAAGTGCCTTGGGTGGGGACAGGTCACATACAGAGGGGAAGTTGGCTGGGTGGAGACTGCGGAAGAAGGGCAGGTTCATGCTCTGCCGACCCAAGCCCGGGCAGTTGTCATCAAGGGCAGGGAGAGCCCAGGTGGGCCAGATGTTCCCATCTGACCCGAAGTAAAACTCTCTCAATTTTTAATTGTTGGTAACAAATTACAAACTGTTTTAGCCCCTAAAGAAAGGACAGGGGAAGAAAGTCACTTAGGTAGAAGACAGCCAGAGGCTCACAGTTTGAGATTTCTGTATCAAAATGTCTGTAAGCTACCTTCCAGCTGGAACATTCTCCTTTCTAGGTGGACATATTAATATTTCAGTTGAGCTAGCATTTGTATTCTAAGTTTTAAAGACAACATTTTATTCCTTAGCTGCAGGTGACCAGTCCACAAATGACCATATTCTTCTTAGCATATTACTCAAGAAATAATGACATTTCACTGGGTATTCATGGTTAACCATCACTGGGACCTGAGTCTGTCCTGTCTCCTTCAACTAGAGGGCCTCCCTCTCACCAAAACCTGACTTCATTTCTACCCAGAAGAATAAAAAGGCAGACACCTGGAGGTTCTCAGTAATGACAGTAACGGGGAAATCTGCTTCTCTGCAGAATGAATCAACCAACCACACATAACCACCCACTCATTTAGACACTTCAAGCTGACACATAAATATCTACTCAGCAGAGAGTGACTATGGGCTTCATCATGATGCTGTGTGGGAGTGGACTTTGATGCTAATTCACAACTTGAGGGTATAGTAATACTTTATCTTGCTATTAAACAATCCTATTTGAAACTGGCTCACAGAGCCATACCCCCTCCTCAGCACCTCCCTCTGCCACCTCCGCCCCACAGAGCTGCCCCACAGTGAGACTGCAAGTGCTGTTTTCACCTCCTAGGTGACTTGCAAGAGCCTTGTTTTCCCTCATTCTGGGCTCCCTACCATCTCATTTACAGGTAGCCTGAATTATTTTGAGCTATTCTGCACCTCTCTTTTTATATCCTGCTTGTCAGGTGGTTGGAAGAAAGTTCTGTTTCGTGGCTCACCTTTCTGCATATAAGAGAAACAGAGACCACACTTTACCTTCATGTCGTCTTCCCTGTGTGACCCACAGACTCACAAACCTCCGTGCTCAAATAACTGTCCCTGTATTTCAAGTAAGAGAGCTGACAAAGGCAAATTTTTTTCATAGACTCCTGTGTGGTCCAGAGAGGGTGAATCCTGGCATGCTGTAGCTCATGGTAATTGCACTCCCTCCTATTTTTTTTCCTTCATTCATAAATACTGAGATTTTCTTTGGCTGGATATTTATGAGAGTGTTTAGGCCAGTGAGGTTTTCTCTTTAAGCAGTGGGGTTAGGGAAGATGTATAGTTGTGGAGAGAGGCAGCCTCAGAACCTAACTGCTCTCAGGATTCTGATTTTTGAAAAAACGTAGACTTGGGGTCAAAGACCCTGAGCTGACCCCAGGGAAAGTAATGCACAGCCCTGGCTCCTGTGCCCTTCCAGTCTCCCCATCACTTGGGCAAATTCCTGGGGACTGTGTGCTAGGGATCTTCGAAGGGCTTGCAGGGTGTATTATCATTGTTCTTCTGAGATTTCAAGTTGTGTTTATTTGAATGTAAGGCCACCCATGGCATACGTTTCTCTATTTTTTGGCCCCCTGTGAAAAAGCAGTGCCCTTACAAAGCTGTAGTGTGGGGACCCTGCCAGCTTGCATGCGCTAACACTTTATTATCTAATGATCTAATATGCAACAAGGCAAAGTGCCGGTGCTCATCATTCTGACATAGAATGCCGGGAGAAGTGACTAAATTACTTTATGTACCATTAGCGCTAGCAGCCATGGTGAACTCACCGGCAGCATTTATGCAAATGGCTATGAATACACTACTGTCTTTGTCAGGGAGCCGGCTGACAAGCACTTTAAATGCTCATTTTTTAAGGGGACTTTTTTTTTTTGGCGTGCATGTGTTTTTCTCCATCCCTCTACTCTCTCCCCTTTCTGTATTACTGGGTAACTTGCCTCCTCCAGGGTCCTTGGGGAAATCTGAGGGGGTTAAGAGCTCATCTGTCACCCTTCCTGGAAGCGCAGTTAAGGCCTTGGTGAGATGTTCTTGAGATTAAGAGTTTTTTAAAGAAATTGTTACAAATTTGTACAAACCTTGATATTTACTTTAAAAATCAGTAGGACTATATTAATCAAGAGCTTTTGGAAGATGAACATTTTACTGTTCTTGAGTTCTGACCCGAGGACTTAGTTTTTTGGCTCAAACACAAATGTTTAAAGACACTTCTGGCTTTTTAAATGGAAAGCGATTGAAATTTAGTTTTGTGGGCATTGGATACAAAAGAATTCAATCTCCCTTCACAGTAATTACAAAGATTGAAATGTGAAGTATAATGATGCCAGGATCCCAAAATAAAACAGAAGTGGGATTTGGTCAAACTAAAAATCCTTTGTAGAATAAAGATTGAATGGTGTTAGACTCACTGGGCCATCTCCTTGCTATAAGTACAGTGGTGGAGAAAGAGAATCCGATTTTCCCAACTACCAGTCAGTTCTGACTTTTCCATTGTAGTGGCCCCTTCCAGCTGCCCCTGACAATATGGTGTTATTCTTGTTCTTTAGCATTTGACCTGCTTTAATCCTTTTGCTCCAGACAGAAGTGGATTTTTGCTTCTGTTGGTTGTCCCTGGGTATCCGGCCCCATTGACTTGCAGCCGCACTTAAATGTGTTGTTTTCTGGATGTGTGGAGAAAGATGGTTCAGGCTTGGGGAGATTACTCTAAATTGAGAGCCAGTATGGAGTTTCCAAAGACACAAAGGACCCTCTTCTCCCCTCTGTGTAATGAGGCCCTCAGAAGCGGCTAGTAAGTGTCTGTTGGACCTAGAGGGAGGAGGACCGGCTGACTGGAGAGCTGGTTTCTAGTCCTGTCGCTGCCATTGACTAGCTTAAGGGAAAAGGAAACCCGGGAAAAAGTCCCTTTGCCTCTCTGACCTCAGTTGTGTATGTTTTCTCAGGGCTGGCTGGGGCCATCTCTAGACCTTTCCATGTATACTCTTTTCGTTTTTAATTGAAGGAAAGTTGCTTTACAATGTGGTGTTGGTTTCTGCTGTACAACAGCCTGGCTCAATCATGATTATGTTTACATATGTCCTCTCGCTCCTGAAACTCCCTCCTCGCGCCCATCTCAGCCTTCTTGGTCAGGCACGCCTCCCCGTGCTATATAGCACCTTCTCACTAGCTCTCTGCTTCACGCGTGGTGGTATATAAATGTCAGTACGACTCTCTCAATTCCCCCGCTGTGCCCACAAGTCCGTTCTCTACATCGCGTCTCCATTCCTTCCCAGCAAATAGGTTCATCAGTGCCATTTTTCTAGATTTCATGTGTATCACATGCACTATTTTCTGACGCTCTGGACTGAAGCCATTGACGGGTACCTTCACTCAGCTGGTACCTCTTGAGGTGCCTGTGGAGAAACAGAGAACTCCAAAGACTTTTCTAGTATTGCCCTTTCTTAGGTGTCAGGAAGGTTGACCTCAGATCATTCCTTCCTCCACTCCTTCATACTAAGCCTCCACCACATGCCAGACAGGGAGCTAGCTGCAGGAGCACAGGCGGATAGAGTTGCTGTCTTCATAGAAAGTATGATGTAAATAGAGAAGGAAGATGCTAAACACAGTTTACAACTAACTCCTTAGACTTGTGCATCAAAGAGAAACCATGAAAGGAGAGAGGAGGAATGAAGTATCAAGAAAGGCTTCTTTGAGGAAATCTCACTTATGCCAGAACCATGAGATGAGTAAACTTTCATCTGACAGGGGGCGGAAACAAATATCCAGGCAGATGGAAGAGCATGTGCAAAGGCTGTTTTGCCTAATTGAGTCCAAGGAACCAGAAGCAGCCTGCAATGGCTCCTGTTGCTCTGGCCACAGGAAGTGGCAGGAGACAGTTTCGGGAAGCTGCTGAGGGTCAGATCATGCAGGCCTGTGTGGATGCCCAGGTCATGGTCAGTGACAGTCGTGAGGTGATATGGGAGAGCCAGGCAGGGCTTTTAAGAGCTCAGTATCAATTATGCAGACTCCTAGTATGTTGTAAAAGCCTGGGGCAAGATTGCTCTGAGTGACTTATAACCTTGCCCTTCCCTCCTAGCTTTTGGGAGCTCATCAAGGAGTTGGCTGTACCTTGGAGCTGTACCCCTCATCACTTCTCATTCTGTTAATAGTGCGTGTCTTCAAAATAGGAAGCATGTCCCAAATTTGGAGAGTTCTTTCTCCAGATGGTTTTGTCTTACCAAGTTTCTTTTTTCGTAAATAGCTTAGCCAAGAGTTTACTTTCTGAACTTGTAGAGACTTGCCTTTCTAAGGCCTTTAGAATGAAGGGATGCCATGCTTTTGGATGTATGAAATGTATATTATCTAACCCCAATCAAAGAAAACTAGATGATGGAAAATAAACAGAGAAACATACTGTCCCAAGTCTGGCTCCCCTCCCTCCATGGTCAGTGGCTAGACACACACCTCGTCCTGAGTGAAGAGTCACTGACGTATGGATGGTCGTCTAACACAGCCCTTCATATTCCAAAGAAGAAAACTGAGGCCTGGAGAGGGCGTTAGCCAGCTTACGCTCACACGGCTATTTTCCATCAAAATCCACTTAAAGTTGTGCTTGCCCATGGTATGCTGACCAGTAATTAAGGATTTCAGGGGTTGCACTGATGTCAGGGGATGTAGGGTCCACCCGGATGCCTTTCCAGTTCTGGCTGGCTTAGGCTTGCAGGAATCTCTGGGATTCCAAGGTCACAAGAAGAACATCTATGAAATCTCACCAACTTCCTGACAAATGCAGTGCGCCTTCAGAACACAAAGGCAGAGGATGAATGACTCAGAGCTTTATGCTCGGACAAGTGCCCCTTTATGGGACTGGTTGTGGTGCAGAACTCCAGCCAGGCCCATTTCAGTGAAGGGTCTAGTTTAGCAGAAAAATACGGGCATCATCTCTTGTTACCGAGGGTGGTGTGTCACTTCTTATCAATTGATTTTTTTCCTACTTGAAAAGCAAGACAGATGCAAGAACAGAACATTAGGGTTAAGAATATCCAGATGAGTTGTAGAGGACAGAGACCCCAGATTTTTAAGCATCACATCAGGTCTTTTTCTTTGAGCAGCACAGAAGGTGTCTTTTTGTCTTCCCCTTGCAATAGAAAGGACCCGGCAAGAAGTCAAGATAATGAACAGGGATGTAAGTGAAGGCTGATTTTCAAAGTCTCCCTTGAGTAATCCATAAAGCAGGTAACCCCAGAAATCCTAACACTGGAGACTTGGGAGCTAGTAAGTGCTCAGCATCAGGCAGATTAGAGAGTTCATAAGCTACAGGGCACTGCTAAGCTGGTGATCTACTCTGTCTTTATTTGAATATGACGCCACCAGCCAGCATTGCTGACAAAGGAGAAATAGTGCTCAGACTTTGCCATCCTGCTTAATAATGACCAGGCAAGGTGATAGTACGTATTCTTTTTCTTCTTCTTATTGCTCTTGTTATTTTTGGACTATTATCAGCTAACGTGTACGGAGCATTTGCTAATCATTTTACTTATATCATCTCATCAAATCCTTCAACAAGCCTGATAAGCTGTAACAGTTATTTTCCTCAGTTAACAGATGGGAAAACTGGGGTTTAGAGAGGTCACCAACTTACCCAAGGCCACAGTCAGAGCTGAAACTGGGACACAAACCTGGTCTACATAATCGCAGAGTTCTGCATATCAGTGGGGCTGACGATCATGGCACAAATACTCACTGAGCCCTTAGTATACTGGGCACATAATACCGTGGGCAACCCACTGTAAAGATGAGGAAAGCGAGACTAAAGAGAGGTTAAGTAACTTGCCCAGAGTTACACAGCAAGGATGTTGTAAATCTAGGATTCAAACCTAGAAAGCTTGACTTCGGAGTCCATACTTTGTTTTATTTCCTTCTTTTTTAAAAAAAACTCATTTATTTGGCTGTGCTGAGTCTCAGTTGTGACATGCAAACTCTTAGTCCAGACATTTGGAATCTAGTTCCCTGACTAGGAGTTGAACCTGCGCCCCCTGCGTTGGGAGGGCAGAGTCTTAGCCACTGGACTACCAGGGAAGTACCTTAGAGTCTCTCCTTTCAATTACTTACTCTGTACAGTATGCTAATATCATATTTCTTGTCCTACTCTTCTTATTTTTTTTCTCAATACAAGTAAGGCAGTTATACTTACTTGTTGTGCTTTCAAATAGACCTTTGAAAAGTTAATCCAGACATATCTTTTCTTGTTTTTAATGGGCATATTACATATGTTTACCTTAGAGTTTCTTTTCCTTCAATAGTCTATTTTTCTCATGGCTGTAGTCAAATCAAGAAAACACTTCTTTTATTTGCTGACATATATGTTTTTCATCGGGCTGGTAAGATAAGAGAGAGAGGCTGGTAATATTTTATTTATTTGCAAGGATGGTCTGACTCATCTCTGTAGAACTCATTTGCTGACCATATGGACTCTCTGGCATGTATTAAGTTAAATGTTAGTCACTCTTTGCGACCCCATGGACTGCAGCCCACCAGGCTCCTCTGTACAAGGTGGAAAAAAAGGAGACCATGAGATTAGTGTGAAATTGTGAGTTATAAGACTGGTAGGATACGAAGAATCTCCTTGTTGGGTACTGAAGAGTTACTGAGCTTCACCCCACAAGAAATAGTTTTCTTATATAAATTTCTTGACAAACCTGTCAACTGTGGGAAACTTCCCACAGTTTATTTGGTGTTTTGTGTGACCTAGTAAATGAGTGAACCACACCTAGCTTATTTTAATAAGCACATAGTGTCAGGGGAGGGGATGGGAGGAGGGGGCAGAATGGTGCTTTCAGCCGATAACTTGGACCGAAAGAGCAGAACATTTTAAGCCTATTTTTTTTTTAATTCGGTTACAAAAGCATCATAATTCCAATTGTGTTTATCTGCATAACTGATTGTCTCAAACCAAAGGCATCTTCCTAATTATTTTCTACTTACTTGAGGATATCAGAGGATTCACGTAATATGAATACGCAAATAACTTCTGTGTACTGGTCATAAAATCTTACTAAGATAAGATATTTAGGGGCACCGATCAGGATGGGTTTGAAACATCTTTTTGTTTGAACCTTTTCATTCATACATGTAGAAATAAATAACAGAGCACTGCCCCTGCTTTGCTATGTGACATCCACTGTGTACTTTGATTTTGGGGTCTCAGTTTCCTCATCTGTTAGTTGGGGATAAGGGGCTTGCTGAGCCCTTTAAGCCTTGGTGATTTGTCATTTGAACCCAGCTGATCTACTGAGCTGTGATACACTCACTGCTTTGGTGAGTGGCCACCAAAATACCAAGGTGATGGTCATTCCACAGGACAGGCCCAAGGCCACTTCCCTTCACCTTGGGCATTTATGCAGGAGGTTGGCGGTGGGTCCCAGGAGTCCTGAAAAAGCCACACAGTGTGCCATACACAGACACTTTTGCCTTAGGTAGCTCTCACCTGGTGGTCTCTCTGAATTCCTTCAGCTGAGATGATGTAACATTGACTTCACTTGATGGTTAGCAGTGAGATTTTGGACTAGTTTCCCATGCAGTATGTGTATCATTTTAGGTGGTGGGGGAAAACATTAAAAAAAAAAGTTAAAAAAATAGTAATGTCTATTTAGATATTATGTATAAAATAGATAACTAATGAGAACCTACTTTATTGCACAGGGAACTCTACTCAGTGCTCTGTGGTGACCTAAATGAAAAGGGAATCTAAAAAAGAGGGGATATGTGTATATATGTATATAGCTGATTCACTCTGCTGTGCAGAAGAAACTAACACAACATTGTAAAGCAACTATACTCCCAACAACAACAACAACAACAACAACAACAAAAAACTCTCAAAAAATAGTTATGTCTATCTGAATGCATAAGGAAAAAAAAAACAAAACAAACAGAAAACAAAAAAAAAAACCCTCACCATAAACAAAGCATTCCCAAGTTGTGACCTACAGCTGCTGTTGCTTAGGGCAAGATGAAATTTAAAGAAAAAAGTAAGTCAATGTAAACAAAAATAGCAGCTATAATCTTAATTAAGTCATAAAGTAAGTGATAGGAGATGGAGCAAAATCAGGACTGAAGTTTGGGAAACACTGTTTTGGAGGGCTTAGGGGGTTGAGGGAAGTAATAATTCTTTCATGCCACCGGGAAACAGTATAGGACCCTGGGAAACACTTTTTTTTTTTCTTTTTTTAATGAGTCGTATATTGTTTTTTTTAATAGAAAACCTTTTTGGTTCAGTTCACAATGAGAATAGACTTAATGTCCTCATAGGATTTTGAAAATCAAAATGTCTCCCAAGCTGTAAACTCTTTTTTTATTTTTAAACAAGCAGTGTCTGCATGTCAGAGAGCAGAAATTGGTGTGGAAAGGAGGATTTGAGTCAAGGAAGAGCATCAGCCAGGGTCCACCCAGGCAGCGCATTATGATAATATATACGGAACCAGCTGGACACTGAGCAAAGCTGACATTGTGTTGTCAGGGGCAGAATCGCCCATCAATTTCGAAGATAGGATTTGAGTTCAAATGACAGAAAGAGCAGCAACTGTGTTGAAACTGATGCATGGGGGAGGGGTGGGGCAGGCAGGAACCAGCCAGGCCTAAAGACAGGAAGTGCTGGTACCTCCGGAAGGGGGTGGCTCTGTTTTCTCATCTGGCTGCTACCCTTCCTTCTAACCTTAACATCTGTCAGCAAGATCCACCTGGGCCCTTGCATGATTAGAGCCCAGTGCAGGAGGAGCTTAATGGTGCTAATTTTAACCCCCAGGAGAATGGAGTGCCTGCTGCTCCAAGGGGGACCGATCAGTTTAGGAAACCTGATTCCACAGAGCCTCAGCTTAACTCAGTGAGGAAGCCCAGTGTGGGTGTCATGGCGGTTAATAACCATTGGAAAATGTCTCAACTCTTTTTCAGCTGCTCTGTTTAGCACCTTAATATCTTAACTCTGATGATTCTTCTTTAGTACGTTTGCTTATTCCATCAGGGATCTACTTGCATTTATTTATTGACTGCCTGCTCTATTAGACCACAGAGATGCAGAGGTGAACAAGGGAGGCCCCGCTGTTGACACTGTGAGGTATATGGTCGTGTAAGTGAGTCTGTTTATGTGTTGACACAAAGCAAATAATTGCACATGAAATTACTTAAATTGAAATGATGGTCAGCACTATAAGGAGGAACACAGACTGCTAAGGGAGCTTTAAACAAGAGAACAAATCTGAAGAATCAACGACACTTAAAAATAAGGAGTAGCATTTGTCAAGCAAGGAGGAAAGAGCAGTTTAGGCAGAGGAGAAAGTGTGTCTGAAGTTTCACATGGAAACAAAATATTAGAAGCTTGGGGGAGAGCTAATCAGAAAAGTGCCTTAGGTCTGAGATCCATTTTTGAAAAAATAAGTTTGGAAATTTTCTATAGATTGCTTTCTCTTTGACCTGGAGAAGTGGATCCAGTGTATTTTTGTGATCACAGGCTAATGGAATTCTTTGCCCAGTAAAATGCTAGCTTTCAGGCCAATGTTTCGAGTGATGGTGGTTTTGCTATTTTGATAGCAGCCTTTGAGCATTTACTACCCATCAGGTTTAATACTGAGCACATTATATCATCTCTTTTAATGCTCTTAACCACCATAGGAGGGCACTACTATTATTCTCTCCACTTAGTAAATGAGGAACACTGAAGCCATCTTTCAAAAATTTGGTTGCAGCCAAATTTCTTTTTGGTTGCAGCCAAAAAGAAAAAAAGAGTGGGTTTTGTGCCCCTAGCACTTGGACCTCCAACCAGCTGACACAGGCAGCCATCACTACTGTTCTTTCCCGCTTTTTAGTCATTGCTGATTCTCTTGCATTGGACTTCAGAGGTGGAGAGAAATTCTCCTGCCATTTGATCATGTAATATAATTCCTGCTTCAATTGAAGCAAATTGACGATGTTACTCAAAGGCAAATTGAAAAGCCAGATCTGTGCTAAATCCCCAGGGTACGTTAGTTGGCATGTGCAGTGATATATGGGAAGGTGCTTTTCTGGGTTAAGATAAAAAATCCTGGTATCACGTCACGCTATCGGGCACCCCATCTCAACCTCTGTGTGCCAGCTCTGCAACTTGAAATACTCAGTGGACAAAAATGAAACTTTATAGAAATTAGGTGATCATCATCCTTATCAGATGAATACGATGCCATCTTGAGCCTAGTGTCCTCAGAAAATAAGAGATTTATCTGGAGAGGAGCATGAGAAGTGTAAGGCATGGATTGTAGGACTTTCCTGCCAGCCTGCCTTGGGCAAGTTGGCTGGGAGATGACCTAGTAATTAAAATCCTGCTTAAACGTATGCTGCTGGTCAGTCATAACGGAGGCACCGACATGGGAAACCAGACAGTAACCAGAGAAGGAAAAGAAAAGTGAAACACAAAAGTAACCCGTCGAGCCCACAGGGCACAGAAATAGAACTGAATTGGCCGAATACTTATCTGACCACTAAGCATGAAAGCGGAACCCAGGTATTAATATATTTTTATCCCAATCTGTGAATTTAATATTTTATGTGTGAACATATGCTCCTGGGTGGCTGGTTTATTTAATTGACAGTTGCAATCAGCAGGACACCAATTGTTCAAACCCACGTTCCTCCCCCCATAGCTCTGGGGGCGATGTGTAGCCAGAGAATATGGGGAGCAGAGACAGGGACAGTGTCAGGCTTGTGGCTTCTTCTCAACACATCAGTTTCTTTCATCCACTTTGGGGCAGAGCAATATACAGATGTCAAAAGGCCTAGAAATAGCAGTAGACTCTGGCTGTTACTGAGAAGAATGATTAAAATTAATGTGGTTAGTACAAATCGAGAACTTTTTTTCATTCTTTATGATTCTTTGGCCACTTCTCTTTTGTACACAGTAGGGAGGGCAGCAGGTACTGAGCACCTCTTGGGCTGGAGGCAGATGCTTTCCGCTATGTTGTGTGTGGGGCTGTGCATGAGGGAATGTGCCCCAGCATTTCTTTTGTCATTTCTTAGTAGAGCGGGAAAGCAGAGTTTGGGTTATTCTTTGTTAAAATCTCCTGGCTGAATCACCAAACCAGCTGTGTTCTTTCAGTAACGATTTTGTGCAACAAATCTATAAAGTAAAACCTCAGATTCCTCTACCTTTCAACTTTGGCAAGATCCTAGAAACTCTCCTTGGTTTGGTTAGCTAATGCCTGTGGAATCCAGTCCTTGTTGCTCAAAAAAAAAAAAAAAGTTGGAGAATCTAACGGTAATAGGTTACTGTTTTAGGGTAACCTATTTAATCTGTAAACTTTTATCATTGTGTATGCAAAATTCTATAATGAACACCATTGAAATGGATAATGTCCAGGTTGAAAATGAAAGTTAAGGGGAACTGTGCTATACTTTAAAAATACAAGCTCTTGTGGTACTATCTCCTATATGCGACGTTTGGACTCTGTGTGTTTAGCAGCCCAACTTACAACAATAGAAAATCTTCTCAGCCTCGAAGTCTGGCAGTATTTCCAGGGTTCCTATGTTTAAGTTGGCACCTGTGGTATTATATTAGAATGCCATTTTTTGAATTTGGAAACAGAAGAAGGTAAAGAGAAATTTTACTATAACTCATATGTGGAGCTGAGTCTTAAGGGAAAAATAACTTTACTTGGAATAGAGTAGTAATATTCTGTAAAGTTAATAAATACCCACCCTCTGTCTTGGGAATAAGGAATTTCACAACTAAGATTTTATGGGACTTAGGCTATGTTTACATGATTAAAGTGAGTATTTTAGCCAAACTGAGCAGAAATTTCAAGTATACCCAAAATTGAAGGGTAGTTTGAGAGTTTTAAATATCTGTCTTTATTGACCAATGTGGATTCTCAAAGTCTCAAGTTCAAATGAGTTCCCAAGCTTCAGTTACCTCATTTGTAAAGTGGAACTTTAAATAATATCTCCTTGCCTCCCACTTGAGGTTAATATTAAGAATAATTGAGATAATATATGGGCTACCCCTTGAAAATATAACACTACTAGTTAACTGTCAAGTATTGGTTAAAGTACAGAGTACTGACCCATCCAGTTTACGAATGGATGAAGTCCCTGCCTTCAATGGATATGTTGATAGTTGGGTTGATTTGCATACATATACACATGCCCAGCTGTACACACACCTCCATATGTGTATAAAGGTAAAAGTTCAAGAAAAATGTGCAATAAGTGACAAATGAATGGGAAAGACATGAAACAGTTCACTGAAGGAGTAGTGTTTGTAGAGTGGGATAGAAACAACTTCCCACAAAAGACCAGTCTTTTGGCAAAATGCTATTTGGGTGGAAGTGAATGGTATAACCTCCGAGTGAAGAAAGGAGGTTTCCTAGTGGAAGGAGCTTGAAGACAGTGGATTTGGAGAGCCAGCCATCATCATCTCTGTTTTCTTCTTCCTGTCTTCCTTATCCCTTCATTCTGTCTCACTGGGCTGAGCTCTGTACACTTTAACTCGTTTAAACCTCACAAGGTGAGTGCTCCTGGATTATCTGCAATTAGCGTGGTAGGTTTAAGAAAAGTAAGTTGCCCAGGCTGGTAAGTGAAGAAGCTGGCATGTAAGCTGAGGCATCCTGAATTCCAGAGCCAGTGACCCACATGCTGCTGAGCACTCTCTCCAGTTAGGGAGAAGTGGGGGATGAGGTTGGGAAGGGAGAATCAGCTAGGCTCATAAGGGTGGACTTGATCTGAAAGGATCCCCAGTCACCGAGGGGAAACCACAGAAAGGTTCTGAGTAGGACAGTATCATTTTGAAAGTGGACGTCAGAGGAAGGTTAATTTGGAATTTGGTATGTAGACAGGACTTAGCACCTAATTAATCATCTGATAGTAGAAATGAATCACAAGCAAGCAAGTGTGAGTATTTGCTCTTTGCAGCCCAGATAGAACAACCCAGACCCCAAAGAGTAATTTTTGAGGAAGCTAGTTCAGTCCAACATGGAGTTCAAGTGGAAGTGGAGTTCCCACTCTCCTTTGCTCCTCTGTCTGGATCAGTTTGATGATACACATCCCAGTGCTTGTGACGTCATGGATCATCACCACGGAAACATCTGTGCTATAACAAACACTGGAGTGCAGCATCACTGAATGTGTCAGGGAGGAGAGGAAACTGGCTCAAAATGATAAGGTTCTTAATAATAAAAGTTCACTGAAATATGTTAGCAGTAGTAGCCTTGGTCATGGAGAGAAAGGTAAGCAGTACTACTCTGACAAGCACAAAGCAAGAGTTGTGTGGTGCTAAAGGTTGGACAAGGTTGATTTTAAGATGCTGCTTACATTCAAAACATGGTTTCCTTAAAAAGTCACTATCTGTGCTGTCTTGCGTGATGATGGTAGAAATCCTTCAGGAGCACAGAGCTTGTCTTCCAAACGTCTTCCAAACTGCTTATAGAAAATCTTTTGCACAGCAGAGAGGGGATGGCTGGGGACTTCTGTGTTGTTCTGGAAGAGAGCTTGAACAAACAGAGACAGAACTGACAGTGGTTGTGGCTGGTGTTCATTGTTTGATGAGTCGGTGGCAGTGTGAGACATGCAGTTTCAGAGATTAATGACTGAAAGATGATTGGCCCTCCAAGGATTCATAGATGTTGCAAACTGACAGATCAGATCATGGTTGAATCCAGCTTGAAGTCATATTTAGATTTGGTTTGCATCGTGCTTTAAGAAACTATGTATATGTTGCTTTACAATTAAAAATGGAGATGTTTTACATGAAAATCTGGATGTGCCCATTCTCTTAATATTCAGAAGGGGTGGTTGTGCAGGTAGTGTTGCCACATTCTCAAATGGCAATGATTAAGTTAAACTGAGAAGTTGTGTCCTTTTTGGGTAAGGGGATGCTCTATAGTTTCCCAAACTCCCCACCTCTCCCATTGTGTTGCCCCAGCCCATTTTATTTATTTCTTTTCCTGCCTGGCCCTGTGAACATTTGCTTTTGTGATCACTGTTGGAAGGATTAGAGATTAATTGTTCCTAGCACAATTCCTGGCATATGGAGGACACCCCATAAATGATTAGCTCTGATTATTCCATCAATGACTGGCTCATTATTTATACTTGAACTATAGATTAGCACAGTCCCATAGAACTTCCTGTGATGGTGGAAATGTTCTATTTCTGTACTGTCCTCTGTGATAATCACTAGTCACATGGAGCTGTTGGCCAATGTTGCTGGTATGACAGAGAAAATAATTTTTATTTAATTTTCGTTAGTTAAAAATTAAATTTCAGTAGCCACTTATGACCAGTGGCTACCATACTGGGCAAAACATATTTAAGTAACAGAATTAAACATCTGGCACAGTGTCCTTGTTTAGGATAAAATGTAGAGAAGAAATGGTGGAACTGTATGTGCGTGTGTGTGTGTGTGTGTGTGTGTGTGTGTATTTATTATATAAGAGATTACTTATAGTGGATTTCATCAGTTAGGACCACCTATTGGGATCAACCCTTATCACCTGACCAAAATTCTTGTCAATTTAAGGAGCCCCACAAATATGTTCTGGAGAAGGCAATGGCACCCCACTCCAGTACTCTTGCCTGGAAAATCCCATGGACGGAGGAGCCTGGTGGGCTGCAGTCCATGGGGTCGCTAGGAGTTGGACACAACTGAGCGACTTCACTCTCACTTTTCTCTTTCATGCATTGGAGAAGGAAATGGCAACCCACTCCCGTGTTCTTGCCTGGAGAATCCCAGGGACGGGGGAGCCTGGTGGGCTGCCACCTATGGGGTCGCACAGAGTCGGACACGACTGAAGCGACTTAGCAGCAGCAGTACACATATGTTCTACGAGATGTTTTATGTATGTTTATGTCAATACGTGTAAGTCTACTTAAGCTTGAATGGGAAGTTTTGCTGCTCTCTGCCCATCCGACTGTTCAGTTAAGGGTACTGTGTAAATATAATAACTAGACATATGTGTGGAAAAGCCTAAATTTTTGACGAGCTGCTTGCTGCTGCCATTCGCGATGGCGCAGGGCCAGAAACTAGGGCTCCCGGGGGACTGGACGGCCGCCGGAGCCCCACTAGACTGCTGGAGGGACCCTCTCTTCTTAGGCCTGGGGTTCCTCAGGCTGCTGGCTCCTGTGTTCCATCACAAGTGTAAACCCAACACATCTAGTGACCACATGGCCGTAAACCAGACACCAGAGTAGAATTACATAAGATCCTTCTTCCATGCAACTTATTTATTCATTTGTATCTTGGTTTGCTTCACTGAGCCCAGCAGTCATAGGCCTCCCCTGTCCTTTGTTACAGGGTTGGAAACCCCCAAACCATGCACCAGGCTCTGGCCCTTTGGCAACTTACTGGTTTCTGTCTTGCAACTTGCCCAGAACCAACTTTTTCAGCTGAGAAATGAGTACCTTCACTGCTTTAACTGCTCCTAGGGATAGAGGCCCAGGAGGGCAAAACAAACGTCAA
The DNA here is from genome assembly GCA_006410875.1 of Neotragus pygmaeus. Lineage (NCBI taxonomy): Eukaryota > Metazoa > Chordata > Mammalia > Artiodactyla > Bovidae > Neotragus > Neotragus pygmaeus. The sequence goes on from SJYV01008549.1 coordinate 1,385,756, forward strand.
CCTGTTTCACTGAAGATGAAGCTGAGTTATAACCTCTACCCCGAGAAAGCCTCCATAAAAACCTAGAAAACCTAATGAACACAATAGAGACAGCTGTTGTAGATAATCGAACATCGACTAAATACTTGAAAGGGAGAAAAGGAACAAAATATACACGAATATAGTCTCCTTGGATCATTCATCCAGTCGGAATTATATGTCATCTCTTCTTATAGTCGGATCTAGAGAGAGGACACAGGTCTTCCTTTTCTGTCTTTATGTGCAAACGTCAGTGAATGGAGTGAGTCCTAGAATTCAATGGGAGGAGAAAAGCCCTCTAACAAAGAACGTAGATTCTCCATACTTTTAAATTCTTTCTTA
>SJYV01008549.1:1386142-1402051 GCA_006410875.1 Neotragus pygmaeus
GTGTGTGTGTGTGTGTGTGTGTGTGTGTATTTATTATATAAGAGATTACTTATAGTGGATTTCATCAGTTAGGACCACCTATTGGGATCAACCCTTATCACCTGACCAAAATTCTTGTCAATTTAAGGAGCCCCACAAATATGTTCTGGAGAAGGCAATGGCACCCCACTCCAGTACTCTTGCCTGGAAAATCCCATGGACGGAGGAGCCTGGTGGGCTGCAGTCCATGGGGTCGCTAGGAGTTGGACACAACTGAGCGACTTCACTCTCACTTTTCTCTTTCATGCATTGGAGAAGGAAATGGCAACCCACTCCCGTGTTCTTGCCTGGAGAATCCCAGGGACGGGGGAGCCTGGTGGGCTGCCACCTATGGGGTCGCACAGAGTCGGACACGACTGAAGCGACTTAGCAGCAGCAGTACACATATGTTCTACGAGATGTTTTATGTATGTTTATGTCAATACGTGTAAGTCTACTTAAGCTTGAATGGGAAGTTTTGCTGCTCTCTGCCCATCCGACTGTTCAGTTAAGGGTACTGTGTAAATATAATAACTAGACATATGTGTGGAAAAGCCTAAATTTTTGACGAGCTGCTTGCTGCTGCCATTCGCGATGGCGCAGGGCCAGAAACTAGGGCTCCCGGGGGACTGGACGGCCGCCGGAGCCCCACTAGACTGCTGGAGGGACCCTCTCTTCTTAGGCCTGGGGTTCCTCAGGCTGCTGGCTCCTGTGTTCCATCACAAGTGTAAACCCAACACATCTAGTGACCACATGGCCGTAAACCAGACACCAGAGTAGAATTACATAAGATCCTTCTTCCATGCAACTTATTTATTCATTTGTATCTTGGTTTGCTTCACTGAGCCCAGCAGTCATAGGCCTCCCCTGTCCTTTGTTACAGGGTTGGAAACCCCCAAACCATGCACCAGGCTCTGGCCCTTTGGCAACTTACTGGTTTCTGTCTTGCAACTTGCCCAGAACCAACTTTTTCAGCTGAGAAATGAGTACCTTCACTGCTTTAACTGCTCCTAGGGATAGAGGCCCAGGAGGGCAAAACAAACGTCAACCTGTTTCACTGAAGATGAAGCTGAGTTATAACCTCTACCCCGAGAAAGCCTCCATAAAAACCTAGAAAACCTAATGAACACAATAGAGACAGCTGTTGTAGATAATCGAACATCGACTAAATACTTGAAAGGGAGAAAAGGAACAAAATATACACGAATATAGTCTCCTTGGATCATTCATCCAGTCGGAATTATATGTCATCTCTTCTTATAGTCGGATCTAGAGAGAGGACACAGGTCTTCCTTTTCTGTCTTTATGTGCAAACGTCAGTGAATGGAGTGAGTCCTAGAATTCAATGGGAGGAGAAAAGCCCTCTAACAAAGAACGTAGATTCTCCATACTTTTAAATTCTTTCTTAGGAAAATTCTTTACAAAAATGTTTACTAGAAAAAGACCAAGCTGATATCAACTGAGATTAACTAGTGAAATGTTAAATTATCTGCACACATCTCTGCTTTGAATGCTGAATTTAGTCTGACTCCCAGACACAAGAAGGCTAAAAATTCATATTCAGATAAGGAAAGGCGAAGCTTGGAGAACAGATGGAGCAGAGTTCAGCATAAAGGTTTAATCCTATCAGGCTGATTCCTGTATGACCATCTGGGTAATCCGGCACACACATTCAAGGCCTGTTAAAGATGTGGCTCTAGCCAAGATTAGCGTCACAGATTTTCCACTAGACTTGCTCATATTTGACTTTATGATTTTCCAGACCCAGAGATATTGCTTACAAATAAAGACTTGAGGATTCCATGAAGAAGCAGTGACATTTTTCTTTTAACCTGAAAATTGTTTCCTCTTTTCACAACTTTTGGAAAGTTATTTTCATTTTCCTTTCTTCCGTGACTTTCACATCTAGAACTTCGTATAGTAGGATAATAAGGAGAATTGGGCTAAAAGTAATTTTGTGCATGAAAGTTCTCCTTGTCAGGAAGAAAAGAGTTATTTATTTACTGTATAATCAGAGGCAAGTGAATTTACTATTGTTGCGACAAATATCACAATTGGATCCATGAATTATTTATTTTGAGGGTTCTCTCACCCTCCATGATTATTTTTCTCTGTTGCAAAGGGATTGCTGACAATCATAGAATGACAACAACAAAAAGAAAAACTGATGGCATTACTTACTATGAGCTCCTCTAGGATTAATATTTTGTACATTTTAATTTTGGATTTGGCAGATCAAACTTGAGGTGGGAAGCAGTATATTCTTACCTCTTTGAGTTATGAAATTCTGAGCTTCTGAAGTGTTTTTAACAAACAATTTTTGCATATTATGAAACAATGCTGTGTTGTGTGTCATTAAATCAAAAAGCCTTCAGCAAGTCTTTCAAGTGCAATTTAGAAGTTACAGGTACATCAAAATGTCAAGATTTTTCACTGCTCAATTGTTAAATAACCCTGTGTAGGGAACTTGCACAGAGTTCTGGATCACAAATAGACAAACTCAGAAATCGAGCAGTGCTTGTCTTAGAATGTTCGGACTACAATTGTTCCACCAGGATTTTTGTCCTTCCCTTGTTCAGATCTGCGCCCACTGAATTTTGAGCAATTTCTTAAAGTCAGAATAGAATAAGAAATCTGCAAAACAAACAGGAAGTGGATATAATTTGGGCTTGCTTTGTAGTCAGCATATGGCATAGTTTGGAACTTAGTTCTTCCACTAAGTTTAAATACCCGTAGATGACCCCTCTAGGTTAACTGTGCATTGATACAGATAGGTACTGGATCTATGTATCCATCTAGTGACTATGAATCTTTACTTGTTTTCTGGGAGAGCCATTAATGTTGTCAAAGCAAAGGGCTTTCTTGCCGAAAGAAGCCACTTTGGAATAAAGAATGAAAAACACTTGAAGTACTTGATCTCCTCATTTAATATTTAATAGATTTAATTGCATCTGGTGTTGAGAAATATCTATACCATAGGTTACATTTCTCTTCAAAATGACAGTCACACACAAGTACACACGGTAGAGTGTGGGGGAGACAGAAGGAGGGAGGCTCTTTTGTATATATAGTATATGATTCTTTGCCAAGTAATATCTAGATATGCCAGTGGATGGGGCAGTAAATGCAGACCAGTAACAAAACAAAACCAAGTAAAAACCCTAATAATAAAATGCTTAAATGTATAAAGTGAAGTGAAGTTGCTTAGTCGTGTCTGACTCTTCGCGACCCCGTGGACTGTAGCCTACCAGGCTCCTCCATCCATGGGATTCTCCAGGCAAGAATACTGGAGTGGGCTGCCATTTCCTTCTCCAGAGAATCTCCCCGACCCAGTGATCGAACCCAGGTCTCCCGCATTGCAGGCAGACACTTTAACCTCTGAGCCACCAGGGAAGCAAGAAAATAAAAGGCAGAAATAAATTTGGTTACTCAAGTTAATAAGTGTTACAAAGAATGTTCCATCTTGNATCTTCCCGACCCAGTGATCGAACCCAGGTCTCCCGCATTGCAGGCAGACACTTTAACCTCTGAGCCACCAGGGAAGCAAGAAAATAAAAGGCAGAAATAAATTTGGTTACTCAAGTTAATAAGTGTTACAAAGAATGTTCCATCTTGAGTGAGAGAACATCAAATGTGTATATCTATTTATTAGTTCACTAGGAGTCTGTGGTGAGGTTCTGAAAGTGATGTTTGTACCCCCTGGTGCTAGGGTTCAGGTCAGGCATTATAACTGCTACTGGTGTCTAAGGCTTCCACTTGGAGAGGGGGTGAACTTAGAATAGATTCGCTTCCTGTACATGGTGAAAATTCACAGGGCCAGGCTTCCCATTTGGGTCAAACCCCCCATTTGCCTTCCTCCCTGGCTAGCAGCTACCAGTTGTCAGGATCAAAGAATGCAGGTGCTGCTGCTGCTGAGCTGTGAGCCGTCAGGAAACTCATCATTTCACTTAAAAAAAAAAAGGAAAACCAGCAAAACAATAGTCCAATTAAACAGGAAGGGCAGATGATCTGTTCACTGAGTCCAAGTGGGGGTACCTTGTGTCCCCATCTCTGGAACCGTCTTGTGCCCAAGCATAACCTCACCAAAATCAAGTAGATACAAGGGAGAAAAGGGCCTGAGATTTTATGAGGTCACAAGTATCCCGCAGAAAGGAGCTGAGCTCATGGGTTTCGCAACATTTTCTGCCAAGTCTCAAGAATTTGGGATAATAACATTAAAGTTAATTCCTCATTTCTGAAAAGATTGCCATTAATCTTCATTCCAGGCAAATGAGAACCTTAGGAATAAACATTTTAGTTTGTAAGTACTGACACCAAATCCATCTCCTCAGTAAACTTAGCTATGTTAGCAAGTCACTGGGCTGAAAGTTCCTAGGAAAGTTTTATAATACGTTATATGATCTGTGATGGTGAGACTATGATGTATTCTAGTAAATAAACTAGTTAGTGGAGCACTGATGATGACAGTAACTAATATATTAGCAACTAGAATCCTATGTGCCTGGAACGTAGTAAAACAGCAGAACCCAAGCAGGCACTTGCTGCATTTTCCCAGGAGTCTGTGAGGTGGTACCACTACTGCTTAGAACGGATGAGAATAGACAGGGTAAGTGACTGCTTCAAGGTCACACTTAGTGGTAAATGTGGAATTTGAACAGCTGGAGCTCTGGCCCATTTTCAGATGCTATAATACCCTGAATGTTGAAATCAACTTAACATAATTGCATCTTTCTATCTTTACTCAGAGGCCATTAAGGGTTGGTGCCAGCATCTTCACCTGCGTTGTAAGCATCGGTATCTGCTCTGTAGAAATGTTCATCAGTAGTAGAGAGTTCTAGATAACAGAACAGAATGCTGGAAAAAGAGGCTTCCATTTTGAATATACCGTACACAAAGGAAATGGAAAATAACCTTCAATGGAATTTTATTTTGAGATTTAAATGAGTTTAGAACTTTTCTGGATTTGTACTTTTTACCAACTAAGTGTTGTTTGCCAGTGGTATTTAAATGCAGGGATGGAGAAAAGAACCAAACAACACATCTCTAATGAGACTTCATTATAATGAGACATCAACTGTTGCGAAAGCCTCATTTTAGGGAGAAGCAATGGTAAATGCTGCACCCAGGTCATCTGTTCGGCTACCCCGAACAAGAGAGGTATTGATCACAGTACAAAGAGATTTCAGAGGCAAAAATAAGAGCAGCCCCAGGCCCCTGTTGATAGCCACACACACCACTAATTCACCTCAATGGGCAGCACCTCTGAGCTCAATTAACCCTTATTCCCCAGGCCACCCATAAACCCTGAGGTAAACATGGTTTCCTGGCCCTGACTTTCTATCAGTGAAATAGATCATTTCTATTGGAGGCTGAGGGGCGATCCAGCGTATAAATTTACCTGCTAATAAAGAGCCTGATACTTCTAGTGTGAGTGAGCAGGCATTAGATTCTTGTAATACTGATTCTGTAAATCAGAAAATTTGAAACTGCTGAGGCCATCCATGATTTCTTATGCCTTCTGTGGCTATTGAAAGGAAATATAAATACTCAGCAAGTAGAGCAGGTGAGCATAAATGTCCCCTGATGCAGTTGTCTGCACACAGAACATTAGTTGTTAAATATGTGCTGGAGCCTGAATGATTTCTTTTTTTCGTTTTTTTTTTTCTTCTTCTTCGCATTCTTCCTTCTCTTTTCCTTCTCACCACAACCATTGTTCAGAAACAAATTGGAAATCTGGTAATTAGGCCCTGACTCACGGTGTAGTATTAGAGTCCCGAGCCAAAGTTCAACACCCTGAAATGAAATTTAAACCAATTAATCTGTTAGATTTTTATCGCTTGTCCGTGTTTTCTCAGGAATTCCCCCAGCACGTGGCCTTTGATCAACTCTCATACAAACGCTAAAATGTGTGCCTGCTGCTAGTAAGATGGGAATGACATTAACATGGTACTCATAAAACAATCAGAGCAGAGAAACCCTCAAACAGGCGGGGCATGGTAATATTTAATAAAAGCACACACATAATCTTCAGAATTAGCATTTTGTGCCTTGCAGTACCTTTGGGAGAAGAGCTTTTATTTGTGGAGTGATCATTATTATAACAAAGAAGAGCTACCTAATAATTTCCACTTTAACTCTACAATGTGCCATGAGCATTTCAGAGCCATTATGCTAAACTGTGGTAGCGTAATCATGTTATTGTCATAGTTTGAAGGAAGGAAAATCTCCTTTACTTGGGTGGCTGTTGGGGGTGGGAGGAGAGGTTTGGGGAGGCGGGGGGGAAACAACCCAGACTTATATTTTTAATGAGATTAGAAGCAGGAATTGGTTTACTGTCCTTGTGGATACCCAGAGTGTGAAATTTTATTGGTGAGGAAGGAAGAATCTTTTATTAATTAAATCAAGATTTGGTCAGTAAAAGTGGTTTTGTATTCAAATCCACCCCTCTCCTCTATTCCATAATATTTCCTTCAAGATAGAATTGTGTTGATTATTGTACTCCTGGGTTGAGTTGAACTCTTTCATGAGACTTTTCACCTTCAGATTTCTCTGAATACATCCACTGTGATTGTTATGAACTGCCATTCTTCTGTATCTCTCTGGATATCCTGAGTGAAAGGAAAACAAGTCCATGGCTGCTGCAGATGTCCGCTGAGCTTTCTCAAAGAGAAGAAGGGGCGGGGGAAGGCTCAGGGTCTGTTAGTCAGTATATCTGGGCTTTAAAAAACTAGTGTCAGTTTATTCTAAGCCTACAGCTTTTCTCTTTCACAGAATTAAATGTTCTGCTGTTACTTTTTAAAATATTAAAATATACTACCTTAGAAGCTGCTCATTGAAAAATTCAAACCATACAGCTATCCATAGAGTAAAATTTAATAGAGTCTCTCTTCTCTAGTTACCTTCCTTTTTCATATAGACCCACTGGGGATAGTTGGACATCCTTCCAGACTTTTTTGTCTATCACACCTGTTCACACATAACTATACACACTCATGCCTATAAGCATATATATATATATATATAATGTTATGATTAATAGAATCACACTATTCATTAAGCTACAAATTGTTTTCTGTGTGTGTGTGTGTGTGTGTGTGTGTGTGTGTTTTACTTACTAACACATTTTGACATCTTTCCATGTCAGTTTAAAGAAATTTTTTCATCTGTTCTAATGACCCTTGACCTAATGACCCTATATATGGATATATCATGATTTATTTAATCACTCCCTTATTCAGGGGGACACTTAGACTTAAGCTTTTCACAATTAATACTGCAGTGAACATTTGGGTACCTGTAGTTTTAGGCACAATTGAAAGTATTTCTTGGGCTGCTTTTAGTCTGGCAAGTTTGTGACTAGGGTAAAAATGTAAGATGGCAGTCTATGAGTTAAATTTAAATCCATAAACATTTTGTTTGGCCTACACATTAAAAAAATGAATTAGTTGCCAGCATTTAAAGACTGGGAAATTTCACATAAAAATCTGGGTTCCTGGTTCCTTTTGAAAACTCAGAAGACCAGCTCACCCAGGGACTGCATCTGTGTGGGGTTACCAATGGCTGGAGCCTCCCCAGTTTGGTGTCAGCAGCCAGCTGTCTCATGCTTGCTCTGAGACCCTGGGCTGCTGTGTTCGTTTGTGTTTCTTGCCTTGGCTGGTGTGTATCTGTGAGTTCCTAACAGCTGCTCTTGAGCCTGATCCATTTAGCTAGTCACAGTGCCTTCTACCTTGCTTTGTTGACATTTTTAGGGTTTTTTGTTTGAGGGACTGTCTCATGTCTTACTGAATACTTAGCATTCTTGACTTCAGGTTATTAAATGCCAGTAGCATCCCTTCCTTAGCCTTCTCTCTCAGTGGGTCAGCCCAGGATTCCTTTTACAGATTTTCCAGTCTTCCCAGTAGGGGAGTAGGGAAGCTTCCCAAACAATTCCTCTTAAGACAGCTATGACATAGGTGTACAGGAGGCATATATACCTGGAAAACTTTGAGGTCTCAGCTTATAAAGAGATACCTGACTGACTTGTTCTGAGATTAGCACCTAGTCCCTCAGCAGGGATAGTGGATTGTATTGAACACAGGGTAGGATGGACCCAGGGGTGCCTCTTTTTTCCTTTAGTACTTCCTCCAAGCCTTTTTTTCCCCTCCCAAAAAAACCTGTAACTTCTTTTCTGAATGGTTGAAAACATTTTTAGATTCCTTAGGAAATGTTGGAATATATATGCACACCATCTATACATATATGTACTTACATCACATAGATATATACATATATGTACTTATATCTATACATATATATATACATATGTGTAATTACTTGCTTTCTGTATCCTACAATAGCAAATGGAAAAAAGAAAGCTGGTGCAAATCTAAAATCTGCAGTTCTTGGCCATATGCTATTATAACTTCTTTGCCTGTAAGAGAGATTCTCAAAGATACACTAACATGCCCAGATGCCACCTTTTGTGCAATGATAAGAAAGCCTGGAGGCGCCCATACTTAAAGAACATGCTTATGTGAATCAAATCAAATAAAATTTTAAAACTCAGAATAAATTCTTAAACTAATACAGGTAATAAACACCAAGATTATTTTTTGGTTGATGAGGGCAATCACAGAGTCAGCATTTAATGATACCATTNTGTGTGTGTGTGTGTGTGTGTGTGTGTTTTACTTACTAACACATTTTGACATCTTTCCATGTCAGTTTAAAGAAATTTTTTCATCTGTTCTAATGACCCTTGACCTAATGACCCTATATATGGATATATCATGATTTATTTAATCACTCCCTTATTCAGGGGGACACTTAGACTTAAGCTTTTCACAATTAATACTGCAGTGAACATTTGGGTACCTGTAGTTTTAGGCACAATTGAAAGTATTTCTTGGGCTGCTTTTAGTCTGGCAAGTTTGTGACTAGGGTAAAAATGTAAGATGGCAGTCTATGAGTTAAATTTAAATCCATAAACATTTTGTTTGGCCTACACATTAAAAAAATGAATTAGTTGCCAGCATTTAAAGACTGGGAAATTTCACATAAAAATCTGGGTTCCTGGTTCCTTTTGAAAACTCAGAAGACCAGCTCACCCAGGGACTGCATCTGTGTGGGGTTACCAATGGCTGGAGCCTCCCCAGTTTGGTGTCAGCAGCCAGCTGTCTCATGCTTGCTCTGAGACCCTGGGCTGCTGTGTTCGTTTGTGTTTCTTGCCTTGGCTGGTGTGTATCTGTGAGTTCCTAACAGCTGCTCTTGAGCCTGATCCATTTAGCTAGTCACAGTGCCTTCTACCTTGCTTTGTTGACATTTTTAGGGTTTTTTGTTTGAGGGACTGTCTCATGTCTTACTGAATACTTAGCATTCTTGACTTCAGGTTATTAAATGCCAGTAGCATCCCTTCCTTAGCCTTCTCTCTCAGTGGGTCAGCCCAGGATTCCTTTTACAGATTTTCCAGTCTTCCCAGTAGGGGAGTAGGGAAGCTTCCCAAACAATTCCTCTTAAGACAGCTATGACATAGGTGTACAGGAGGCATATATACCTGGAAAACTTTGAGGTCTCAGCTTATAAAGAGATACCTGACTGACTTGTTCTGAGATTAGCACCTAGTCCCTCAGCAGGGATAGTGGATTGTATTGAACACAGGGTAGGATGGACCCAGGGGTGCCTCTTTTTTCCTTTAGTACTTCCTCCAAGCCTTTTTTTCCCCTCCCAAAAAAACCTGTAACTTCTTTTCTGAATGGTTGAAAACATTTTTAGATTCCTTAGGAAATGTTGGAATATATATGCACACCATCTATACATATATGTACTTACATCACATAGATATATACATATATGTACTTATATCTATACATATATATATACATATGTGTAATTACTTGCTTTCTGTATCCTACAATAGCAAATGGAAAAAAGAAAGCTGGTGCAAATCTAAAATCTGCAGTTCTTGGCCATATGCTATTATAACTTCTTTGCCTGTAAGAGAGATTCTCAAAGATACACTAACATGCCCAGATGCCACCTTTTGTGCAATGATAAGAAAGCCTGGAGGCGCCCATACTTAAAGAACATGCTTATGTGAATCAAATCAAATAAAATTTTAAAACTCAGAATAAATTCTTAAACTAATACAGGTAATAAACACCAAGATTATTTTTTGGTTGATGAGGGCAATCACAGAGTCAGCATTTAATGATACCATTGGATTCCACACTTTGCCATCAGAGAGACTCTTTCAGGACCAATTCAGTAAAACCAATGTTCTATTCTTCTCAGAAGTATCTAAGGATATAGTAATACCTTTTCTATTCCACGCTAGCAACTAAATACTTATACTGAGTTAGGAATTAAGAATTAAGATTGTGAGACATTGACTAGAATGTGTCCAAACTGTTTATATTTTAAGAATTTTATATAGTTGTTAAATGTAGTTTATTTCTCTGATAAATTGCTTGGGATCATGCATCATGTTCTACCATTGGTTTGGGAGTACTCAATCATGCATCTGAACATGGTTACTTTTAAAGGAAAATTTTATGAAAAAGTCTTATGTCTATGGAACATTGATCCACAACCTTTATGAGTGTTAAACATTGAACAAGAATTTTCAAGCCATGAATCATTTACATTTCCTTGATTAATTATTTTGTTTTTGGGAGAAAGTGGAGGAGAGAAAAGGCATCTGGACTGCCCAGTGTTAGTTGTAAATGTGCTCCTATGAGTTCAGCCAACATGAAATGTTTAGTTTGGATATTTCCAAATTTCTCTGTGCAATTTTTGTAAGATTAATTTGACTCAAAATCAAACCCATTCTACTTGTTTGTATGGTGGCACGTGAGCCATGGTCCCTTAGGGCTGGGCTTCATATTTTCTTTTCTTCTTGCAAAAGTTGAAGCATGACATTTTGCCAAATTTGACAAAGTCCAGTAATATTTTGCCAGTTTTTTTTTCCTGTTGAAATTAACTGGTGCTCTCCGTTGGTTTTAATAGTTGTAAAGTCAGTCTAGAGTACTTAATACACTTTTTATTAAAGAAGAGGGTCTCATTTTCTCTCCTGACACAATATCTCCTTTGCTTTAGAATTTTGCTTGGTTCTTGCTCATAGAAGTGATCATGAAATAGCAGCATGGCATTGCGGAGCTAACAATTCTCAGTGGCACAAAAGTACTCCCTGAGAGATTTCTTTGATGCCCAGTAATTCTGTTGAAAGCACGCCATGCTCATTGGGCAAACCACGTCCAGTCTGGGATCACAGTATTTGAAAATTATTTCCCATCTCCAAGGGCCATTTATAATGGAAAGAAAGGATATAGGAAGTTTTGAAAAAGCCAGTTCTTGGGTTTTATGCCTGGGAATGACAACCAAGCAAAGGTCATGGGACTTTTTGTGGTTCAGCCCTGACTCAGCCGTTTGGTTACATAATTCACCCTGAATGACCTGCATACTTTGTGTCTATAAAATGGGATCCATGACATTTATTGCAAAAGATGTAATGGTTTTTATTCAGGAATATTGCTCCACTAGTGGTACAGACAGAAGACATGGAACAAGAATGGTGTTCTGTTCCAGTCTTCTCTCTTTCTTCCCTTCCCATTGGACATAAACATTTATCTAAAAATCTATGAGTTTTCTGTTCAGGAGATATATTTCATTATTAAGCAATTCTATAAGGGTTCTAGTATATTCCAAAATGTCACCCATGAAAAAAAAAAACTTTAGCATTTCATAAAAAAAGTTTACTTCTATGTTTTATTTCATAAGATTTCAGGTTTGAATCTTTCAAAAGATTTGGGTAAAAATATCTGTATCTTAATAGAAACAAAGAAAATAAATGCTTTTAAAAACTGAAATTGCACCATGAAGTTTCAGGTCCTAACATGACTAGGAAATGGCTGAGATCTTGGAGGGACTTTCTGTTCGTGAAAAGATAAAAGATTTTTTTTTTTTCTTTTTCTCAAGTCTCCCATCATTAAAGTTTGGTTCTAACAGCAGACTCCTTCTCTTTTTCATGTATGTTGAAAAGCAGCTACTCCCTGTATCAAAGCCATCAGCCCGAGTGAAGGATGGACGACAGGAGGTGCGACTGTGATCATCATAGGGGACAATTTCTTTGATGGGTTACAGGTCATATTCGGTACCATGCTGGTCTGGAGTGAGGTAGGTGTTGTCTGAGCATTAATATCTAATAGCTTGGTCTAGTTGAAGATACTGTCTACATTTGAATTTCTAATAGAGTGTATAGAATTTTGTGGTGCCAGTCTGGGTGGGCCAGCTCCAGTCTGCAGAACTTTGGAAACTAGGAAAGATGGGTTGGATTTACCAGGAGACATCACTTTCTGTTGGAATGCCTTCCACCCACTGGCCCATCAGCCCCAGGAGAGTTTCGTCATTGTCCTCACGGGCAGGCCATGGCGTGGAGGTCCTGTTGTGTATTGGGAGTTGGAAAGGAGACACACATTCACAAATACATATATAGGCAAAGCCCTGTAACAGGGTAGTGATTTGTGAACACTTGCAGATGGAGTCTACAAATATACACCCATCTTTAACGGTCACCATTCATGGGACAGTAATAATCGAGGTGTAGGTGGTTCTTGACTTACTCAATGACTGTTTGTCAGAGAGAGTGGTTTCCCAGGGGAACGTAGATCAACTCAGGGCTCTTTCCTGCCCTAGGAATTTGTAACCTCCCAAGCATCTCAATATGGATCTTCAACCATAGGAAAATGACTATGCTCTGATTTTGCAGTACTTTCCAAGCACTGTGACCATTATTTTAATTTGGCAGTTGACTTGCCTGGCAGTAACCAATGTTATCTCAAATTACAGAACATGAGTATCACCGTTCTGTAGAAGGCATGGCAAGCTTGCCTTTGCTTTCTAAATACTGAAACTTGATTTCTTAGCCAGCATGCTGAGAGCCTGTTTTCTTTCATCTCTCCAAAGTTAGAGTAAAAATAGTGCTAGGGCTGCAAGAGACCATTGAGCTCACTTATATCTTACACAGTTTACAAGTGGTCAAAGGATGACTAAACTTTGTTGAGACTTACTATCCACTAGGCACTGTGCTGAGCCCTTGACACAGATCATCTTAATCTTTCCTTTACCCCACAGAGTAAATACTGTTAGTATGTATCTTTTCTCGATAAGGATACTGAGGCTTAGACTATATATATATACATAGTGAGAGAGTCTAAGCATATATATATGCGCTTCCCTGGTGGCTCAATGGTAAAGAATCTGCCTACCAATGGAGAAAACTTGCAAGAGATGTGAGTTTGATCCCTGGGTTGGTCAGGAAGAACCCCTGGAGGAGGAAATGGCAACACATGGCAGTATGTTCTTGCCTGGGAAATCCCGTGGACAGAGGAGCCTGGCAAATTACAGTCCAGGGGGTCGTAAAAGAGTTGGACACAACTTAGTGACTAAACAGCAACATACACACACACACACACACACACACACACATTATACATATATAATATGTAAAAATATAATTATATTTTATATAATATGATAATTATATATATTTTTAACTATACAACCCAAAAGCAGCCATCCAGAGCCTGGGAGTGTTAGTGATAGGTATGTAGCCATACAAAGGACTCAGTAGCAGAACTGGAGCTATGTATCAGGTTTTCTATCTCCATTCCTAGTTGTTTTCCCATGACACCATTGTTTAGTTCATCCAGATATTTGTATTGTGTTTTTTCTTTAGAGGGGCCCAAGAGATAAGCAGAAAGTTAAGACTGTACTGACTGAGTACGTTTATCTTTCCAAAGCAGAGCCTGCCCTTCTTTGAAGCCTTCTGTGTACATATCCCACTGCCAAGAACCCACTCTGGCAAGCCCCTCACCAGCCCATGCTGCCACTGCATTTGTATTTCCCACATGGGTGACAAGCAGCAAGCGCTTGCTCAGAGAATCAAGGCTCCCATTGAGTTGAATCAGGGATGAATTTCCCGGTCCACCAGACTGATTGTTGTCCAAATTGGAACATGCCACACGTGAGGTGAACTGCACTCCCCTGGCCACTGCACCCCTTCTTTGTTGGAAGCATTGGGTTGTAAAATTAGAAGCTCCATGTACTTGGTGTATGTTGCTTGCAAGTTGGTATCTTCATTGCTGCTGGAGGCAGGGGTGCTCTCAAAGGCAAACTTTCCTGGGTCCTGTAAGCTGTGTCTTCATTCCTTCCTATCTCTCATTTTGTTGCTTGTCCTGGACCTTGTGAGAGGGGAAGAGTAAATAGAACATGAACTTTTTTATCCAGATCATAATAGCCACAGTGAAGCTTGAGAGGTGGGGGGCTCAAATCAGTAGTATATTTGACTCTGAGAGTAAGTGATGTTAGTGTGATGCTTTCTTTACAAGCTTGTGCCTGTCTGAGGCCAGGTATATGTTGGATGTGGTGCACAGCAGGAAATTATTCATTTGTTCCTCCACCTTGTCCAGGTGCCCCAGTTTCCTCTTGGTTCCCCTACTTTCTTGTCCTCTTTTGGGAACAGAAAAGGAAGGTTAAATTCTAACTCAGTTCAATTCAGTCGCTCAGTCGTGTCCGACTCTTTGCAACCCCATGAATTGCAGCACGCCAGGCCTCCCTGTCCATCACCAACTCCCGGAGTTCACTCAGACTCACGTCTGTTGAGTCAGTGATGCCATCCATCCATCTCATCCTCTGTCATCCCCTTCTCCTCCTGTCCCAATCCCTCCCAGCATCAGAGTCTTTTCCAATGAGTCAACTCTTCGCGTGAGGTGGCCAAAGTACTGGAGTTTCAGCTGTAGCATCAGTCCTTCCAAAGAAATCCCAGAGCTGATCTCCTTCAGAATGGACTGANCAATCCCTCCCAGCATCAGAGTCTTTTCCAATAAGTCAACTCTTCGCATGAGGTAGCCAAAGTATTGGACATACCCAATTCAGTGAATTCCAAATGGAATAATATTTTATCAATATCCAATAAGTTTTTAATACAGGCCTAAAGAATGTAGTTGAAAGAATATCACTTATTCATGCCTTCAACACAGTCTTTGATTCCTCCTGCGTCCTCCTATGAGCTCTCTTCTAGACCCTGGGGGTAAATTAAGGAGCAAGAGAGAGTGTGCACTTCATTGAGCGTACAGTCTGGTTGGTTGGTACTGGTGAAAGAACAATTTCAACAGGCTTTCAATAACAATAACAATTGGCTTATAGGGAAAATCCATTGGAGAGATTGGAAAAGAAAGATCTTCATTTAGATATGATAATTATGGAAGAGTTTCCTGAGGAGGCATTAACCATTGCAAGAATTCAAGAAAGTGCATTTCAGATCAAAGAAGCCTAGAGGCTGTCAGTTAGGGGAGAGGGCGGTACCAGTGTAAGATAGAAGGGATGGTAGGGGCCAGGCCATACAGGCCACAGAGAAGGGCTGATCTTTTGCTTCAGTGCAACAGCTGCTGCTGGAGAACATAACGCTGATGAGGACTACGACCTGGTTCGCTTTTGCAGATCACTCTGGGAGGGGAGGGGAGGGGGTGTGAAAATGGAGGTAAAAAGCAAGAGAGGAACATCAATTTGCAGTGTTATGAATCTCGCAAGACATTGCTTCATGTGATGAAGCTGCAGATCTCAATAGCATTTGTAGAAGGCCATGGCACCCCACTCCAGTACTGTTGCCTGGAAAGTCCCAAGGACGGAGGAGCCTGGTGGGCTGCAGTCCATGGGGTCGCAAAGAGTCGACTCGACTGAGCGACTTCCCTTTCACTTTTCACTTTCATGCATTGGAGAAGGAAATGGCAACCCACTCCAGTGTTCTTGCCTGGAGAATCCCAGGGACGAGGGAGCCTGGTGGGCTGCTGTCTATGGGGTCGCACAGAGTCGGACACGACTGAAGCGACTTAGCAGCAGCAGCAGCAGCAGCAGCAG
>SJYV01008549.1:1403453-1535686 GCA_006410875.1 Neotragus pygmaeus
CTTTTTCCATGATCCAGCGGATGTTGGCAATTTGATCTCTGGTTCCTCTGCCTTTTGTAAAACCAGCTTGAACATCTGGAAGTTCATGGTTCATGTATTGCTGAAGCCTGGCTTGAAGAATTTTGAGCATTACTTTACTAGCGTGTGAGATGAGTACAGTTGTGTGGTAGTTTGAGCATTCTTTGGCATTGCCTTTCTTTGGGATTGGAATGAAAACTGACCATTTCCAGTCCTGTGGCCACTGCTGAGTTTTCCATATTTGCTGGCATATTGAGTTCAGCACTTTCACAGCATCATCTTTCAGGATTTGAAATAGCTCAACTGGAATTCCATCTCCTCCACTAGCTTTGTTCGTAGTGATGCTTTCTAAGGCCCACTTGACTTCACATTCCAGGATTTCTGGCTCTAGGTGAGTGACTTAGGTTTATCTAAAGTGCTTTAAAAGAAAGAAAGTGAAAGACGCTTAGTTGTGTCCAACTCTTTGCGATCCTATAGACTACAGTCCATGGAAGTCTCTAGGCCAGAATACTGGAGTGGATAGCCTTTCCCTTCTCCAGGGGATCTTCCCAACCCAGAGATCAAATCCAGGTCTCCCGCATTGCGGGTGGATTCTTTTTCAGCTGAGCCACAAGGGAAGCCCAAAATTGCTTTAAAGAATCTGTTTCCATAAACAAAATCAATGCACATTATGAAAAAGAACATCCATTGAGGCAAATACCTTTGTCGTCGTCCTCCTCCTTCCTCCTCCCTCCTCCATCCCTGCCTTGATTATACCAGAAGCCCCTTGCAATGGATCTGGAGGGTCCAGTTGGGAGGTGAGGGTGGGGGGTACATTCACTTTCTTTGCCCACCTCCTTCTCCCAAGCTGCTCTTATTTGTGGCTGTATCATAAATCAGCTATAACCCTTTCCTGGTGAAAGCCCACTATGTAGAGTCCCGAAATCTTTTAGCAGATGTGCTGTGCTCAGTTGCATCCAACTCTTCACATCACCAGGCTTCTCTGTCCATGGAGTTCTCCAGATGAGAATTCTGGAGTAGATTGTCATTTCCTTCTCCAGGGGATCTTCCCAACCCAGGGATCAAACCTGCATCTCTTGTACCTCCTAGACTGCAGGTGGATTCTTCACCACCATGCCAGCTGGGAAGCCAGGTTTTAGCGGATAAATCCCCTGCAGCATGAGCAGTTGAGTGTCTGGATGGAGGACTTTAATTTGGGCTGTTATCATCATGATGGTCCTGACATTTAGAAAAATGAGTCTTGGAGAGGTGAACTTTTTATAAATATGCTAAACTATTTACAAATGTAGATTTTCATACAGGCTATTTGACAGATATAATGCTCTCCCTTTTTTAGTGCAGGGAGAGAATCTGGTACTGTTCCAAGTCCCCCAGTCTACCGTATACTGATGAGAAATTGAAAAATGGCTCACATGTACTGAGGGCTTTCATTTATAAGCACTTCACGAATATTATCTTATTCAATCCTTTTTTCCCCGGTAGCTCAGACAGTAAAGCATCTGTCTTCAATGCGGTAGACCTGGGTTTGATCCCTGGGTTTGGAAGATCCCCTGGAGAAGGAAATGGCAATCCACTTCAGGACTATTGCCTGGAGAATCCCATGGACAGAGGAGCTTGGTAGGCTACAGTCCATGGGGTCACACAGAGTTGGACACGACTGAGCAACTTTACTTTATAGCCTCATGTTAGATACATATAAGTAAACTGAGTGTCAGAGAGGTTCAGAAACTTACCCACCATCACACAGATGGGATTTGAACCACAATGAATATTTCTACGAAGGAAATACAAGCCCAAGTTAATGAGAGAGCAAGTGGGTGGAATTTTGAGAGCAAAGGACAGAAAGAAGAGAAAATAGACATGCACAGTAATCCAAGTGGTACAGCAGTAGGAGTAGTAACAGCAACAGTAGTAACTGAGGCTCTTTTTTGATCACTATTAAAGTGTGTGCCTTAGGGACAAAAAACTGGGGGCCATGTCTCCAGGCTTCCACTGAGTAGAATCAAAGCTTGATAACTGTGAATATCAAGAGAAGATATCTATGAAAGTAGAGTAGGACTAGTATTAGCTAATATTCATTGAGCACTGGTTCCTGCGGGTTCTATGCTAAGTGTTTCTAAGGCTCTTTGTGAACATGGTGCCAGCTCACGTGTACAGCATGTTCTCATTTTATGATGGGGAAATTGAACTTGGGGAAGTTAAATAAGCTGTCCAGTTATCAAGTGCTAGAGATGGGATGTGAATCCATACAGTCCAACTCCTGAGCTCACTTTAACTGTCCACGATTTGTTCAGTTGCTAAGTTGTGTCCGACTCTTTGCGACCGCATGAACTACAGCACACCAGGCTTCCCTGTCCTTCACTGTATCCCAGAGTTTGCTCAGACTCATGTCCATTGAGTCAGTGATGTCATTCAACCATCTCATCCTCTGTTGCCTCCTCCTCTTGCCCTCAATTTTCCCAGAATCAGGATCTTTTCCAGTGAGTTGGTTCTTCACATCAAGTTGACAAAGTATAGGAGCTTTAGCATCAATACTTCCAATGAATATTCAGGGTTGGTTTCCTTTAGAATTGACTGGTTTGATCTCCTTGATGTCCAAGGGACTGTCAAGAGTCTTCTCTAGCACCACAGTTCAAAAGCATTAATTCTTCAAGGATACCCATCCTTCTTTAAGTCCAACTCTCTTGATTTAGCCTATGCCAAAATGTTTACCTAGGGTTGTTTTTTTTTTTCCATACCAGAGCAGAGTGGACTTGCCATTGATGCCTTATACTGGACAGTATCTTAACAGTCACTATCACCTCCCAAGGTAAGCTAGACTTGTTATGTAGAGGATCCAGAAGTAAGAGCAATCCTTTCGTTTTCTAGTTGTATAAATTTGTGAGTGGAGCCATTGACATGTAGGAAGAATTTAGCTTTAGAAGAGTATGTGCTTTGTGTTAGAGGCAGAAGACAACCTCTTATTCCATATAAGTGACTAAGTTACTTATATATTTAAGACAGTTAACCTGTCTGGGCCTCTTCTCTAGGATCCCCATCTATCCAACTCTCCATCCCTGGCCACACTGTCTCTTGAGATTATGCCACTTCTGAAATCTAGTACTTTTAATTTTAAGTAGACTTTTCTCTCTCCTCCATTTCCTCACTCTGTAGCCCAAAGCACTCAGGAAGCAGGCTGGTGGGCCAGGACAAGGAGATAACATTATTTAGATTAGCAGCTGATGCTATAATTTGGAGACTATTTTTAGCTAAAGAATTTAAAAAAGAGCCAGAGAAAATAGGGCTGGCTTAATTTACCCTCATCTGTGCCCATTCCCTACCAGCCCAATCTTTTGCAAATGAGTAGTTCAGTTTAGCTCACTAATTGCCCCCTGAGGGTTGGAAAAAAGAAAGGTGGCAGCCTCCTGCTCCTAACTCAGGGCTGCCTTCTGTGAACTCCCGAGTTTGGGGTGAACTACACGGCGTTCTTGGAAATGTGGTCCGCCATCTTTGTTACTCTTCCTTATTGCTTCTGGCCCTTTCTCTTCTCTCTCTTTTTACAAAGCAAATTATTTTACTGATACTTTGGTACTCCTTAACATGTTTTACCCCAGAAGACTTAAAAAATAAATCTTTGTAGTATTTTACATATAAAACCAGAAAAACCAACAGGGTTGATATGTGCTAAGATGGGTTCAGTTTTTTCTTGAATACAGATGTATTTTGTTGTTTTGCTTTTCTATCACCCTGTGATTAGGAGGAGGGAGGGGCTCCTGCTACTGGTTTGCAGAACTAATTGTTCAATTTTTAATATCTTACTAACTTCTAAACAATAAGTACTGGTTGGCTTGCCTGCTGGTATCTAACACTGGAGTAGGTACTGTGGATGTTAGGCTTGTGGGACCTGGTATTCTATTTAGAAAGACAGCTTGCTCTCATGTAGCAACTTAGAGAGTTACAAATTTATGCAATGCAGAGTTAAATTTATGGTTTAAAATTCTAGGCAAGGTTCTAGAAGGCAGAGAGAATAGTGTAGTTAGAAGTAGACTGCTTGAATAACCAATCAGGTTTCTGGTCTGTCCAGGTGGTCTCTGTGGTGGACTCTGAGGCTCTCAGGGTCCTTTTAATTAGTCATTGATAAATCTGAGAGAATTTATACAGCTTAAGGTAGTTATTTGTTGTTCAGTCGCAAAGTTGTGTCCAACTCTTTGTGACCCCATGGACTTGGAATTCTCCAGGAATACTCCCGGCCAGAATACTGGAGTGCATAGCCTTTCCCTTCTCCTGGGGATCTTTGCAACCCAGGAAGCGAACCTGGATCTCCTTCATTGCAGGCAGATTCTTGCCAGTTGAGCCACAATGGAAGCCCAAGAATACTGGANCAGGAATACTCCCGGCCAGAATACTGGAGTGCATAGCCTTTCCCTTCTCCTGGGGATCTTTGCAACCCAGGAAGCGAACCTGGATCTCCTTCATTGCAGGCAGATTCTTGCCAGTTGAGCCACAATGGAAGCCCAAGAATACTGGAGTGGATATCCAATCTCTTCTCTAGTGGATCTTCCCAACCCAGGAATCAAACTGGGGTCTCCTGCATTGCAAGAGGATTCCTTACCAACTGAGCTATCAGGGAAGCCCAAATGTGAGAAATGTGGAGTCAGATAAATTCAGCTGGTCTTGTTTTAGCACTTTTGAGGTACTTACATGCATTTAACTATCTAAACCATAGTATGCTGCATGTCCCAAACTTTGTAACCAAGTTCAGTTCAGTTGCTCAGTTGTGTCTGACTCTTTGCGACCCCATGGACCACAGCATGCCAGGCCTCCCTGTCCATCACCAACTCCCAGAGTTTACCCAAACTCATGTCCATTGAGTCAGTGATGCCATCCAATCATCTCATCCTCTGTCATCCCCTTTTCCTCCTGCCTTCAATCTTGCCCACCATCAGGNTAGAAGACGATGAAAAGTCATTGCTCCTAAAGTCACCATCAAGGTCATTATCACCATCTGTTTAATGTGAGCTAGAGGGATAAGGGGCTTCCCAGGTGGTACTAGTGGTGAAGAACCTGCCTGCCAGTTCAGGAGACATAATGAGACACGGCTTTAATCCCCAGGTCAGTAAGATCCCTTGGAGAAGGGCATGGCAATCCACTCCAGTATTCTTGCCTGGAGAATCCCACAGACAGAAGACCCTGGCGGGCTACCGTCCATGGGGTTGCGCAGAGTTGGACACGACTGAGGCGACTTAGCACGCATGCACTTAGCACACAGAGGAGTACAGATAGTAAGTGCTACCAGCTCTCAGAGAAGAAAGTGATTCCCAAGACTTGCCCCTTTCCCCCAGAATTCTCCAGTATGTCCCCAATAATATTTTAAAATACTGGGTACTCTCATTCACCCACCATGTGGGTCATACTTCTGAGACATATAAAAACTGCATGGAGAATTATCCTCTCCCGTGCCCCTCATCTGGACTCCAGACTTTGCAGACTAGCTCTTGGGGTTTTGCTTCCACCTCTGTGCATTTCCATGATGCTCTGTGCATCCACGGACAGAGGCGTTCCTCTCTCCTGTTTCCCACTTTGATCAAGGACAGGCCTCACCCACGACCTCCATGTCTGTGTCTTGTCTCTTATGGCCAGAGAAGTTTCACTTTGTACCCAGAAGCATGCCTCACCTGGTGACCACTCAGGACTCTTCTGCTCCTGTGCTCTGATATGAAGAGGAAATGCTCATAGAGGTAGCTCAGAGAGAGTACAATTACTGTCTGCTGGTAGGTCCTTGGTGTGCCAGCAGCCTCTTCTGGGGCTTTGCAGAAACTATGTGTGTTTCTTCCATTGTAATATCACCCTTAAAAATAGTTTCTTCTAATTATGATATTAATGCATTCTTATGGTCGAGAAGCTTGAGAATTCAGGGAAGTATGCAGAAGAAAATATAGTCACCTGTAACTTTACCATCTTTTAACTTTTCTTGACCCTGATGATCTTCCTTTTAGCCTTCCTTCCATGCAAATATATATCCAATTCTTATTTAAGTCACATGTAATCCATATTGCACAAACTGATAGTATTCTACTTTTGATTTTAGTAAGATTTTTCTCATAATTAATACCTATAAATATGTGAATTTATTTATTCCAATATTGTTTATATGGCTATTATTTCCTGTGCAAGCATATGTATACTCACACATACAAATACACATGTGCATACACATAGGAGGAAGAATGGGGAGAGAGAAGTTGTATCACATTAATATCATCAGCCTAGAGATAAATGCTACTACTATTGGAGAGATGATCTTTTGTGGCCCTTTTTTGTCTTGCTTAAATTGTAATACTTTTTTGTACTGCTTAAATATTTTTCCTTTCTTTCACCTTCTCTATTCTCACTGGAGTGAGTCACAGACCTTTAGACATCTTTTTTTACCTCTTAGATGATATACGAGCAGTGGTCTCATGCAGGAATCTGAGTGCTGGGCCAGCTAGATAATTTTAAGAGCAAGTTAGGGGATGACGGTTAAATATTTTCAGGTTAAGAATGGTGGGCTCTTAAGAATAGTTGTTGTTGTTCAGCAGCTCAGTCATGTTTGCAACTGTTTGTAACCCCATGGATTGCAGCACACCAGGCTTCCCTGTCCTTCACCATCTCCTGGAGCTTGCTCACTCATGTCCATTGAACATGAGTGATGCCATCCAACCATCTCGTCCTGTGTTGTCCCCTTCTCCTTGTGCCTTCAGCTTTACCAGCATCAGGGTCTTTTCGAATGAGTTAGCTCTTCACATCAGGTGGCTAAAGTAGTAGAGCTTCAGCATCAGTCCTTCTAATGACTATTCAGGACTGATTTCCTTTAGGATTGACTGGTTTGATTTCCTTGAGGTCCAAGGGACTCTCAAGAGTCTTCTCCGACACCACAGCTCAAAAGCATCAATTCTTTGGCATTCAGCCTTCTTTATTAAGGTCCAGTTCTCATATCCATGCATGACTACTAGAAAAACCATAGCTATGACTGTATGGACCTTTGTCGGCAAAGTAATGTCTCTGCTTTTTAATATGCTGTTTAGGTTTGTCATAGCTTTTCTTCCAAGGAGAGAAGATAGGAGATCCTATATTATGGATAGGGTGGACTCTCATTACTTAGCTTAATGCAGTCAAACATCTAGTAGAATTCTGGCCTAATTTATACAAGAATTTATGTCAGAAATATTTTGGGAAATATCCTGTATATGAGGTGTTAAGTTAAATACTTTAGAAGGTATGGACATGAATTAGACCCTGTTGCTGACTTCAAGGATTGTCTAATGAGACAAAGATGTGTAAGAAAATCTTTATAGCACAGGTAAAATAGGATGCTAAGTTCTCGAGTATGTATTCCATAATTATATAAATTTTTACAAAGGTGTGAGTAACTGTGACTCTTAGGATCAGGTGAAACTTACTGGAAGAGAGAATATCTCTTCAGGGTATTAAGGAGCAAGAGAAACAGCAGTCAGGGAATGTTTAGGCAAGGAATGGCATGAACAAGGCAAAGATGGTAGGCTATTTTCATATATCCACGTGGCCTTCTCTCCAGAGTGTGGAAGGGCAGAGTGGAAAGGATGACTCGAAAGGGCAGTCAGCTCTCAAGCCTTGGCGCACCTGGCTTACCATGCTAAGGAGTCTGGACTACATACCATACATGAAGGAGCAGGTGAGGGTTTGAGTCAGGGCATGGCATAATGAGGTTGGTTTGAAGAGGACAATTCTGGTTGAGAAAGTAGAAGTAGAGAAAGGCCATTTTCGAAGGCATTTATAATATTGAAGTCATCTGAGTAAGAAATGGTGACAGCCTGAACAGGATAAAGGAGAAAGGCAGGGAGCCAGTGAAATTCAGCAGAAGGTAAGGTCAACATGACTAAAAGAAAATTTGAAGGGAGAAAAAAAGATAATCCCAAGGTTTCTATTTTGGGTGATTCAAAGGATAGCATTCTCTTAGCTGAGAGGGGGAACACAGGATCAGGAAGTACAGTTATACGTAGTCAGATGATAAATGATCTTGCATCCTGTTGAGACTGAAGTGGGGATACATAAGGGGAGATTCTGTTACTCTGTTGCTGATAAAAATGTGGTGTTTGGCCAAAGAGATCAAAGCCACAGGCATAGACTTGGAAGTCAGTTTAGCTAATGTGGTTGAGCCAGTGAGTGAATTCAAGAATGGTTAGGCAAATGAAAGAGAAAAAAAATCTAGAACAAGACTTGTGAAATGTCTACAATTAACAAGTTGGCAGAAGGAAATAGTTGGCACAGGAAGAGATCAGGAATCAATGAATAAGAGAGGACCTCTGGAAAACAATTATTTACAGGTATAAGAGGTTGATTTTCTTCCTGCTGTTTCCAAATAATATTAGTTAACTTGCCTGACTCTCAATTTTTGCTTATCAATTTTTGCTTTATGGGAATACATATCCCATAAAGATGGGCTTTTAAAAGACAGTGAATGTGAAAGTGCTTTGGTAAACCATCAGACACTCTCTGAGGCTTAGGTCTTATAATTAGTGTCACAGAAGTGAAGAAAGTGTAGACTTCCAAAAAGGAAGAAAGTAGTATCAGATGCTACAGGGTTTCAGAAGTATGTTTATTTTTAACTCAAATTGTTCGTTTTGTGATTTAAGGAAGTTAAGCCAAGAGAGTGAATCTGTTCTCAAATCACTTAGAACAGAATTTCCCAAAGTGTGGGGCATGTGGCCCTGGTTGTATAGGAGACCATTTTGGATTTGACACAGACATTAAATAGAACTGAATCGTCGTGAGAAAGTGATTCTCCTTTTATTTCTCCTTTAATCCTTCTGATTTATGTTAAGGGAGAGAGTCTCAGTTGGAGCAAACAAGTCTGTATTCTAACACTAGCTCAACTCCCTTTTCAATAAACCCATTCAGGTTGTCAACATTATCTAACTAGAACTTAACAACATCATCTTAACTTTAAGATTACCACAATCAGTTGCAGTAGTAATATAGTGTCCTTTTAAAATAAGTTATTTGAAATAAAAAGTTCACAAAGGCTTGGACACAACTGAGCAACTGAACAACAACAAAGCAAAAAGTTAACCAATTAAAAATTTTAAGTACATAATTGTATGGGTATGGGTTGTTTATAGATGTGGCGAAACTTAGGAAGTGCTATTGCAATGATGAACATTGGAAAAATTTAGAGTTATACTAGAGCCCTTCTTCTGTGGCTTAGAGGGGCTGCCTTGTTCAGCCTGATTAGAACAATGTGGGAAATTTATCCTAAGATGGGGGAGGGGTTTGGGATGGGTTTGGGGTACTAGGCTTCCAAATCTAGACCCTATCTTTTCCATAAGACATTGGGTCAATTTTTGAAGCCACTAGACTTTTTTGTACTTTTGTGTATTTAGCTATTGAAATGAGAGCATTCATTTTAAATGATTACTGGCGTTCCTTCCTGCAATAAATTTGTAACTCTTTGAGTGATTAATAAATAAACCTTTCCTCTTGTAAATAAATAAACCTCTCCGCTATCTAATTGATAGTGGTTAGATATAATTTTTTCCTTCTGAATGCCATCATGTGTCAGTTTGAGAGCCTGTTCCCAGACTTACATCTACAGCACGGAAAACATCAACAAGTTCATTCTCTAATGATGATTCATATTCTACCTTATTTGCAAAGGACAGTTATTTCAAGAGTGAATCTCTGCTTTAGTTAGAGTGATTGATTAAAATGGAAAATGAAATTGTAAATGAAAATTTGTTTCAATTTCCTTTATGCCGACCCCCTACTCTCTTAAGTAGTTTATTTGCAGTCATGTCTAATCAGTTTGTAAATTTTATAAATTTTCTAAATCAATTTTGTTCCTTAGTGTATCAACTCATAGGTCCTTATACTTGAAAGGATGTCTCTATTATCTATTTACTGATATCTTTCCATCTTTTAAAATGTATTTCCCCTGAGAAAAGGGAGGGTATGTGAAATATTCTCTAACTGTCTGAAAGTTCCCCTAAATATTATTGTGATTTAATCTTACTCTACAGTCCAAGTAACTTTTAGAATTGAAGCATGCCACTTATTTGGAATATAACTATATGACAACTTCCACCATCAAAGGCACAACCAGGGACGAGGTAGAAAATGAAAAATGAATAGCATGTGAATTTAAAAACAACATATATACATATAGTGTTGGATCTGAAAATTTTGAGTTTGATGCTAGCTTTAAAATGTTTAAAGATATAAATATGAACATTTCTTCTTTATGATTAAATAGAAAGAATTACTCTCTATCATTTTTTGAACTATCAGGGTCACTTTTTGCTCTTATTTGCTCTTATGAGGGTGATTTTGTGAAGCAGTTTAACAATTTATGATTCTGTTTTCATATTTGAAAAAAAGCAGATAAGAATACATACAATTGACCCGACTAAATTAGTGCTTGCAAGTAAAACCTTCGATGACATAGTGGGTAACCTCCTACCCTGGTACTCAACTAGTGTTAATCCCAACATTGTAAGAACACTGTCCGATCAGTTGAGATTAAACACACACTTGATTCTGGAAGATCGTCTTTTACTGCTCTTCAGAGCTTCCTTCCTTCTCTTATTCTCTATAAAATAATAAGCTAGATTTCCTGTTTTTGGTCCTTAAAGATTAGAACAGAAGTACAGAAGGTGCAAAGGACACTAGGAGGAAAAAAGACAAAGAAAATGAACAAAATAGAAATAATTTAAAACTCATAAGTATCCAGGGCCAGTTACTGCAGGGGAAAATAGCCCCTCATACCTCATGGTCACCTAGGCCTTTTCTGTATTATAGAAGATACACCGATCTAAGATAAATAGAACTAAGATATAACAAGGGGTATTTCAAATGAAAGTCTTGATTTATTAAGGCTAAATTAAACTATATATATTTTGCTTATTTTAGAAAACATAATGCATTTTGGAAGAATTCCAGTATGAACAGGTCAAAATCTTAAGTAAATATTTTTTGTGCTTTTATGGGTAAACCCTTAGCCATCCAAAAAAACGTAGCCATTGAGAACTCAGTCTCCAGCGGTTCCACATAAGTATGGTATTCCTGAAGAATCTTTTGTGTATTTCCAGCAAATAAGGGTGCACACATTCTATGGGAGAGGATAGGCATTTCTAATTACTAACTTAAAGCGATTTCTGTGCAGATGACCTTTATGTTTCAAGAAAGAGCATTTGGTAGAAACCATTTGTGGATTTTAGCAGGAGCAACTTTCTTACATTCTTTTTGCCAGGATTTCGTGCTGGGACTGTTTACCTAGGGAGGACTCAGGGGGCTGGCATTTGTGCTGTCACCTTGATCCTCATGGAGTCGTCTGTGATTCTCTGGACAAAATATTTAAATTTGCACATTGAAACAAAAGCCCTTTCTAAGTTATAAGCACAGCACGAACATGAGTTGGTACAAATGATCACCCATTACATACCAACTCAGTACTGCAGCCCTGAGCTAAACAAATCTGAAAGCAGTCAAGGAGCAGGCAGTTGCACACACCAGAGAGAGAGCACACAGAGTCCAGCACCATCAGAGGTCAACTACCAGGGCTGAAGTTTTCAAAGAAGCAGATAATGCCAGTTTTATGGCCATTAATAACATTTTAGTTATATAAACAATGATAAGAGTTCTGAAAAGCAAATTCTGCTTTGCAGTGTGCTCTGATTACCAACAGGGTTCAGAAATGAACTTTCTCCCTGTGCACGTGACATTGCATAATGGCCCACTGATCATCCTCCGGCCCCTCCCCAGCTTCCAGCTCCCTTTAATGGACAGTCCTTAGTCTTGCCAGACCTCTCAGCGGTTCCAGGGTGAGAGCTTCTTGGGTTTCCCCTTTGAAGCTCTTTGATTGTTCCTCTGGTAGTTAATGCACCAAATGGTCTTCAGGGCATTTCCTGCATGGGCTCCGCGGCTCTTCAGAGTGCCTTGACCATGGATTTCTTACCTCTGTGTTTTGCACATATTGAAGGGCTCTGTTCAAACACCAGGCCCACCAGCTTCTGGAGAGGTGTGGCAGAGCTCAGTGCTGATTTGGGTGTCTGCCTTAAAACAGAGATTTTTCCAAAGGATATCCTGTAGTAGATAAATCATTTCATTAGACCAGGTTCACTTTTCAAACCAGGAAGCAGAGTGCCTGCCATGTAGGAAAACTCAGATAAAGTTGTTATGACTGTTCTCAGAGCACTTGTAAATATTGTTGTCAGTGTCTTTTATACAGGTTCCATCATGATTGTATTTAAACATGGACAGGTTAATTCGGTGTTTGAAGGCTATGTTTATTGAGAACCGATAAGAAAGCTGTGAAACGAGTCCTTTACATATTGCAATGACAATGTTTTCCCCCCCTCAATGTCTCCCACTAGTTGATTACTCCTCACGCCATCCGTGTGCAGACTCCTCCTCGGCATATCCCTGGTGTTGTAGAGGTCACCTTGTCCTACAAATCCAAACAGTTCTGCAAAGGGACACCTGGAAGATTCATTTACACAGGTAAGAACTACTGCAGATGGTGGACGGAGCGGTGTTGATCTTCTGGGTCTTTGACTCAATCTTATGTGTATAAGTGTTATTTTAATCTAAAATCTATTTCTTCTTAAGACCCGTTTTCTCCGTTTCACCCCACTTATGATGAAATGAGTTGCTACTACTACTATTGTTACTACCATTATTATTAGATAAGATTTCATCTAGGTGTCCTTGTTGAATGACAGGATCTGTTGAAATCATGGGTTAGATACCTAAGGCAGTGGCATGAGCAAGGAGTGCTATACAGTCCTAAGAGTCTCTGGATGTTAAGCCATCATGTGGGGGTTTTCTTGCTTTATGGAGTAGGAATGTGCTTGAGTGCACAATACAACTTTCTTCCAGCCTGGTCATGGCCATTTAAAGACTTTTGGTGATTTTCATATTTAATTCTGGGTTGGTGCTTTCTTTCCCTTTAAGCTTCTTTTTGTTCCCCATGACTGCCTCCTGCCATCCCAAACACATGGACCTGCCTTGGCACATGGACCTATCTTGCATTAAGAAGCTAGGGTTCTAGGGTGGGGGTGAATTTCCTCATGTCACATGGAAAGAAGCAGGCAGGTTCTCTATGCAAACATATCAAGTGCATAGTCTAAGTGCCAGTATGTAGTCAAAGAGATCCTCAGAGTGTTACATGTAAACCAAACACCCAGGGATCTTTGTTGCAGTCCAGATTCTGATTCATTAGCTCTGGGTGGGATCTGAAACTCTGAGTTTCTAACAAGCTCACAAGGAGAGGCTGATGATCCTGGTCCAAGGACCACACTGGATATGGGGACAGTCTAGGTCCTCTGCTATGTAGCAGTCATTGCTGGGTTGTTGCCTTCAGAAACTGGCCCCATGTTTCCTTCTTTAATCAATAAAGGACTACAAAGCCAGATTAAGTACAGAGTGTAAGTTGCTTTCACACAAAGGAGACTCCAGAGCATGAAGGGATAACTGTGTTAACACATCCTAATTATAACCATACAATTAAATGGACAAATTTTATTTTGCTGTGACATTTTATCTCAAAGCATCTTTCCTGTTGTATTTTAATAGGAGGAACAAAATCAACCATGCTTCTCAGTGACTCTCTCTCCCCACTCAACCCTCTCTCTCAAAATTATAAAAACAGCTAATGCATCTTGACCCTTGGAAATGCCTCCCAGTCCTTTAAACAAAATGCAGGTTTGGTGCCTGCCTGATGATTAGTTTTAGTTAATTGAAAATTATAGGATTGACCCAAGAGGAAAATTTTATTTGCACTCCAATCACTTTTACAAATTAAGGAAAATTACCACAATTTTGTTTAGCTAAGGTTTCACACTGAGTTCAAGAAATTAGCTCAGCCATCCCAACAAAGTCAGCACTTTGTTAGCAAGCACTTGAAAAAATAATAGTCTATCTGGAGTTTTGTGGTGTATACAAACGAAGCATAGAGAAAGCTATGATGCTTTATAGAAGTAGGCCAAGTGTTTTTAATTAGGCTCATTGGTTCAGCGTAAGTTTTGAAGAACAATCAAACTAGCAGATTAGCTGTTTCTTTTAAAGCTAGGATTTCTTGCCATTCATTTTTCCCATGAGAACTTCCACATAGCGCCTTTTTTTTTTTTTTTTTTTTACAAGCCTCATTATGGGCCTGCAGGAAAAGGACCAATTGAAACTTGTGATACTGTAACACTCCCCACCATCATTCCGATGGATGGGAGTTTTTCACAATGTTCTTCACTGAACTCGGTGTTCTGGAACATATTACAAAACCACAGAGGCCAAATGTTTTCTCTGAGGAGTTTGGACTCTGTTTTTGGTCGAAAACATTTAGGCCTCGCTGGCTGCTTATTTACTCTGCCATTAAGAACAAGAAAAGGAGAAGAAAAAGGAAGAAGAAAACGCTCGTGTTGTGGGAGGAACGAGAGGCAATCAAGCGTGATTCCGCTTTGGTGACAGCGTTTCTACCCATTAATGGTTCCATCCTGTGGTCAGGTCTCATTTAGAAGAAATTATTTTTAATCAGTGCTCAACAAAATATCCCCTTGAGCCACCTGGCCATAAAAGTTAAAAAAAAATCATCCTCATTAAATTACTTAAGTTCTCAAAAGAAAATAGCTAGGGGACCCATCATTATTGGGATTTTTTTTTTTTAACCATTAAAAAAAATTGCCATCAATTTAAGAAATCACATCTTGGAAAACCCGTATCAGACGGGGAAATTAAGATCAAAGATAAAAGTGGCCGATCTGCAAGTCTCACAAAGTAGTTAAGGATAAGAGAGAGAAGTCCTGGGTGTGCATGCACGTGTGTTAAGTGTACGGGAAATTTAAAGTATGAAAAAATGCTTTCGGTGATCCTGCCTCGTCCATGGACCATAGATAGGAAGACTTAGTTTTTAAGTATTCTAAGAGAGAGACTCACCTCTGTCTGATTTGGAAAAATAAAATTTTCAAAGAAACCGGTACAAAAACTTCCCCATTGTTATAGCTGGCTATTCACAGTCACTGTGACATTACATCATTTCTAACAAAAGAGAGTCTCTGTTAATTGGTGAACCACACCGAAGACTCTTGATCATTATCATTAAATGCCCCTACCAAGGGTCATACATTCATGGCTGGCGCTGCCAGACCTTGGTGGTTTGCTCAGTTTACCTGCTTGTCACCACTCTCTAGCAAAGGTGTCGAGATGGGTCATAAATTCTCTCTGTTCCTTGTATCCAAACAACTACTCAGCTCATTGGAAACCTGCAGCACCCGCTTCCATCCCCTCCCACAGAAGCTCACACTTCATTTTCTTTAACATCCTTGGCATTTCAAGATGCGAAGCTTGGTTTTCTGGATAGGGTGAGCCAACACTGTTTCTTAGGAGAAAATATCACTTGGAATTTTTCCTTTAAAAAAAAATGTCCTGGCACTGAAAACATCCCAAATGAAGGTACTGCTTTTGAGTGTGTGTGAGAGGATTTGCGCATGCGTATGTGCAAGTCTGTAAAAATCCATAATCAATGAAAAAAAAAAAACCCCACACAACCGAGACAGAAACAGCCTGGCCTAATCTATGCAAATAAAGGCAGACTTCTGGGGGTGGGAGGAAAGAATTTGACTAAACACAGATTGTCTGCAAGCTGGCTCCACTTGTAGGGACAGGAGTGCAGCTCTCCCTCTTTGGTGCTTCAGACCAGGGACACGTGAGGATTTTCAGCTGCCAGCTGTGCCCTCCTCTGGTGTCTGCTCCATCAGAGTGAGGGAGCAAAGTGAATCCCAACTGGATCGGAACAAAAGAGCTGGATGTCGTGTCCCTGATCTGATTTATTGTGGCCAGTTATTCTCATGTAAATGAAGAGCAAGGCTGACTTTAAATTTTAAATCATGTTTTCTCATAGGAGGAAACAAAAACCCTTTCTGAAGACAGGACTTTTTTCAAAGCCCTCCCTAATCCTGTGTCTGGTCCGTCAGTCCAGTGGGAAGTCAATCCCCATAAACTTCCACTGCCCTGGAGGAGGCCTCCCTGGTATCTTTGTTCTTCTCGGTAGCCTCTTTGCTGTTACATCTTTCAGTGACTGGTAGAATTCTCTCCTGCTAAACTTGAAGTAACCTTGGGTGTTGATAAAAGACTCTCAGAAGGCTTTAGCTGCTTCTTCAAAGCTCTTCAAGTTGGTTTTTCTTCATAAGAGGTGCCCAAATCTAAATGTAGTTTTAAACCTCATTCCAGTTACTTCTCTATTGGAGTGGATGGTGTCTTTGGGGAAAATATGCCTGGAGCAGTGGGCCACCAGGATGCTAGACCAGCTTAGGTGTGTACCAAGAACCATATGCTGTGTGTTGCCCCAAAGCTGGTGAAAGTCCCAAAGGTTGCTCATCCAACAGCTCAGATCTGGTCTGGTCGGGTCACAGCTCTAATCTTTTCTGCTGAGAGAGTTCTCTTCTTCTTAACATTTTCCATCAAGCTTCCTGCTCTTGTGGAAGGACTAAACAAAATTCTTGTTAGTCTCAGACTTTACTTTGAAGTAAATATTCTTCCTGGAAATGCTTCCTGTTTGTACCATATGCCCAGAATTACTTTGCATGTAGAAAGGGTCGTGTTGCCTGAATATATTCCATGAAACTTGATGACAAGTACCATATCTTTCCAGTTTTCTTTTTTTGTTTCTCTCCCCATTCCTCTGTGCTCTCCCTATACCCCCACTCTCTCTTCTTTCTTCCCTTCTCGCTCTTTTCATTCCTCCCCACTAGTCTTTTCTTTCTCACTTCCAGGGAGATGATGCAGCATAGTGGTTAAGTCCTTGGGTTTAAGAATTGACGGGTATAGATTGAAATCTCAGCTCTGCCTCTTACCAGAGAGATTATTTGGGGTATGTAGTATGATGGCTCTAAACCACAGCTACCTCATGTTTACATTATTACAAGGAAAAATAACTTGCTGGGGTTGTTCTTAGTATCAGGGAAATGCGTATAAAGCACTTAAGGTGAGCTAGCATGAGCACTTAGCCAAATATTAGTATTTTCCATTAATAAGTGATGATCATTATTATTCATTCATTCATTGCTGTCCCCAATATGGTGTAAGTATTTTACATGTTGTTTATCTTCTCCATCATGTTCCAGAGGTCTATGAAATGTCCTCTGGAATTTTAGTAATAAACCTGTAGTTATCAGTAAATTAGAGAAATAAGTAATACTAATCAATTACAAATAAAGACAGCATAGTATAAATAAGGTAGCAAGAAAAAGATTTATGAATGTGACGATGACTGTTTTGATTAAACAAGTATTTTTTTTAGAAAAGGCCTCAAATAATAAACATTTAATAAAGCATCCCAGATTTATTAAGTTTTCAGGTGTTGATTTTTCAGGAACAGCTCACTTGTTCTCTTATTTCCATCCCCAACTTCAACCCTTCTTCTGGAGGCCATAGTAACATGGGTACCGTCTATCACCAGCCCTCTTCAAAGGTATTAGGTTATAATCAGCTTTAACTCCCCTTTCAAGAGGTTTCAGGCAGAAGGCTCTGCTTTTAGTTCTTGGAAACCTGCACAAATGAAGGCTGCCATCCTGGGGATAAACAAAGTTATCGGGCTTAGGGAAAAGGTAGAGAGTTTCCACCAAGTGAATCTCCTGTTTTTCTGCCTCTTCTTATACTAATTCGTTGCCACACTAAGCTTCCCAAAAGTCACTTTTGTACCATTTCTGTGCAGAGAAACTTTTTCCTGTTTGCTCCCTATCTGTAAGGTATAGCCCAACCCCCTGGGCTTGTCATTCACATTTCACTGTGCCCTGGGTCCGGCACTTTCTCGGCTCCTCTAGTCCCAGTCCCCCCACTATGCCTCAAGCTTACTTCATGGTTAGCAACTCTGAATATGGTGATTTTCCTAGATCCAGTTCAAACTTGATTCCCCTCTGAAGTGTTCTCTGGCCACTGTAGCAAGTGGCCAGAGCACTGGGTTGAGATCAGGGTGGTATTTGTTCTAGTCCCAGCCCTGCTAACTGGCTATGAGACACGGGACAAGTTGCTGACATGCTCCAGACTTCAGGGCTTTTATTGTCAAATGAGCCAGTTGACTAGGTGACTGTGATGTTTCCTGTGATTCATCTTGCTGAGCTGGAAGAGTCACTGTCCTTGGAGCTCTTTTGTTGCATGTGCTTAGATGGCCCATTCATCATTCACTTCCTTACACCTTCACACTCTTCCTCTGTTCTTAGATAGACACATCTCAAAAAGTCCACAGGCAGCGAACCTCCCTGAAATTATCTTGTTTTGCCCACTGTAAGCACCTTGACTCTGTATCTTACTTACGATAGGTGTTCTCTAGTAATTGAGTGACATATTGCACAGAATCAATGGGTCCTCATTGATTTTTGTGCTTTGGATGGCAGGGAATGTAAATAAGAGCTGTTAATTAAGAATCTATCTCCTTTAATGTGAACTTACATGTAGAGAGCATAGTAGTTGGATTTTTTGTTAAAGAAAAAAAAATGAGGTTGGATCTATATTACATAGTACTAATTTTTTATCTGTAAAATGAGATATTGTAACAGTAACTGCGTCTAAGAAGTCAATAGGTCAATGTACATAATGCTTTCCTGGTACAATATGAGTGTTCCCTAAAAGCAAACACAAAAGGAGAGAAGCAGAAAATGGGTATGTGAGAGCACATTTTACTTAGTATTACATATGTGCCAGCTTTTATCTGATTAAGGCAATTGTTTCTTTCCAGGTATTAGAGTCAGAATCAAAAGATATCTAGGTTGTCTGCTTTCATGACTTTCTTTTGGTAGCCTATTCACTCATCTCACAAGTATTTGTGGATTTTCCATTCTATTCTAGGCAGTGTTCTAAAACTGTGTTGAGTAAAACCATGTTCTCATGGATCTTGTAGTTTAAGAGGAAACATAGATATTCACTAGTCTACAACTTCAAACCTTACTGAGTGTCCAGAAAAACAAGAACAGAGTTTCAGGCAAGAATATAACAAAGGACCCCCAGTCAGTCAGTTAGAAATATTGTCTGTCAGATATGGCAAAGCCAATAGAGTATTGTAAAGTAAAATAAAGTAAAAGAATAAAAATAAATAAAAAATTTTAAAAAAGAGAAATATTGTCGATCAGATAAAGATGCGTGAATTGAGGTTTAAAGGGTGATTAAGAGTTAACCTGGGAGTTCATGAAGGATTGGGCTGGGGGGGGTGGGGGTGGTTGTGGAAAGAAACTGAGTGTTCCGGAAGAGAGGAACATGTCAGAGGGCTCTGAGAGGAAATGTGGCATCTGGGAAGGCTGTAAAAATTCCACTGAGGCTGAAAAATGGAGAGAGAGGAAAAGAATGGCAAGAGAAGAGACTGGAGAAGCGGGGCAGAGACAAGCCTATGAAGCCTCGCAGCCGTGGAGAGGAATTTAGTTGTCTGTCATCTCAAGAGCAATGGCAGTCCTTAAAGTGGACAGGTGGCTATAACCAGACTTTTGCTTGAAGGAAAACAAAAACAGAAAAACTCTGGCTGGCTGAAACATAGGAAACCAAAATGGATGCTATAAGGAAGACCTGTAAGGAGGTCTTTGCAGTAGTCTGGGAAAGAGATTCGATGACTTTAATTTGGGTAGTAATGGGTAGAGGTGGAATATAGTGAGAGGATTCGAGAGATATTTTAGAGGAAAAGTGGACAGGACCTGGAGATGGGTTGGATATGGAGGTGAAGGGGATGAAGGGCTCAGGCCCAAATTTTTGGATTCCTCTCAGTGAATAGATAGTGGGACTATTCTTCCTCTGGGTGCCCCAAGGGTCGTATGGGTGTCAATGAAAGGATGGGCATGAAGATGCTTTATAAAGGGTAGTATTCTGCACTTGTATTAATTGTTATAATGATGGGTCTAAGAAAATTCAGTAAGAATGGGGGAAAGGAAGGCAAGAATGTGTTTTCTTTTATATCAGATTGTTTTCACTTAGGACTCAGCTGAAGGAGGGCTGTGTAATGAACACTTGCCGAGCAGTTTTGCCTTAGCTGTGTCCTAATTGGAAAAGACCCAAGAAGAAAGAAAAATTAACAGGCTGCTCCTGTCCACATGTCTCAAATATTACTCCAAATGAGCCATTTACACACAAAGAAAAGAATTCAAGGCAGAGAGAATGTTTATTCTTTTTTGCTTTTGTGATCCAAAGGCTAAGTCCCAAGCCTCTTCTCCTTTGCCAAAGGGAATTTTTTCACAAAGTACGATCGCTCCTGATCTGACATACATTGATGTGATTGGTGGTCCTCAACCCAGTGGCATCTGTAAACTTAAACACCGTTGGTGCCATACGGGGAAAAGAGCCACAAGAATCACTGAAAATACCCATTGTACTTCTGTGACATCTGTGAAATGAAAGCCGTTTCTGCAAAGAATAAAGCTGGTCTGAAGGAAGCATATTATTTTGCATATTTTATGTACATACTTTCCAAGAAATACGACCTTTATTTCCTATTTGGAGTGGAGTGTAATCAGGACTTGAGTAGCTAGTGTAACAGGATCATTAAAAGGGATATTTTCACTGACATTAGAGGTCTAAATGGCCACTAGGCCTTATATACAACCTTGGCTTTTTCCTGTCTACCCAGAGTTAATAAGTGATAAGGCCAGGAGAGAGA
Organism: Neotragus pygmaeus; assembly: GCA_006410875.1. Taxonomy (NCBI): domain Eukaryota; kingdom Metazoa; phylum Chordata; class Mammalia; order Artiodactyla; family Bovidae; genus Neotragus; species Neotragus pygmaeus. Next base: position 1,424,086 of record SJYV01008549.1, read on the forward strand.
TAAATCACAGAAATCCCTGTCCAAAGAAAACATATTGACTACAGCCAAGCAAATAACAGACCATAACCAACGGCCCCATTCATCATTCATGTAATAGGGATATAAAGTAGTTCCTACCAATGAAACCGTATAGAGGAAAAGGCAGATAAGCTCCCCCAATCTAAGGCATGTGATTTGGTTATTAAGGGACATGAACTATTTGTCACATGGCTTTAATCTTTAAGATGTGTTACCATTTCTAAACTATAAATTTCTAGTCAGGGATTAGAAAGCTATTAACAATAAAGGTAGGGACTGAGCTTTATATGCATTCATGCCAACGTAATGCAATGCTATAAAGCCTTGAACCTCTAATCTATTTAGTGTGATTGAACATGATTTGGTTTTCAAAGCCAGTAAACTATTTGGAAGTTTTCAAGGCTGTTGTTTTTAGTTTTTGAACCCAGCATCATGATAAATTAACCCTTCAGTACTGAAACTATGTACCTTGAAACTTTCTCTAATATCCTGAGGGCAGTGGCGGGGAGGGAAATGAAAATGAAGTTCTTTCTTTTGCTCCTTTCCTAACATTTATTCCGAATGTTTGATGGCAAAGTATTTTCTGTTTCATGTGTCCACCGTTATAATGGTATGGATGTTTGTCTTTCTGTCCATTAACTAAGTGGTGTGGCACCCACTAGAGCATTAAAGCTTTTCTTTCTTTATTGCAAAGTTGCCCATGCTGATTTCAGACAATTCAGTAAGCACCAATAGAAAATAATTAAAAACAATATTAAAAGTGTCAACATTTATCCCAGTTCTTTATACATAAATAACACATGTTAGCTGTTAATATTTTTTTTTAATGGGATATGTCTTATTTTTTTCCTATGCAGATATCTGAATCATTACCAAAATAGGGTGATGCCTTACATAATACTCATTTGGTCTTTCACTTAACTACATATCATAAAATCAGAGCTTTATAAATGTAAAATAATTTTTAATCTCTCATGATCATTTCACACTTCAAAATCTCATCACAAGTTGTAGCTTCATCTTCTTACTGAAGCATAGGTACATTGAATCTCGATTCTTATCTCCTTTTGTTCCTGAAAAGCCTACGGCACAGGGTCATCGGTCTTATACCCATGTTGTTCTTGGCATCCTTGTTGGTTGGGGTTCATCCGCCACCCCAACTGACTGCGCATAAGTAGCTCTGAAGGCCTCAGCTGTCAGAGGACCTGAGTCTCAGAGGTTTGGAATAGCACCCTCTCCCCCATAGCTGTTTGTTCTCAACCTGAACCGCCAAGGAAGGCAAGTCTGTAAAATTTCCCCCACTGTGTGAAGCGGGACTGTGCTTCCCACAGGTGAAAAAGAGAACTTCTCTGAAACACTTAACATCTCTGAATTCCAAAATTACAGCAGTAGGTGGGGCAATGCAGCTCCCCCTCCGACCTTCTTCCCCAGGATAGCAGAGCTTCCTACCAGAGTTTGGAACTCGTCTTTTCTTTCCTCTCTCTACTCTGTGGGCTTCCAACAGCTTTTCTGGACTTCTCTACTGTCGTTCTCTCCTATTTCACACTTTTTTTTTTTCTTACTGTATCCTCTCTGTTCATCTTCTTCCTGACTGCATGACTAGAATGTAAAGCGTTTTTTCCTCTGAGAATCTGTGTAAGGCCACCTCTCTTTAGAGAAAAACACTCAGGTGAAGTGCCTAGGTGATGTAGTTAATAAATGGAGGAGCCAGGATTTGGACCCCAGTCAAAGGATACCAGAGCCTGGGAAGCAGTAAATCCCCTGTAGTATTACTTTCACTTACTCCTTTTTTGAATGATGTGATTTCTAAAAGATTAGATTGTTGGTGATGGGAGAGTGGGGATATTTCTAGGAGGTCCAGGAGGAACTGGAGCCATTTTAAATAAATCATGTCATGATGAACATCACGCATATTCATGTAGGAGGGAAAATTGATGTATGGCAAAGCCAATAGAGTATTGTAAAGTAAAATAAAGTAAATAAAAATTTAAAAAAAGAGAAGAAAAAAAATAAAGACACGAGAAGTATGAAGAAATCCATTAACCCATCCTTCTGTTATTGTTTTTTAGTCTTCTAAGATTATTTTGGGAACTCTTACGTGTTTTTGTCAGAGTTAATCACAGTATGTTTATATGGTTTTGTATCCTCCTTTGTAATTTGAATTGGAGAGTAAACATGTCCTCTATTAGCTTAATCTCTTCCTAAATGCATCTTAGTGGGTATGTAATAGTCTATTTGTGGCCACATCATAATTTACCTAATTGTTCCCCTCTTGTTGGATAGCCACATCTTTTCCTTCACAGAACTTTTAGCACCTTATATGTCAGAACAAGAGGATGATTTTGCATATAAGGTGTTCTGTCATTTTCCTCAAAAGTTTTCTATATTTTAGGACCAAGTTAGCCAAACATATGTATTTATAGATGCCAGGGAGTCTATTTATAGTATTTTGCACATTAATTTAGTTAAGCATACATATTTAAAACCCCATACATAATTGACAACAGTTGCAAATATAACTTTTTCTACCTTTAGGGTTTATACTTCTATTCAAACTCATTACAGTCATCTTTAACATCAGTTTGTTTCATTACAAAACAAATTGACTTTATCAGCAAAATCAGAGCCATTTTTAGTCCTACTGTATTCTCTTCTATTTTACTTGTTTGGGATCTTCTGTTTGAGTCTGGACATGATGCTTTCACTGGAACATTTTATCAAAGCCATAACTAACCATTTTCTCTATTTAAGTCTCCAAACATAACCACTTCAGCAATGTTCTTAAAACTGGTCTTTGAAAGTCTTGTATTGAGGAACATTTATAATGATGAGAGACCCGAGAAAATTGCTACATTTATGTAAGTTTTCTAATCTTCCTTGTTTCTGCTGTCCTCTTCAGGCAACCTCTTAAGCATTACCAAACCATCATGGATTATAGTTGCTTCCTGCCCTAAATAGTATTTAGTTTTAAAAATAACATAATTGGAAACCACTTTGTCTTAAGAGAGACTTTAAAATTATTCAAGTATATAACAAGGGAGCTTTTTAAAGGAAGAGTATTTTTTCCATTTATGTCAGCATACTGATCCATCTTTTCCATTGGTGGGTCATATGGCATATGTGATCCTTGGTGTGAACTGAATACTATGAGGGGCTTCCCTGGTGGCTGAGATGGTAAAGAATCCGCCTGCAATGCGGGAGACTGGGTTTGATCCCTGAGGTGGGAAGATTCCCTGGAGGAGGGAATGGCAACTCACTCTATTCTTGCCTGGAGAATGTGATTCCTGGTGTGAACTGAATTCTATACTACATAGTATTTTTGATTTGAATAAACTGGATATTAAATGGATCTTATATTATTCAGGACACTGAGAGTGCAAATCATCCCATTAATGTCAGATTGGAGAATTTCTGCCAAACTTCTTAACAGCGAGGGAGTGGACAGAAGCTGGGACTCCCTAAATCATGGGCAAGAATAACATCAGAAGAACAAACTTGTCCTTGAACCCATGGCTCTTTGGCCTCCAAATGTAGTTGTTCATCTTTTCCCTGTAGCTCCCTTCTGTCTATCACAGGGGCATGCCTCACCAGCTGGGCAGTGCCACCTGGGATCAGCCTCGGTGATTAGCGTCAGTAAGTCTCAACTCCCACAGCCATTTTAGGCCTGTGTTTAGTGCCAAGAGGGCTCCTCTTGTGGCCCAGCTGGTAAAGAATCCTCCTGCAATGTGGGAGACCTGGGTCTGATACCTGGGTTGAGAAGATCCCGTGGTGAGGGGAAAGGCTGCCCACTCCAGAATTCTGGTCTAAAGAATTCCATGGACTATATAGTTCATGGGGTTGCAAAGAGCTGGACACGACTGAGCGACTTTCACTTTCACTTTAGTGCCAAGAATATATTCACATTAAATATCTGCCCAGAATAAGGACCTCCCAGTCATGCTGGAGATAGACATAGTTTCCTTTTGGTGTTAACTAACTTGTTAAATGTTCACTGAGACCAAGCCGATTATTTGAATTTATTGGGAGGTTTGGGTGGAGGAAAGTGTCCCTGAAGGATCTGTTCTGAGCAGGCTTGTGTGTCTGGTTCTTCTCCAGTTTGTTCAAGACTAGAAAATGGAACATGTGCACCGATTAGCTCAGATAATGTAGGAGGATCATCTAAAGACTTGGAAATTGTGCTAAATAAAATTATTGGCATCAAAGCTAAAAAATTATTGTAACTTGTCAGAAAGTTATATGTTAGGGACCAGAGAGCAAGCTTGACTATTGGGCCTCCATGTCTCATCTTTGTCTTCATTTTTCAGATTAATTTTTATGGGAGTATAGTTGTTTTACAAAGTTGTGTTAGTTTCTACTGTACAGCAAAGTGAATCAGCCATATGTATACGTATGTGTGTGTTAGTCACTCAGTCATGTCTGACTCTTTGCGACCCCATGGACTATAGCCCACCAGGCTCCTCTGTCCTTGGAATTCTCAGGACAGGAATACTGGAGTGGATTGCCATACCATCCTCCAGGAGATCTTCCCAACCCAGAGATGGAACCAGGGTCTCCTGCATTGCAGGCAAATTCTTTACCATCTGAGCCACCAAGGAAGCCTGTATGTATACATATATTCCCACTTTTTTAGATCTCCTTTTCATTTAGGTCATCAAAGAGCACTGAGTCGAGTTCCCTGTGCTATACAGTTNGTGTGTTAGTCACTCAGTCATGTCTGACTCTTTGCGACCCCATGGACTATAGCCCACCAGGCTCCTCTGTCCTTGGAATTCTCAGGACAGGAATACTGGAGTGGATTGCCATACCATCCTCCAGGAGATCTTCCCAACCCAGAGATGGAACCAGGGTCTCCTGCATTGCAGGCAAATTCTTTACCATCTGAGCCACCAAGGAAGCCTGTATGTATACATATATTCCCACTTTTTTAGATCTCCTTTTCATTTAGGTCATCAAAGAGCACTGAGTCGAGTTCCCTGTGCTATACAGTTGGTTCTTATTATCTATTTTATACATAGTATCATTAGCACATATATTGTTAATCCCAATCTCCCAATTTCTCCCCGTCTTCCTCCCCTGGTGTTCATACATTTGTTCCCTGTGTCTTTGTCATGTTTCTGTTTTGCAAATAAGGTCATCTATATCACTTTTCTAGGTTCCACACATATATGTGTTAGTATACAAGATTTGTTTTTCTCTTTCTGACTTAGTCTTTATGACAGTCTCTAGGTCCAACCATGGTTCTAGAGATGGCCCAACTTTGTTCCTTTTTATCTTTTATGTCTATGTAATTAAGTAAATTTACCTAAGTGCAGTCTGTATGATTGACCAAGCCTTTTCCATTTAATTCTCTTTTGTAAGGTAGGAAGGGCAAGTATTTTTAGACCAATTTTCAGGTATGAAAACTACGGTTTAGAGAGAGGTACAGTGATTCACTTAAAGTCATCTAGGTTACCTAGTGATGGGTCTGGTACTGGATCTTTTTCACCCTAAGTAACTGGTTAGACATTCTGTATTTCATATTTTTACATATAAAAATGGACTTCAAATAATTTTACTTTTAGTTTTCTGCAGATATGATTCAGTAATTAGATGGAGGCCTCTAGACTCTTAGGCTGCCTACTCAGCTTGCACATTTATTATATGTAGCAGTTTTATTTTATTCATAGCACTTACCACTGGTTGATATGATCTGAATTGTTTCTTAATGTTAATACAATCTTAGATTGTTTTCTCATCTTTAAAATGGGGAATGATAATCTCTCATACTGTGGCTCTCAGGATCCAGTTAGATAATGGATGTGACACACTTAGCAGAGTACTTGCATCCAGTAAGTGCTCACTTAGCAGTGGGTCTTATCAGAACAGGATTGGAGAAAAGCAGACTCGTAAGTCTGAATTTTAGAACCAGAAAAGCCCTCAGAGATACCCTGAACCAACCTGCCCATTTTGTAGAGAAGGTAACTGAGACTTCTGTAGGAAGAGCTTTTCCCAAACTGATCTGATGTATAATCGATTTGTATACAGAACTGGAACAAATCATACATAAATGGACTTAACTAGTTATTTTGTGAATGGACTTCCATATTTATGAATATGTAAAGACATCGCATTTTTGCATGGATATAAAAATCATTCAACCAACATCACGATAGTATTTGGCCGGCTCTTTCTGAATTCCTTAAGGTCATCAGTCTCTGACCTTTCAAGGAAAGGGTGAGATAGTAGTATAGCGTGTTTGATTCCTGGGCTTCCAATATGTGATCTGTTTTTTTAAAAGTGTCACAGACACCACCATTCCAATTTGTTTGCATTCTTGACTTTTTGTTGACAAGAGATGAGGAGCTTTGCTTCGTCTCTGAGTAAATCAAACTCTGAGTGGAAAGTCAAGTGCCATTTTACCCTTGGTGAAGTGGAGCCTTGTGATCTAAGGGCATTTTCTTTATCCTGACATTTGGTGAAAGCCCAATTTAAGATCAAGACTTCTATTGGTCCCCAGAAAGTGTCGGGAAACCTCATTAGAGAGGAGGGTCATTGTTCCAAGGTCCAGAGAGGGAAGATGAGGCAGCGTCCGCCTGAATATGCTGTCCCCACCACAGCCTTGTGTCTAGTGCCCATGGAAACTAGTGAGTATGTTCCCTTAGCCTGAAGACACCTGTGGACCCTCTACTCTGCCTTTAAATCTCAGTTCCCTGAAAGTCCTTGAGATGTGTCACGCTTTGCTGCATTCAGTGATCTTACACGTAGTGGCTTTAGACACAAAATCATCATCATGACCATCATCATCAGGGGCAGTGAGAGGGAAATACTTGTAAGATAATGGTAACCAGGGACAAGATGCAAATCTGCTTGGGAAGAGGTCTGTGCTATGTGCCTGGCACTGAGGTGTTTCAGTTGCTATTTGTTGCCTGACTGGCTGCCAGTGAATAAATGTGTGGATTTTTGCAGGTCTGTTCTGCAGTTATCAGAGAAGAATATATTGCTTCCTCAGTGGCATATTATAGTTCATTAAAAAATCCAGATTGTATAAGGGGGTTCAGCTCGAAACCTCGCTTGGGACTTATGTTAGAATTGAAATAAAGCTTTTTATCAGGCCGTCCTTAAAAGGTAGTCAGTTGTTGGTGAAAAGCAAAAAAGACCTAGTTATCCACTGATACTAAATGTAATGAGTAGAGTCAAAAATAAAATATATTAATTCCACTTCCTCAGTCCGACTCTGTGACCCCATGGAATGCAGCAGAACAGGTGTCCCTGTCCATCACCAACTCCCAGAGCTTGCTCACACTCATGTCCATTGAGTCGGTAATGCCATCCAACCATCTCATCTTCTGTTATCCCCTTCTCCTCCTGCCTTCAATCTTTCCCAGCATCAGGGGTTTTTCCAGTGAGTCAGTTCTTCACATCAGGTGGCCAAAGTATTGGAGTTTCAGCTTCAGCATTAGTCCCTGCAATGAATATTCAGGGCTGATTTCCTNTTTGGTCAAGATTTCCCCTAGTTTGTGTGCTGTTGATAGCAATGAACTAAAGAATAAAAGTACAAAGAATGCTTTCCAAAAAGTACAGACCTGGAATTGTTTCAGTGTAAATTGAAGCAAATATAAAACTCCTATCAAGTGAAAATTAATTACCATATATTTTCAAAGAAATCCCCTTTCTTCCAAAAATCACCTATTAAAATGCACACTACTAATTTACATAGAAAAATATAAAAATGTAAAGCAAATATTTTGAATAAAGCTGATGACTTAAATTTTGATTTTATGAAAATTCGGTTACATCTTTTTTTTCTTTGGCTACACGTTGACTTGTGGGATCTTAATAAATACAATAGATAGCTAATGGGAAGCTGCTCTATGACACAGGGAGCTCAGCCCGGTGCTCTGTGATGACCTAGAGTGGTGGGGTTGGCAGGAGGGATAAGGAGGTCATTCACGAGGGAAGAGATATATGTGTGGTGGTGGTGGTGGTGGTGTAGTTGCTAAGTTGAGTCTGACTCTTGCGACCCCATGGACTGTAGCCCACCAGGCTCCTCTGTCCATGGGATTTTCCAGGCAAGAATACTGGAGTGGATTGCCGTTTCCTTCTTCAAGGGATCTTCCCGACCCAGGAATCAAGCCTGGGTCTCCTGCATTGCAGGCAGATTCTTTACCGACTGAGCTATGAGGGAAGCCTAATTATATGTATACTTATGGCTAATTCACATCATTGTGGGGCAGAAACCAGCATAACATTGTAAAGCAATTATCCTCCAATTAAAAATAAATTTAAAAAAAAAGTGTGATCTGGTAGAGAGCATAAAGGTGGGAGGAGGGCCTCTTTAAATAGCAAATAGTTCAGTAGAGTCAGAACAGTATATAAATGGATATCACTTCAAGCCCGCAGAGCATCACCCAGACACACTTTTTTTCCAAAGCATCTTTGGATTTTCCCGAGTGCTAAAGCCTTGCTATCATTTGCCCAGAAGCTTCACTTTCACCACCCCACCCCCCAGTCACTTTGTGATCATTATCTAGAAATATGAGCCATACCAGCTGACTATGTTCTCAGCAGATCAAGCTTCCAGAAATTTCAATAAGCATTGATCCATGTCATTGCACCAGATCCTTGAAATTGTTGTTTCTATAATATTTGTCTCTCCATTTCTGGCTTTAAAAGAAAAAAAGATTCTGTCGAACAAGAGGCTGATGCCCATGTCAATAAAGGTGGATGGAGAGGGAAGGATGAAGAAACAGAAAGAATAAAATATCCAACCCTCAAGAATAACTCCTAAAATAGCTTTCAGTAAACTACAAAGCACACCCCTTTTTCTTTATCCACAAAGTAAGATTGAAAGTCATCCCTGAGTCTTAAACTGTGAATATTGAAATCGCAAGATGTATGGTACATTTAGTGGAGGCATTGGTGAAGTGCAGACGTCATTTTAACTTTGTCTTTTAATTTTAAAGATTTATTGGCTGCAAGGAAGGAGAATATTTATAAGCATTCTTAGGTATTCACAAAACATGTAGTTGCCAAACAGTGCAAAGAATGGAAAGAAATCATCATTACGAAGCTGGGTGATTCAGGAAATGTAATGATAAATATGGGAGTGACAACATATTATCTCAGCCCCTTCCAGCTCCACATTTTTGAGTCATGATTATCAAGTATGTCACTGCAGGGAGTATGCTAAGTCAGTTTGGAGCTAAAGGAATTTTAGTTCTAAAAGAATAATAAGTTAATGTTTGGGAAGTACAAATACAATAAATGATGTCAAGTCATCTTAGCTTGAATAAATATATATTGTAAAATTGCTTCTACTCTTTAATTTCTTGTAATGATAGGAAAATGGCAAGCAATAAGGAAGCAATTAATTGCAACAGTGATTACTTAGATTCTGTAGTGCCTGAGTTAAAAAGAATGCTAATTATTTTTTCTAATAGATCATATATTTTTAAAATTATTAATGCATTTAAATGCCAGGTGCATTTGAATCAGCTTAAAACACTATTTGCTTGCTTGTTGGCAAGCAGATTGTCAAAACGAACTGTTACTTGTTTAGCGTTGTTGTCCCATATTCATGGAGATAAATGTCATATCATAGCTCAACTATTATAATCCTTCTCTGCTGTGTGCTTTTAATTTGAGACAGGTTGCTTTTGAAAAACTTGTGGCTGTCACCGTGACTTCTTGTGTGTACTGGTTCTTCTCTTGTCAACACAGAGCCTTGAATACAGTGGTTCCCAGTGGTTGTTGAATGAAAGAGTGGATTTAGCTTTTGATAGGTTACTTCACTACTTAAAATTTTATTTTCTTATCTTGAATAATGGGGGAAATAAACATATAATCTTCACTAGTTTGTTGTAATGATTAAAACAGATACTATGATTAAAGCACTGAGAAGATTATAAATGGTGCATATTAAGGACTCAAGAAATGGGAATTCTTACAGTCGATGACCTTAAGTAGTTCTCAATCTGTGAGTTGATTATCTGACAATCTATTTCTGTTGGGTTCACCAGAGTATTCACAGTGCCTAATACTATGTCTGCCCCTGAGCAGATGCTCGAAAAATGTTTGTTGACTGAATGAATCCCCCAGTTGTCTTTAGAAAATAACGACAACTATTGCTGCTAACACTTAAAAGGTACTAACTACACTCTACTCACTGTTTTGAGTATATGACATATTTTTAGACTTCTGTTCTTAAAAAAAAAAGAAAAGAAACCCAACACTGTGAGAGAAGTACTATTATTATCCCTAAATTACATGTGAAGAAGCTGAGTCAAAAAAGAGTTAAGAATTTGCTCCAAGTCATGCAACAAGAAGGTGGCAAAACCAGGATTTGGCTACAGGCAGATGACCTTAGCGTCCTGAGCATGTGGCCTTAGTGTCCTGAGCATGTGGCGTTCAATTCAGTTCAGTTGCTCAGTTGTGTCCGACTCTTTGTGTGTGGCATTATCATTAGTATTTAGCCACCAAGGTAGTTGAAATGTAGCACTGTGCCTTGATCGTTCATTCATCCATTCTGCAGATATTTATTAATGATCATCTATAGTGTACTTACTGGAGATACCATGTATCAGATGCGCACAGGCTGTGCCCTCACGGAGATTATAGTCTAAAAGGTCTGATTTTCTCAGATTTCAATTCATCCCATATTTTCCCCAGTGACTATTAGAATGAAGGATGCTTTGATGTCTTACTTGATGCAGTAGAAGGAAGGCTATACATGTGCAGAAATGAGAGTGCAAGGGTTAGCCTAAAAAGGAGACAAGTAGGATGGCCCTGTGGTGATGATTGTGGGTTACCCAGCACACAGCCCTCCTTCTCTGTAGAGAACATAGGATGCATGCCTTGTGAAGCTCTAGGTGCCACTGAGGTTTTCCAGTTCTGTGAGCAGGTGTGTGGCCTTGCCATCTGTACCATTCCAACGTGTGGGTCAGAGCTGAGCAAAGCATTGCTCCAGACTAACCAGGAGAAGATAAACCTCTGGCTCAGCCCATGGAAGAGGGGGATGGGGTATATGGGAAGAGCTCACTTTATTTTCTTTTCTGAGCATCTGGGTCAGAAGTCATCATTTTTACAGAAAAGTCCCACCAACTGTTCAAGGCCACAGGAATTAGTGACCAATAAATGCCCACATTTTAAGTCTGTGGCAGAATTCGCTAAGAATTTGAGTGTTCAAACAATGTCACATGTATAAATTTCACTCCCTTCTGCCTATTTGCTTATTTGCATTTGACTCCTTCATGACTTAGTTCATTTGTTTCTCATTTTATTTACCAAATATTTATTGGGGAATGAAAAAATATACTGCTGGAAGGATAGAGTTTGCATTTTGATCACCTCAAGCATAATGCCTGGTGGGGCGTAAAAAGTTTAGTAATGGCTATTGAATGGACAGATTGATGGATACATGAATAAAAAGAAAATTAGAAAACCATAATTTGTATACTTAGAGATTATTTTTAATTAGGAATGGGTTCAAGCAAAGTATTCAAAGTAGCTCTTAAACAACAAATGTCATTCACATTAAAAAAAAAAAAGGTGCAAGTAAAAGTAAAACCAAATCAAATTTGTCCCAATAGAGTTGAGTGATTTTTACAAAACAAATCCATTGATTTAGATCTCCCAGTTTTGTCTGCCTCTGCCTGGGCTCACCAGTCAAGATGACTGATTATCCTGGGAAAGGCTCTGTAGCCTCTCTTATAAACACGAAAAAAAAAAAACCCCTATCTCACACTTGGTCAGAAGGCAGCCCAAATGCTTGTCTTCAGAGGCTGGGAAAGTTTAGCTGTGGTTGAGATTAGGCTGATGGGTGAGAGTCTGCTGGAATGAAAGTGTGGAGCTGAGAGGCTCAGCCATGACCTGATGGTGTGAACCCACCTCCAGGGCATAGCAAGCTCAGTAAGTTAGGACTATGGGCCAACTCCAAAACCCCCTAAGGTTGGCTCCTAATTTCTCTAAGCCGTTAAAGTGCCACCGACATTTTGGCCAGGTTAGAAGTTTCAGGGAAAAACATTAAAAAAAAAGTATGGTTTTACACTTTGCTTATTTTTGATAGAAAAGCCACCAGCTGTCTTGATATACACTCTTTCAGGGGCTCTTTCTCCAAACCATGGTTTGAATATATGGGTACTTGTGTTCACATCTGCTGGTCGACCCTGTCCTAAATTCCCTCGTCTGTCTTCACAGGGTCTCTTGACATCCCTCCACACCAGCCATCTTCCTGAAAGTCCCTTCTTCACTCCCTGCTTCTCTTACCGATGCGTGTTCTCAGCTCATAAGGGTGTACTTACCTTGGGCCAGGCATTGTACTAGGTCTTTTGTAAGCCTCAGACTTAAATTCTGTGAGGATTCCAGGTCCATCAAATGCCTCAAAATGCCCTCTCAATTCCTGCCCTTTCTCTCACCTTTAGGTTTTCAGTGAACTAATCCCAAGAAGGGTTTAGGAGTTTAAAAATAAAATGAACTTGCTAAAACAGAGGCAAATCTGTTGTCCACTTGAGTTTCATTCTCTGCCTTTCATTGAGTGCCAGCTGTATGCAAAGTATGGTGCAAAGGCTCAGGGATACAAATATGACTCCTGTGCATAGCAGAAATAAACAGAGGGCAGGCTGTGTTGGCATGTAATGCCAGTCAAATACAACACTCTGGTAGAAAACTGGATAAGTGGCCTTGGAGTCGGGAGTGGGGGGGCGCAGCCCAGCCTGGGGGTCCAGGGAACTCTGCTCTGGGGATGGGTTTTGCCTGGGGCACTGAGGCTGTAGGACTGCTTTCCGTTCTAGTCTTCTGCTTTCTCCCCTTGTTATGGAGTGCTAGCATCTCAAAAATGGGCAGTCTTTATATGTGAAGATTATATAAGAAACTAAGAGAGAAATTCTGCCCCACCCAGCTCCCTGTTTTCATTGTTAGCTCTTAGCATATGTTCTACACTATTCCAGAATTTATATACAAGTGATTTCCTAACCTCATCATTTGCATTGCTACCCCCTGCCCTCATATTCCATGCCATGCCCCTGCTAAGGTGTTTGAGGAGATTTAGTGTATTTACTTTATTCATCTTATTAAGGAAAATCCTGAACATTCACTTGCATTCAGTTTTGAGTAAGAACAATTGCATTGAAGTGACTATAGAGTTGGCTATCTTCATCCAGTATCATCCAGACACTTTTAGAAATAAGAGCCAATTATTTGGGGATCCTTGTCATGTAAAAAGGATGGCGCTTTGATCTGATGTCGTAGATGTGGAAACAAGGCTGAAGTAGGAGGCGTAGGTGAGGGAGTTCTTACGGAAGTGTTTGGAAGAATGAATGGAATAGTGCATCAGCCTGGGTTTGTGAGTAATCCTTCTCATTTGCTTCTCTCTCAAGATGCCCTTCTGTGGATTCCCTCTGGCTCAGTTATTACAGTTTTTGCGTATTTTGCTGTGAAATCCTTCGGTTTTGCTATATCAGCATTTTGATCAGGCTTTATCATCTGTGAAACACTGGGACCAAGGGACATATGAAATCTGTGCTCAGTGAGCGGTCATTGCCTGAGGGTTACATAACCTGGCTTTATACAGGCAGGGAAGAGCCTCTTTACCAACATGTAGATTTATTGGCTTCTGGGTGGGGGGTGGAATTCAGCGTTGATATTTTGAGAGAGTAAATCGTTTCTTATTTGTGATGCCTTCAAAGGACATTTTGGATGGTGAACTTCTGCTCCAGCTTTGTGCAGTAATATGTAAAACTATGCAGTTGACCAGAAGTTTGCAGTTTTAACTAATAGGATTATTAGTCAATGAGTAATACTTCAAGTTTGCCAAGTCCCAGTTTATAGCTGGACCGTCATAAGTCAGAACTTGGTGTTCTAATGATCAGAGGCCCTCTACACTTGGAACTTTAACCCCAGATAGAAACATTTCAGCAAGAATGACATTTTTGCCCAGAAAGAAAACCAAGGGGTACCAGATAACACCAAGTATTAAGGATTGATCGGCTTTTTTTCTAGGATGTAAGCAAAGCACAGGTGATCTTTGGTTGCCACAGTATGAAAGCAAACAGTTTAGAAGTTGCAATTAGAGGAAGCCATGGAAGTGCTATTACATAATGTGGGCCTGGAGCAATTTGACCAATGGAGATTGACAACAGTGATGAAATCATTTATTAGCTGAATAATTTATTTTGCCTCACACTTAGATATAGTCTACTTTGTTGATAAGATGAAAGCAATGCTTAGTTTAAGGAATATATTCAACCCAGTGTTTGGCACAAAGGAAAGAAAAACAGCTGGTTGATTGATTTCATTATTTGCCATCAAGCTGGTAGTTTTGTTGTGGTAGACACACACCATGGGTTTCCTATCATTAATAAGCTAGTCGTTGTCTACTACCTTGAATAACCTTCCCTGGAGAAGAAAATAGCAACCCATTCCAGTACTCTTGCCTGGAAAATCCCATAGACGGAGGAGCCTGGCAGGCTACAGTCCACGGGGTCGCAAAGAGTCAGAGATGACTGAGCGACTTCACTTCTCCACCTTGAATAGAGAAAATATTTTGGTCTAACTCTATGGTTATAGCCAGAGCCCAGCAACTGGCAGTAATTTCTTACCACTGAAAATCTCTTTCCTGTCTTTTGTTCTATTTCTAGGTGTGCATTTCAATGCTTTCTATGTTAATTGTTTCTGATAGTTCTGTCGTCGGTGGCACTTTTGGAGAGAATAAGATGGGGATGCGCTCAGGCTTTTCTTCTTCCTGCTATACAATGCACTGAGGGTGTCGGCAGCTTCTACCCTGCTTCCTTTCATTCTTTTTTTTCTTTCCTTTTTAACTTTAGCTTGTTTCACCAGAGATAGACTAGCTCAGTTGTATTATCCTGTTGGATTGCTTAAATCATGTTTAGATAAAAAAAAAAATTACTCTATGCTTTTATTACTACAGTTCATTATTTCTATTTTGCAGGGCATCTTTTCTAAATTTTGTGTTTTATTATTCTTGCGGTGTTGAACGAGCGAAAACAAACTCTAGTTCATAATTCACTTTAAAGAACATACCCTTTCTTTCTATTTTCTTGTTAAAACCAAATTGTGTGCAATTTGTAGAAAATTGGAACCACATTTTCACTTAACTTTCCAAAATTAAAATTTATGGGGAAAAAGAAGCAATAAAACAGTTACAATCTGGTCATCTATAATTATCTGTGTGGTTTGAGCAGTTCCACATTTGAAAAAAGTGACACTGAGAACTTATCAAGAGTTTACAACCATGGGACCTTTCACTTCTCCTTTGCTGCTTTGGAGCCAAGACCTCCACAAAATGCTGAAAGTTACACTATGAATTTAGAAGTTAGATGCGTGAAGAGTAACTTTGAAATGCATACAAAACAATGACAGGGTCTCAAAATAGTTGTTTTCCTCTCTCACTCAATAATGAAATCTGTTACGGTAGAACTGACCATTCTATACTGTTATTTCAAGTGTTGTTTCTGATTTCAGTTGAATTGGCTCTCTCTTGTCATGCACTACCTGGTGGGAAAAACCCAGAGAAGCGGTGAGACATGCCGTTTCTGCTTATTGGTGCTGCCATGGGTCTCTCCACCAAGAGACTTTCATTGCTTCCTCCATCCTTATGGATGCCCCAGGCAAAGGATCCTGGTAGACCTTAGAGTGCGAAGCATTCAACAACAACTTTTCCAGAATAAATAGTTTTTTTCATCGCCCTTCTTTTTTGATAATGCTGTCTCATTGTCTCCATATTATAACAGTAGAAATGAATCTTAGATCCTAAGAACCTTACATTTCAACTCTAGTTCTTAGTATTTCCCTTTGTGGAAATATGCCCACATTTGGACAATTTGATGCAACTGGGGTGAAATAATTCATTCATTGACTTTTTCACTCTGCGTACCATTTATTTTACACCTGGTTTAGTTCTGAGTCTTCTGTTAGAGTCTAAATGTTAGTCGCTCAGTCATGTCCGACTCTTTGCAACCCCATGGACAGCAGTCTGTCAGGTTCCTCTGTCCATGGACTTTTCCAGGCAAAAATACTGGAGTGGGTTGCCATTTCCTTCTCTGAGAGTCTAAGTGTAGATTCACAAAGTCTTCCCAGGTGGCACTAGTGATAAAGAACCTACCTGCCAATGCAGGAGACACAATGAGACCTGGGTTCAATCCCAGGGTTGGGAAGATCCCCCAGAAGAGGACATGGCAACCTTCTCCAGTATTCTTACCTGGAGAATCCTATGGACAGAGGAGCCTGGTGGACTGCAGTCCATAGGATTCACAAAGAGTAGGACATGACTGAAGCGACTTAGCACACACACACAGAATCACAAACCAAGCATTATAAACAGTACTAGTGCATAGTAAGTATTGGACCTTATATCATCACCAACATTCCAGAAATGGATCATGGACAGATCTCTGGCAAGTAAGGGAAAGCCATGAAAAACTACTATACTTCTGAGTACTGACTTAAATTTGACAGAACATTATACTCTCACCCCAGATGAGCTTATCAAAACACAAAAACTCAAATGGTTTACATGTATTTTGTTCATTTCTTTATTTGTAACTTTATTCTGATTGGTACAAGTCATTTTTTTTTAATTTAAGTATTTATGTGTCACACTCTTCTAAGCATTTTAAAGATACTGCTGCTGCTGCTGCTAAGTCGCTTCAGTCATATCTGACTCTGTGCAGCCCTATAGACGGCAGCCCACCAGGCTCCACCGTCCCTGGGATTCTCCAGGCAAGAACACTGGAGTGGGTTGCCATTTTCTTCTCCAATGCATGAAAGTGAAAAGTGAAAGTGAAGTCCCTCAGTCGTGCCCGACTCTTAGCGACCCCAGGGCCTGCATCCCGTCAGGCTCCTCTGCCCATGGATTTTCCAGGCAGGAGTACTGGGTGGGCTGTCATCACCTTCTCTGTTAAAGATGCTAGTGCTATACAGTTCATGGAATTCTCCATGCCAGAATACTGGCGTGGGTAGCCTTTCCTTTCTCCAGGAGATCTTCCCAACCCAGGGATCAAACACAGGTTTTCCGCATTGTGGGCAGATTCTTTACCAGCTGAGCCACCAGGAAAGCCCCAAGCTGTATAGTCCATGGGGCTGCAAAGAGTTGAACATGACTAAGCCACTTTCTTTCTTTTTTTTTTTTTAATTAATTAATTTATTTATTTTTTGATTTGACTTTACATATGATGCTATAGCATCCTATCATCTCTATGAGGTCGATACTTTATATAGAGTATCTTTATATACTTTATATAGAGCATGGAGGCATGGAGTGATTAAGTCATTTTCCAGAGTTACTCAAATGTAAGCGGAGGAGGCTTAGTCAGACCCAGGCAGTCTGGCTCCAGAATCCATTCCCTTAACTGCTCCGCTCTGCTGTCTCTCAGAAGAACTTCAGTGTCTGTGTAATTCTATTCCTCCTTTAAAAATGGGATGATCACTACATGTTCAATACTTGGGTCTGGTAGGGCTCTGTAGAAGACTCACCCATAAATGGGCAGGTTTTCAAAGAGGAGCCAGAACAGAAGCCCCTGGCATGCGAGGGCTCCCAGATAGTCTTGAGCCAGGAATAAACATAACGTGGGTCAGACCTTCCATCCAATGTCAGTTGTCTATCCATTCATCTGTCTATCGTGTGTTTAGTGATTATATATTTAGGTAATTATAGTGATTACATTATAGTATACACTATGTAGAAATAATGTATGCTAATTTTAGAAAATTTAGAGAACAGGATAGAGTAAGAGAAATGAACACCATCCGGTACCCATCACCCAGAGATAACCACTGCTTACATTTTTGTATATTGCTTTCATATTTTTCTATGTGTAACAAATATATATAAACATTTTTTCATATTTGTGGTTGTACTGTGTTTGTGTATACACACACACACATTTTTATATCCTTTTTTTTCCACAGAATACCAAGAATTTTCCCACGCATTAAAACTTCTTTATAAACATAGTGTTAAAAGACTGCATAATCTCCCACAGTGTAGATATACTAAATTTATTTATTCATTCCTCTGTCACTGGGTATTTAAATTGTTTTATGTATACTTTAAAAATGATATACTCCGTGTTCTCTTTTCTATCTTTGATGCTTTAAAAACCATTGTCATTTCTGGCAATTGAATTTTCTAACCCCTTTTACATGTCTAAAAACGTTGTCTAAATGGTCTCTTTTTGTAGACGGGAGATTTGAAAAAATATTTGAAATGATTTTGTTTTTATTAGCATTTGTACTATATGATATTGCTATAAAATATAAAGTAGTGGAACTAAAATATGTCTAAGTATACAAATGAACTTGTGATTAGCATAGGAAACTATATCTAGCCATAAAGTGAGCATATTAAGGCTCTTGTGTATATTAATACAATCAGACATACATTTTAATGTATAAGTGTTTAATCTGTCAGTGTCCTTTCTCTTTTTTATCACTCAGTTGCAAACTGTATTCATTTGGGATAATTACCTTTGGTACTAAATGTATATTATCTGCTCAGTTAAGAAAGAGATTGGAGGGAATTCAGAAATCAATAGTAATAAAGTAAACAGAGAGAATGGAATCTATTTCCTCTCTTAGAATTTATTTGGATCCACTCTACTAAAGGCAGGGACCCTGTCTAATGGACTTTGAACAGACGACTACAAATAAAGCCTGCTGGGACCTGAAAGCCTTTAAGAATTGATCTGATATTTCAGTAAATATCCTATTGTTTGAATATTACAGTGTCAGTTTTTAATGACTGCAAGAAAGCTTTGACTTCTGTTGTTTACAGCATTTATTTTAGTTTCTCTTTCAATGTTTATATATCGCCAACTGGGTGTGCCTCCTGCGTGCCCACCCTCTCTCTGGCCTTCATAAGACTATTTTTGACAGAGGATTTATGTTGGATTCACTGTGTTTTGCTAACCACAATCTTGTTGTCCAAAGGGAAATAAAATCCAGTGCCCCATATTGCAGACTATAAAACAGGTTCTATATAAAGTTCCCATGTTGGTATCATCATGAGGAAAGATAACTGAATACCCAGATTGGGACAAGTCAATGGCACGTTGCCTTAAGCACAAATGTGGGAGAGTTGGTTTACCTTGCCCAGACCTCTAAATATTCTGGCAGGCAAACAAAACTCAGAGAATTGGCATGCCCAGCCTTTCTTGTTGACATCCTAAATCCCAAAGCCAAGAAAATATTCCTGCCACGTAAAGGAAACTCATAACTGCTGCTATTCAGTGTGTGTTTATCTCCCTCGTGTAATGCTGTTATTTTGTTTTCTCCATTCCCAAACTTTCTGGGAGCTGATGGGCTTATGCCACAACTGACGGTGTTACTAGCAGGTGTATTGTAATCCTACTTTCACATCAGTTCCTACTGTGGCAGGTCAGGCGTCTCCTTTCTGTTACTCACAGAATTATAGTCATGGTTGATTTTAGAATCTTGGCTAAGGGAAGCACAGATTCTGAGTTTATTTCAAAAGCAAGATCAGCCTGCCTAAAAAGATGGTATTGCATATTTTGGGAAATGGATCTTCCTGGTGGTTTCTGGTAATTACATGACATTAAAAAAAAAATGTTGATAGAGCCTAAATAGTTCCGCACACAGTAAGAAATAGGCTTATATCTCTTACAAAGTCTAATTATAAATGTCTTCATCATCAGAGACATAATCTCACATTCTTCTGCCTTCAAGTGGCTGAGTATGGGATCCAGCTGGCATAATTCTTGCTTCAGAGTTCAGCCGCCCCGTCACAGAAGGGCAGTTAATCCAGGATCTCTTCCATGGGGACTCGCCACGCTCTGCAGAGCAACCTAACAGGAGTCTTCTGGGGACACATCTCAAAACCTTTCTTAGATCTTCCTGCTCCAGAGAGAGAAAGAAAAGTGGACCTTAAGACAGGCCAGATATTTCTAGAGAGAAAGTGCAATTAGTTTTTCTTTCCCACTTGCTTTTATCACTAATACCATCTTGGTATTATGTCCATGAAACATTTGTAAGCCTCATCTTCCCTCGGGAGGCACATTTGAAGCCTGCTTAACTGGCATTCTGAGGGCACAATGACATTATTTGTGAACCCCTGACAGTTGACACAGACGGGTAATGGGAGGATGTCAGTTTTGCAAAGGCAGCATCATCCGTTGTTCTCCCGCTCAGCCCTGGAACGCTCCTTTGCTGGTGAAGAGTGAGCCCTTGTCTCCGCTGTCCCCTCCCTGTTCATGCTGAATCTCACGTGCCTCTCAGCACAGCCCTGAGAGTGCCAGCCTCTCAACAAGCCAGAAAGAAGCTGCTCTGTGAGAATGGGGCATTAATGGGTTGTGAATCCGAAGATAGTTAACTGATTTGTGCGTTCAATGAAGATGAGTTTCTCAGTGAAAAGACTCCCCAGGAGGAGAGGTTTCATTCTCATTTCTGGAGTATGAGCAGTTAATGAAGAAAGCATATCAGAATTCTACCCGTGTTACCCAGAGCTGCCTCAAGACTCCATACAATTTTCAAGTTCCTTGATTAAGGAAAACTTGCCAGGTGAGAGTAAACAAGCTGGGAGGTGATAATGGAGAAGTGGGTGTCATTTCTCATCCTTTTTATGGGTGACGTCACCACCATACACCTCATAGAAAATGGTTTGGGGCTTAGGTGTGATCCATTTTGGAAAATTTCCCTTTTAAAACTTAGGTCCCCTTGGAGTGTATATGGCATATATGGGTACACATTTATCCTTTCAAGTCAAAGCCAGATAATTTTGCTGGATACAATCTTTTACTGTTTATTTTCACCCATGTTTCCCTCAGGGGGAAGATAACGTCATCCCTTCCAGGGTATCAGCTAAATGCTTCCATGGGGTGGTCCAGTGTAGAGGGTGAATAAGGGGGTGGGCACTGAACACTGCCTAAGCTGGGATCCAGGTTCTGCTCTTATTGCCATAAAACTTGGGCAGGATCCATCGCATCTCTGTTGTCCTCAGGGTCTTCCTTCATCTGTGAAAACAGTGACCGTCACAGGACAGACTACGTAAGGATGACTAGGAATTAATGGTGTATAACGTAGTGCTGAGCACAGCTCTGGTACATTCTAAGCATGCATCATTTCCTGTGGGCTATAGTTATTGTCCCATTTCCTTTACAAGAATTTAGGTCAAGTCCAAGCACATTGTTTTTTGTCCCAGAAGCCTTCGCAAAATGGACTGAGAGATTGGCAACGGTTTTGTTAAAATGCGGACACCTTGTAGACAGCTTCTATGATATTTTAAAGATCCTGGAGGCCTTTGCTGACCTTCCTCGCAGTCAGTGGCCGTTTTATAAATTAGCAGCACCATTTGGCTTTGAAATGGTCAGCAGTTGTAGTAGATGGATCTTTTAATGAAGATGTTGTCTAAAGGGCAGTTTCTGTCTTTTTTCCATGGGTATAATCAGTCATATTTCTTTTCATTGCCTACTCACCCTTTTTCTCCTGTTTCCTCATCTGTGAAACAGGAACCTTTGGGGCCATTGAAGAAAAAAAAAAGCAACATAAGTTAACAAATTTTAAATGCCCAATACCACATCTCACTTCTCAGTAAATGATCCTTTTTGTTTTAAATCAGGCTTTTCGTGGAAAACTGATGTGGGACCTAGTGTGAATTAGGTTCCAACATTGGAGTTTTTCTTTCTGATTCAACTGTTACCTAGCTGTTGGGTCTTGCACTGATCAGTTAGGATCTCTAAGCTTGGTTGTGTTTGCTGTGAAAGGAAGGATCTTTGCAGCAATAAAGTTCTGAAGCTGACTGAATGATGTGCTTTTGCCCTCTGCCTGACCGCATGAAGATCAAGTTGTTAATCCCAGACTTAGAAAGGAGACTTGGAAGAATGTTTTCTTCCCTAAAAGTTGTTTGGGTAGCCTTTGAAAAATGCAACCCAGTATGTTTGATTTTGTTCTTAAAGGGTCACAGTACCTATTGTCCCAATATAATCATAAAAATTTTCCATCTGGGACTAGGTCAGCAGTTTATCAGGCCTAGTCTCTGTCCCTGCAGAAATGTCCCTGCAGAAATGCCCCTGCCCTCTGAAAAACCCAGCAGCAATATCTGACATAGTGGCCTCAGGCAAAGTGAATTCTACAGATGGTGTTAAATATGTATTTTCATTTCCTCTAAATGCACCAACCTGCATGGGAACAGGTAGATTGTAGAGGGAGAATATGGAAGGAAGGTCAGTTCTTTTTCCTTTTCTCATTTATTATTAATTTTAAGCCACTCCATTGTACCCATCAATTTAGACAGAACTAGAAGATTCAGTTTGGAGAATTTCAGTCTCTATTTCCAGTTTGAAGGAAAGAAGGATCCAGGGCAGTCAGAGCAAGAACAGTGACCTCCCAAAACACACAATGGCATTTCTGAAGGCTGACAAGTCTGGTGTGTGTCATGTCCACTGGAAAAATAGTGTTGTTAGAAGTGGTTTGTGTGGCCACCGGGCTTCCTTTGGAGATGTTTCTAAACACATGATTTAGTCTCTGAACTTAATCTTTCATCCTCTCCACTCAGTGTTAGCTAGTTTGCCCTGCAGAAAGTTTGTACCCATTTCTAAACAACCATCAGCATACAAGAGTTCTTGCATTTCCAAGAGTTGCTGTCATTGAGAATGTAACCTATAGAAGTCACTTTCATTAGTAACAGTGAGTCTGTTGTTACTTTTCCAGTGAGCTAACGCTGGCTCTAGCATCCTGTCAGAGTGTCAGTTCATAGTGCATGAACCTTAGGAGAACCATTTGCAACTCCTAGACGGGCTAAGCAAAGATAGTAACTGTTTTCCCAAAAGCTGGAACTAATCAAAGGCAGCAAGTAATATCTTTACGCATGGACTGTGCCACGCCTTCCTTAAATGTTCTGTCATAACTATGGCTAAGGTTCTCCCCACCCCCTACCCTCACACCTCCACCTATGGTATTTCATGTGGATGTAGGAAGCCTCTCACGCATTTCAGGTGAGATGTATAAGATCACAACCTGAAAGCAGAGGCTGGTGTGTCTTCTGTTCACATTGGTGGGCTACCAGTGTTTGCTGGTAGATCGACACCAACAATCAGAATTTCCTTCACCTCCTGGACAGTGTGGCCTGTGTTCCAACTAGACCCCCTACTTTCTTCTTCTACATTTACAGAACCAATTGTACCCTCGTGGTACAATAGCTCGCCCATGAAATTTCTGAATCTTTTTTTTTTTTTTTTTTCTTTTGAGAGCCTAAATTCAAATGGGAATCTGAAAGCCCGTGGGTCAGTGATTTAGCAATTGGTCTGTTCTCTTTAGCTCTTGAGAGTTGACATAGCATTCCTGGAGCACATTCACTAAAGTGCTTTTAAACAAAGACTTGATAAAACTATGTGACACAAATACTCTTTTATGCATCTGGCTTACGTGGGTGAGTTCAAGACTTTTTCTCACTGAAGGTCAGAACCAGTGTCAAATTTACAGCAAACCCACTTATGATGCTTGCTGCTCCCTTTGGTTTTTATCATCACAGTAGGTTTAACCTGACCAAGAAGTAATTACACCATTATTTTTTATGTGGTGCTTTATTACTTGCTTTTCAAAATTGGTTTCCAGCATCTCCTGAGCTAATAACAACAAATGTGTGATTGTAACATTCACTCCATCAGGGGATGTGGGGTTATTGCGGAAGTGGCCACATACCCATTACCCACACAATAACTGTTACTCCAAAACAAGTGAACTGCTTAACTAAACATCTATTGATTGTTAAGTCATCAGGGACCAATATTAAGACCACCGACATCCAAAGAAGATTAAATTCTGGTTACATATACAAACGTATTTTTGTCAATATTTTGTGGCAAGGAAACCCAGTCCTCATGGTTCACAAGTCCATATGTAGAATAGGTTAGAAGCAGTAGAGCCTAACTGGGTGCTGTGAGGGATTAACTGGGTGGGTTCTGTCCACTTCTGAGAAGACAGTCATCAAGACTGGGAGCAGAAAAACTCAAGAGCTATGGAAAATCCCATCATCCCCATCCTTCCAACTATCCCTTCCAGTTTCCAAGGGAATGGCCAGACCTAGACGTGAGCTTGGCATCATAGCCCTTGTCTCAGGGCACCTGGAGTCCTGCACTTTCCTGTAGGACTTAGGTGACTCCAGTCAGGGCTGAATGCCCTCTTCTCTCTTCCGCCTCTTGTGATTAGCTAAGCTTGTGAATAGCTTTGCCTTCATCCCTTACCGACTTGATGTGCTTGGGTCTTTGTATTTGGGGGTTATTGAGTGAGACACAAGAAAGCCAGAGCCTCTGGGTTAAAGTAGTCACGAGTCTTCACCTTGGAGTGGTCTCTTTTGACAGCTCTTCCCTAGCCCTCTCCTGGTTGAGTACTCAGCTACACTAGATGGTGTGGACAACTTTAAGCTCCTCATTAGATTTTAGGGACGTTTTTTTTTCTTGATATTTCTTTCTTTGTTTTGTATCGACCTTTTTTTTTTTTTTTTTTTTTTTTGGTCTCTGAATCTTTCTTAAAGTATTCCTTAACTGCTGGCATTCCCCATAGCACTGGTGTTCTTTGTTCTCATCTCATATCGATGGTTTCAGCTACTACCTATATCTCAGTGTTACTGATAATGTGTTAATTTTTTAGGTCCATCCTTGATCTTTTTCCTGAATATCAGTTCTTTATTTCTAACTGTCTACTAAACATTTTCACATGGATATCTTACTGGTATTCCAAATTCAGCATTTCTGAAGTTGAACTCATGATTTTTCCTTCTGTGGATAGTTTCTTCTTCCATTCTTTATCCTGCTAAATGGCCCCTCTATTCACCTAGTCAGATACATTAGAAATGTCAGAATCATCCTCCAGTTTTTATAATCCCTCACATCTACCATGTTACTGAAATCATGCAACTTATATTCTATAATATCTCTGAAATCTACCCTTTTCTCCATGACCACCTCATTATTAGTTGGTCTTTTATTTTCCATTTGGATTATTGTGATAGTTCTGAGTTTAAAATCCATCTTTTACTGGACTCCTATGGTTGTGTCTTTGAAATATAGATCTGATTGTGTCTCTTCTGTGATATGGGACATCTTTAATAGCCCATTGTTACTCACCAGGTATATTTCTTAGCAAGCCCCTCCAGGCCAATACTGTTAGTCATGGTTACCCCTTGACAGCCTACTCCCAATATATAAACTATGGTTTCCCCAAACTGGAATATCTAATCGTATCCTTTTATATCTCTTTGCCTTTGCGCTTGCTGTTTCTTTTGTCTCAAATTCTTTTTTTTAATATAAATTTATTTGTTTTAATTGGAGGTTACTTAACAATATTGTATTGGTTTTGCCATGCATCAGCATGAATCTTTTCCCACCCTTTCCAGTAGTAAAATCCTACTTGTCCTTATACGTCCAACTCAGATATGGCCTCTTGGGTTTATGTTTCCTTAACTCCAGTACAGATAATTATTTTTCCCTTCTGTGCAGTATACTATTACTGCATTAGTAATGCTACAGTTTTGTATCTTTTTGAGTGACTGATGATAGTCCTGTCTTCCCTGGATTATACACTCTTCTCGGGCACATCACAGTGCCCGGTAGTTTTCAGATGGAATCATCTCCTGGCTGGACATCGCATGGAAAACTAGACCTGTGTTGTACTTCTCTCTCTCTCTCTCTCATTTGCTTTAGCACCTGGTTGTATACAGCAAGTACTCAATCTTATTGAATTAATTAAGCAATGTAAAACAACTCATCTCTGGGATAAAAACCCCATTTGAATTAGGTGCCTCCCACCTATATTTTGTTTCCATTTTATCACAAAATTCATATGGTTTTAAAATAATTATATCCTATTCCAGATAGAGCTCTGTTTCAGAGTAACATTTGAGAGTCAGAAGTGGTGGAATTCTTTGAACTATAATTTCCTATTAGTGTGAGTAGGGGAGGAAAGGCTGAATCTCAAGGACAAGGGAAGAATACATGATGTTCCCTTATAATTCTGCATCCTCATAGTGTAATTATCACATTGTTATAGAATTCCATTTCTGTCTTTATGTCCCTCTAGCCTCTGGAGTTTCTTGAGGGTGAAGAATACATAAATATACCTAGTTATTCCTGTATTCCCCACATCTGCCCCTATTTCAAGATCATGTCAGGTATTCTGTTATTAGTAATAACAACTGCCTATTGGGGATTTTTTTGTGTGCAAAGCATTATACAAATAGTGTCATATCACATCTTCACAATATGTACTAGGAGACTTAAAGAATGTGACTTTTCCAGAAGGCGCATAGCTGGTCAGTCATATAGCCCGGATGATAATCTAGCTCTGTCTTACAGTCCTCTAAAGGATTGGAACAGAGGCAGGAAGTGTGCTGTTAAAGAAATGCGAGTCAAATGAGGCTAGAGTAGGACATAAATTGGGACAGAAGTAAGAATTAGACTGTACATAGACGGGTATACTGGGAGCAAGAAAAGCGTTAGAGGAGTGCTGCAGGCCTCGAATTGCTAGAGGCCTGTCCTGGAGACCTCTCGGTTGTCTTAGCCAGGCTGTTCTATCAAAGAGGTTAAGAGCAGGCCTTGGGTGGCAGACTAACTGCTCTTGAATCTCTAGCCTTTCACTCATTAGCTCTGTGGATTGAGGCAAAATGTTTAATTCCTCTAGGCCTCAGTATCCTTCTCTGTATAATGAGAATAACAATTACACTTCCCTTTAAGGTTTTGGTAAAGGTTAATCTATGTATAGTGCTTGGCCCATAATCAGTCCTTAGGAAGTGTTAGCTGGTGCTGTTATGATATGAATAATTAGGACAAAAGCCACAATGAATGCAATGGGTCCTTGTAGCATCTTAGCATTTAATTGATTCTATGGTTCTAAGTAGTCCATGTGTCTTTAAATGCACCAGGTGTCCCTGCAAATGTCCACGGTGACATGGGCTGTTCAAAGGGAAACAAGTGGTACTTTGTCAGATATCAGACAAGCTGCTAGTTCCAGATGGTTCCGAGCTCAATATTAGATTGCACTGCTTTCCTTTTGATGGAATCATAACTTTGCAAGGCTGAGTTTTCAGCAGTTGCTGTGACAATCAGCTTGGAATAGAAAAGTGGGTGTCAATGTCCGATCTTACTCAAAACTTTGAGAAGTTGTGCTGTGCTCAATAGAAGCACACATCCTACAAATAAGTTCCTGTGATTATTTTAGGATGAATTAAAAGGATTATTATTTTTAATTTCCATTTCTGTTTTTTTTTTTTTCCAAAAAACTAAGCTATTAGGATATAAATACTAATCTATTTGGACCTAAGTAGTTAATTAAGCAGAATTGTCAGACATTTCTTTTGGCTTGAAGGCTTTGCGAAAAGATTATTGAGAGCCTAATAATAACTGTGAAGGGAGAAAGTTCAAGAAGCTCTAGCACAAAAAATGAATAGAGATATAATACATTCAGGATGTGTGTTGAGGCTGAAAAGGTAGGATTCCAGCCTCAAACTCTCAGGCAGAGCAGACTTTCTGGCTAAATAAATGGGTAATGATAGCCAGTAATAATCATCACTAGGTTGGGTCAACACTGAAGAAGTCTGACTTCATTTATTTTATATCACATGCTATTAAGGTTGGAGTCCAGGCTGACAAAAACCTCTAGGCTTATCTGCAAGGTCATTATTAACGCTCCACACAGCATACTTGTTACACGTTCTCTTTGAGTCTATTAGAATATAAGCAAATAAGTACTTAATCCTCAAATATCTGTTGGTCACAAGTACTCTCCTGTCTTCTTAATAGAATGAATAGGCTCTTTGCAGTAACGCTTTGGTCACTTTTCTTGGGATCTTTTTCTCCTTCCCAATCTGTCTGCAGAACTCTGCTATGACTTCGTCACCCAGCTCTTCTGAAGCCTGCCCACTGGCTTAGAGGAAACAACTGTGTGACCGTGGCGGTAGTTTTTTGAGTTGTGAAATTAACAGTCCCGAGTGGGACCGCGGCCCCAGACTCCATGCTCTGTTAGCGCGAGGCACAGAGCGGGCTTTCTGAGCTTCGGCACCTGACTCAGTGCTCTTCCCTGCTGAGAACTATAAGACACTGGGTAGCTTGTTCTAGGAGAGTAATAAGTATTGTTGTTTAACAATTGTGTTGTTGAAATTCAGCTCCACTATGTCTGACAGTATTTATCTAAAATACTTTCCCTGGTGCGCGTTCAAGTTCCAGTAAACCGTGTCTTATTGTGCGACCTTTTCATTTTCCAGTGAAAAGGGATCAGCTCGTCAGATAAAAGCTACAAGCTGGAGTACAGGAAAAATGCGTGCTCAGAAAATCCGAGCATGATTGAAAACAAGATGTGTTAAATCAATGCGGTTTATCGCCTGCCTATTCCCAGCAATTGCTGTTCTAAGCTCATTCTGAACACACACTGGATGATAAAAGTATAGTGTCAAGCACTGGCTTGGGTGGGAACACAAGAAAACATGTTTATCAGACAGGGTGGGTGATTTTACCCCCTTGATAACAGTTATTGTCAAAACTCTTTGGGAAGAAACCTGAAGAACAATTATAGAAGGAATATTACTCTTGTTATATCAGAAGATATGCCAGTAGGGAAGAGAATGATGGATTTACCTTTAAACATTAAGGAAGCAATACAGAATGTGTTGGCCTCCAATTCTTAAAACACCAGCATCCATTACACACTGACAACTGTCCTCTCTGCATTCAATTGAGCAAATATGGCTTTGAAACCTAGTCATAAGTGATTAATTAAAAAAAGAAACTCCTAAATGGAAGAGATTGAAAGGCAAAATAATAATAATAATAATAATCCTAGAGATCTTTAAGTTTCTGTTTGCTTGAGGGATTTAATTTTAGTTTTAAACTTGCATCATATTTGGAAAACTAAGGATCCTGGAAGGCCAAACTGTTAAGAGCACATCATATGTAGTAACCAGGGCAACCTCATCAACTTCATCACAATTAGACAGCAGTACAATTTTCCCTAATGATTGTACATTCACCTACTTCCCATTTTAGATAAGAGTATAGCCCTCCAGGGCAAGAAGGGGGTATGTTTAAGAAATGCTCCACTTTTGCCTCTCATCAAAGATCTTCTAGAAAATACCAGTTGGTTGTGGTAGGAAATAAGTCAGTTTAATGGATCTCAACAGCATTATGTATCTCTTTTTCTCAAAAGACAAATCAACTTCTGAGAGCACAGCTCAGACCTATAAGACGAACTTGAGACAGAAAGCACAGTTTCTTGATCATCTGGGAGGCAAGTTTAAAACGCCAGGGGTCTTCTCCAATAGGTTTGTGCCTGTTGACAGAGTGAGCTTTAAAAAATCAGGCCAAGTGCATGTTCACCTGTAAAAGTCAAGAGTCCAGAACAAGGATTCCTCCTAGTTCTTCATTTCTGCTGCACAGATATTTAGTTTTTTTAAAAGGTGCCATTTAATTGATTTGGTAGCTGGACTTGTCAATATGCTGCTGAGATTTATCAATATTAAAATAGTCATCGTGGCCTAGTAAGTAGAACACTGAGGCTTTTGTTCTGATTCCTGCAGCCAGCTCTTCCTGTGCCTCAGTTTCTCACCTTCAAATTGGGAGTAATAAATTTTAACATTTATGTCAAGGACATATTAAAGGAATCAATGAGATAAGGTCTATAAAGTGCTAGGATATTACTGGGAAAAGGGTCTTATGTGACCTCAGGGTATGTTTGAAATGACACTTCTCCAAGGAATCATTGTGATCTTTAACATCTATTAAAAATGTTCAGAGGTCCTTATAACTTAGAGAATAATTAAGTTCAGGAATGAACTAATCTTAAAAATTAGTTTTCTTTTGCAGATGCCTTCAAAAGTAACCTATCGACATGTAAATTGGTATATATTTTATGAGGATTGTTAGGAAATATATGAATCAAAAATCTCAAAATGTATGTATTCTTTTATCCAAGAATTTCTCGTGAATGTTGTTCATTACAACACATAAGCAGTGAAAATTTGGGGGAAAAAATGCATCCCCACTAACAGGGGATTTATT
This sequence comes from Neotragus pygmaeus, assembly GCA_006410875.1. Lineage (NCBI taxonomy): Eukaryota > Metazoa > Chordata > Mammalia > Artiodactyla > Bovidae > Neotragus > Neotragus pygmaeus. The sequence goes on from SJYV01008549.1 coordinate 1,454,094, forward strand.
GCATAAGTTTTATGGACATCCATATAATATAATATGCTATAACCATTAAAAAGAATGAGATGGATATGAATATGTATATAATCTATATTTATATAAACCAATATTATAAGAATGCCTGAAAGCCTACACACTAATAAAACTCACTCCAATATTCTTGCCTAGAGAATTCCATGGACAGGGGAGCCTGGCAGGCTACAGTCCATGGATTTGCAGAGTCGGACATGACTGAGGGACTCTCACTCACTCACTCAAAAGTGTATCTATTATGTGGGCTTTCCCCCACTGTTTTGCATTTCTTTTGTATTTTTTATACAATAAGAATATATTCCTTTTAGGAAAACAGTAAAGCTTTTTCCATGTTGGAAAACAAAAACAAGTCGCTCTTAATTCTTACTTCCTGCTCTTGATTGCCTTCACTTCTGGAGGAGTTATTAATTTCCAAATATATGCAATCCTTTTAAAAGCATTCCAAGTGACGGTCCTCAGGGTCCTCCACCTCTCTCTCCCAGAGCCCGTGCATTTCTTCATGCTGGGCTCTGATCCACTTTGCGGCTCCCATTCTCTTTCCAGTCTTTACCTCGCAGGCACTGGCTCCAGTCTCTGTAAAGAGGATGCAGCCACAGGAGCCAGCTGTACCTCTGATGGGACCTACAGTAGAGAGAGGTATTACTTCCTTTGCTTTACTTTTGAGTCTCAGTGTTGTTGCTCCACATCAAGAGGTTTGAAGACTACAAATAAGAAATCAGAGCGTGTTCAGGGCCAGTTTGGACGCTTTTCTTTGGCTCCTCTATTGGTAAATTCTGCCCATATTGGCTTCATCCTGACACCCTTCTGGTTCAGTGACAGCTTTCTGCAGTTCAGTGAGCCTCTTCCTAAAGCTCCTCTGAGCCTCCCTGGCTCCTGGGGCAGGGCGCCAGGCTGTGAAAGCATTTCACACCGAAAGCAGGGGCTCTGCTTGCAAGGGGTTTGGTGTTAGGTTTCTTAGGGAGTATATCCCTTCCGGGAAGAGGCAACTCAGAATGCCTGTGTGCCCTACATATCTAGGTGAGGGATGAAACATCCAAGCGGCTGGAAATGCAACACATTTCTTCATTAAGCATATTTCTGGCTCTTGTTTAGGTTTCTGCTTGATTTTGAGGTTTATATCTTTTCAAGTCAGTCTTAAAGATAGGTTCCTGAAGATAACTTGCTGTTTTATTGTTCACCTCTGGTTGTTAATTTAGTGACTGCGGGAAAAATAGGGCCATTATGGAACAAAAAGACTCTGCCTAACACATATGTAATAACTCTTATGCCCAGAATGGATCTGCCTTGAAGGGAAATGCTCTGCTGCTATCCCTTTGGTTCAAATATAGAGTAGTCACCAGGGAAGCGTGGAGACCCAGGTGCTGGTTTTATCATTGCCTCTGCTATGAGGCCTTATTTATTACTTGGCATTGAGTCTAGATATTTGTTTGGACATTAAATGGCAATAGAATATAAATATTACCTTTCTAATATCTGCACTTCTTTTTATTTCCAGTCAAAATGACATCATGTCACACAACCATTAAAAAAAGGAAATTAAAACCCCAGAAAATATGTTAGAGTACTGCAGTGAGTCGCTGAGCCATAAAAGCAAGGGGCCTCTGAGCTCTCATGTTGGAATGGTACCCAAAGCGCTGTTCCCTTGATGCTGGGGAACACAACTCTCTTGCCTTTTATTCCCGTTGTTTCCAGGGGTACCTGTTTCAGAAGTTAAGGAGGACCAAGGAGTATTTTTTCTAAAAGGCAACCTGATAAAGATAAAACTCAGTTCTCATAGCTGAGAATGCATTTGTCTTGATTACACGATTTTAATTTGCAAATAAGTCCTCTTAAAAGAGATTTTTCTTTATTTGATGTGTTTTTGAAGTGGATTAAAGAAATGACAAGTAAAGGCATGAAAAGGCCACAATCCACATATATATTTGGTTAGGATTGACTTATTCCCAGATGTTTTGACTGAGTTTTGTAATCTTGTCATTGTGAGTAGTATATTAACTCTGGTTGTATTATTAAGTTTTCTTTGCTTGTAACCACGTGGACACTTGAACCCTGTAAATAGCTTTGTATAACCAGAGCTTTTCTGTCTTGACCAGAACTTTGGTTGAAGCCCCAAGGGGAACGGCTCTGTGTAGACTGGTCCTGCATGGAAAGTTGCTGTTTTCCTTTAGGGTAGTTGGAGATTGTGAGGTTGGGAGGGAACCCAGAGCCATTTATAAGCTGGCTCTACATAAGGCCCCATGAAGTGCTTTGGTGTTTTCTAAACTATTATTTAACTTTTCCTTTTTGAAAAGTAATGACTCCAGTGTTACTGAGCGTCCATGCATGGATCCTATGCTTCCTCCTAATACCCATTCCCTGGTATCCTGTCATAGCTGAGAGAGGACCCTGCTGAGACGTCAGCTGATACATCTGCCCTGCAAGCTTGCTCTGTTGTGTAGAGTCATTTAGTCTCAACTTTTGTGCATTGATAGGGAAGTTTCAGACTTCCTGTAGTGTATGTATGTACACAGCTCCGTGAGGTCTTATTAAGCTTTCTCGGCTAATATGCATCTACCTCTAAGAGTGATCAGGGCAGGAAATCTTGAATGCAAATGTTTGTGGCTCCACAGTAGTCCGGCCGGTCTTTCAATCCACATGGCCCTGTGGAGTGGAGTGTGATGCTAGTGTCCGAGAGAGGAGCAGAGGGGTGACTCACCATCTGACCATCAGGGTGGCAAGAGGATGCATTGCTGAGCTGGAAGAAAGCCTGGCCAAGGGAGCTGGAGCTGGGTTACAACCCTACAATCAGAGCAGTTCCTCTCTCTTTAGGGCGAGATTATGTACACCTCTCAGACAGTTTTTTAATTTATTTATTTTTAATGGAAGGATAATTGCTTTACAGTGTTGGATCGATTTCTGTCATACATNGAGCTGGGTTACAACCCTACAATCAGAGCAGTTCCTCTCTCTTTAGGGCGAGATTATGTACACCTCTCAGACAGTTTTTTAATTTATTTATTTTTAATGGAAGGATAATTGCTTTACAGTGTTGGATCGATTTCTGTCATACATCAACATGAATCAGTCATAGGTACACACAATGTCCCCACCCCCTTGAAACTTCCTTCCTCCTCCCCCCCATCCACCCCTCTAGGTTGTCACAGGGCACAGGGTTGAGCTCCCTTGCATCATACAGCAAATTCTCACTGGCTGTCTACGTTACATACAGTACTATATGGTTCACTGCCACTCTCTCAGTTTGTCCTACCCTTTCCTTCCCCCCGCTGTGTCTGCAAGTCTGTTCCCTATGTCTGTGTGTCTGCTACTGCCCTACAAACAGGTTCATCATTGCCATTTTTTCTAGGGTCCATATATATGTGTTTATAGAAGATACTTGTTTTTCTGACTTACTTTACTCTGTATAACAGGCTCTAGGTTCATCCACCTCACTAGAACTGACTCAGATTTGTTCCTTTTTATCGCTGAGTGATATTCCGTTGTATATATCTATCACACCTTCTTTATCCATTCATCTGTCAGTGGACATCTAGGTTTCTTCCATGTTCTGGCTATTGTAAACAGTACTGCAGTGAACACTGAGTATGTGTGTCTTTTATTTTTAAGGGCTACAGTTCAGTTCAGTTGCTCACTTGCGTTTGACTCTTTGTGGCCCCATGGACTGCAGCATGCCAGGCTTCCCTGTCCATCACCAACTCCTAGGGCTTGCTCAAACTCATGTCTGTCAAGCTGGTGATGTCACTGACATCATTTAAGGGCTTATGTGACATAAAAGAGTTAATTCCTATCATCATCTGAACACATGGGAGGTACTAAAAATGATTATAGAATCAATGGACAATTAATTATCTTGTGAAATTTTTTCCTCTTATTTTTCTTTTCCCCTGTTCCATGTGGCATGTGGCATCTTAGTTCCCTGACCAGGTGTTTAATGCATGCCCCCTGTAATGGGAGCACTGTCTTAGCCACTGAACCACCAGGGCAGTCTTATGGAATTTTTAAAGTACCCTCATTGGTCCCATTTTATTATTCTGATTTTAAAATGGAAGCTTTTCATCTTTGGGATTATGGATTTTTCTAAACCTCTGAGCCTCTCTTTTTCTGTTACCATCTCTAGCTGGTTTGGGATAACAGCCTCTCAAACCCTATTCAGAGTGTGGACTAGGTGTTTGGAAATGGGGTGACGTGAGGGGCTCTCATCATTGCAGTCCTTTTGCAGTTGACAACTTGTTTTTTATTTTTACAACCTAAGATACTTATACTTTGTGACTAATCACGTCTGATTACGTTTTATTCTTTCTCTACCGAATTCTCAGAATTGTCTCAAATTTTGAGGGGAAAAAAATGACTAGCTACATTTCTTCTGGCGCCCCCTGAGTCCTGTGCTTGAATACAATGAAGTCACTTTGTTGAAGAATTAAGTTTATATTACATTCTTGCAGAGTAGATGTATGTCCCTAAGGTACGACTACCCCCACTGATGAAAATAAATATACCATTCTTTATGATTCCTCCCCGTTACCTTCTCTGTTGATTTTCAGAGAGTTTATGAATAGTCACATATTTATACAACTGGCCGAAAGTATACTACTTATTTTTCTTATGGTCTGTAATAACCTAGGCAAGGTTATTAAAGGGTATACAGACCCCCTTTAAGGCAAAGTTTCTTATGTCATTACTTTATACAAGCAGGTCAGATTCCATCTTGGGAACAATCTCTTGCTCTTAACCTTTTTCTCTGATTATAAAAGTAATATATGTTCAATGTGGAAAATGTATACAATGCACAGTACAAAGAGAAGGAAGAAAAGCACTTTAAGACGCACTTCTCAGAACTACTGTTAAGCAGTTTATACACAGAAACCTTTTCTTTCTCCTCTGTATATGTTCATTAAAAAGAAGTAGCCATACAGCAAAATGCTTCTGTGATCTGCTTCTTGGCATAGCAATATATTTTATGCCACTAATTTTTTTTTCTATTTTTTCCCCAAAGCGTTGCTTTTGAGGACTCCATCATATTCCTATGGGTGTGCCATAATTTAGCCATCCCCCTCCCTAGACTGTTAATCAGTTTTCAGGGTTTTATTGTTTATAAGTAACAGTCTTTATCAGATGGCCCTTCTCACTCGGTAGTTGGTTTAATACTTTTCTTTAGACTAGTGCAGTCAGAGAAATCATCAGGCAACTTTGAATTAAGACAATGAGATTTGCTTACATATCTTTAGTGTTACCTTTGTTTGCAGCACTGGACGATGCCATCAAAATATTCAGTACCTAAATTGAGGGCAGGTTAATAAAAAATATGAATGTAGAACAAATCATAAAGACGTGGGAAATAAAAGCCTTTGTCCCTCTACCTAAAATATTTCCCCTCACATAGCGTACTTCCATAGACTAGATGCTTATTTTTCTTTGAATAATGAGTTTAATATATCTTAATTCAATTACTGTTTATGGCAGCAGAATGACTTCTCCTCAGCTCTTTAGCTATTAGTTCCATATGATATTTGAATCAGTTCTTTTAATTGTGGATACTAAATGTCAGTCATTCTGCTGTGAGTTGGTCCTGTAGTCAGAGAAATACATCCTCCCCCCATCAGACAGTCATTCAGTTAACAGCCACGAGTTTCTTGACACAGTAGGAATTAATTCATTATGCAAACAACTGAAGGGGTAGGTCAACAAGTCAAGTTTTATTGGTGGCTTACACTGAAAAGTAAAACCAAGAATTAGACTTTTCAGCATGCTGAATTATGTCTTTAGGTATTAAAATGATACATTTAATTGCCTAAAGCTGTTTTTATGGTTAAACATCTTTGTTGGCAATTAGCATTATGGGTGGGACATATGTGATATACAAGTTAACCTAGGTGCTCATTCCTGTTGCTCTTGTGCATTTCTTGATTAAATGCTAGGGATTTTATGAGTCACAGCTCCCCTGCATAAAGAATTCTATGGCTTTTTCCTCTACAAGTCTAATTTGAAAAAAGAATTCTTCTCAAGGGTTTAGAAAGTAATTCATAAAATGGGAGGAATAATAAATATTATGCCTTAACTCATATACTAGTATAGAGAGGTTTGGTTCACTTGGGTGTAATTTTAGTTAATTTCCACAAGAGATAGATTGAAAGTTTACCATTTGGAATTGGTAGTAGGGAGGAGGAGAACCTGGGAGAAATGGCTAAATCTCATATTTGCAAAAATGATTACATTATCTTAAATGAAAATGCTACTCTATTAACAACTTCAACAAGCACTGCATTTGGGTAAAAGAAATCTTCTTAATAAAAAGTTACCTGAAGTTAACTCCAACTTAAAATACACAAGTGAGGAAAAAGTGCTTACTCTGATTTATATGTCTTTTGGAGGTGTAATTATTGGCTTTTTACTCACCTATGTAAAACAATATACTTTTGTAAATGGATTTCTGGCCACTTTATGCAGCCTTTTTTCCCTTCATTTTTTTTTTCTTACATAAAAAGTAAGCACTGTCAATCAAGGAATTTTAAGGTTTATTTCCTCTTTAGAAATGATTGATAGCCTTTTAGATTTACAAGTTGACAAGTTAAAGGGTTCTATTGGTATAATTATGTACTAAATTCACAGTCTTTCAATTTAAATATCCTTTTAAAACCACAAGATTATCATACCTGTATTTTGAAAAGTGGGCCAGTCAGTTTGGGTTGGTATACAAATTGCTTCCATTAGCCTTGGGACCTATTTGAATTTAATACAGTTTTTTAAAGTTAGCAGTAGTATGAATCTTAGTTTTAAAATTTAGGTTAATGGAAATACATTTTAAGTAAAGCATGTGGCACCTTGTTTTCTAATGTATAGCAAAATGTCAGAAATGCAGAGGCTGTCTTTTTATTCAGTAAGGGAGAAACAACGTGTTTGAATACTCTGGTTACACTAAAAATAAAAGAACAAACCCCCACACCCATCCATTACTTAGAGGAGATGAGGGATGAGGTAGAGGATGGAGCTGCCATCTTTTTCTGGTCGGGCAAGGAAGGCTGGAGATATTTCACATCCTGGGGAGGAACTTTGAAAACGATGTACCAGAGTCCACTTTGTGGCGAGTTGAATTTAAGGATGCTTTGAAGAAAGTGTAGTCAATTAGGGTACAGAAAGGCCCACTATCTCCAAATACTATGCTCTTTTTAAAAATTCATCTTGGAGACCGAGCTGTTCTAAGCTAGTTGCTCCATATGGGTTAGCCTTCCCCTGAAATAATATTGATGTTGGTGCATCAGTCTGTCATCTTAAATGTGAGAGTGTCATATCAAGGGCATTTTCAATACCTGTCTCTTTTCAGAATCTTCCAAGGGTAGCATAGGCTTTGCATACTGAGAAGATGCAGACTCCTGTGCCCATCACCACACTCCTGCTTAATTGCCACGGCTGGCATTGAGCTCCTCTATCAACTGAGGGCCACTCAATATTTTGTAGCTAAGCAGATACTTATGCTATTTATGACTGTAAACACCCTTGGACAAGCCTTCCAGTGTTTTAACCCAGCCTTCTGACTAAAGGAAATCCTATAACCTCATATCCAATTCCATTTTACTCTCTACCTTCAGCGATGTAAGAAACATAGAATTTGGCCAGAAGAGCCGAGTTCAGGACCTGCTTCTCATGTTCTTTAGAGTGAGTCAGTCCCCACCTTGGTAAAGAGCAGGAATTAGATGGTGGAAGTGTTCAACAAAAGGGCTCATCTGTCCATCATTTCATGATCTAATTCAATAGTATCAATGAAACCTTGGACTTCCGAGTTACTTCCACACCACAAGTGCTGCAAATCATATGCTGCCTTATTTCCTGAAATTGTTCTAATTGTATGACTTCTTCATTGCAGCGCTCAACGAACCCACCATTGATTATGGTTTCCAGAGGTTACAGAAGGTTATTCCCCGGCACCCTGGTGACCCTGAGCGTTTGCCAAAGGTAGGATACCTTCTCTTTGGTTTGTAGTCTCTGGAGGTGTGGGCTTGGATGATTGGCAGGAAACTTTGCTACTGATAAATTTTCATAGAGAAGCAACTCAGTATTTCTGTGCTTTGTGTATTTAGTACAATAAGGTAAGCAGTAATCAAAGTAATAAGCACTCATGTGCCAGGTAATGTACTTATTTGTATTTGGGTCATTGTACATACATGCTAAGTTGCTTCAGTCATGTCTGACTGTTTGTAACCCCAAGAATGATAGCCCACCAGAGGTCCATGGAGATTCTCCAAACAAGGATACTGGAGTGGGTTGCCTGGCCTTCCTCTAGGAGATCTTCCCTACTCAGGGATCAAACCTGCATCTCTTAGGTCTCGTACGTTGTCAGGTGGGTTCTTTACCACTAGCACCACCTGGGAAGCCCACCTGTGTCATTTCTTGCTCTCAAAAACCCTTGGAGATTGGTACCATTACCACCTCTATTTTAGAGAAGCAAGTAACTAAAGAGAGGTTAAATCAATTGCCCAAGGTCACACAACATGTAAACCACTGAACTGAGATTCAGATCTACAAAGCCTGGTTCCAAAGTCCAGATTATTAATCACTCAATCATATCATGTCTCAAGAAGAAACAGATATTGTTTTCTACCCCCATGACTGTTCCTGGTGAGGGGAGAACAGCTAGAGCTCAAAGGAAAACATATTGACAGATCTTGCATTTGGGTCGCTGAGACATGAGCCTCTTCCCTCCAAAAACATCCCACCTAAGACACAATTGGGAGAAATGAAACAGAAATTCCACTCAGAGCAATATATGTCACACAGTGATCTGTCATTAACTGCCAGTGCAGAAAAAAGGAAATGCACATCTATTGGTTTCTCTTCTGTACCGTTGTCAGTGTTGAGATATTCCCATCTCTGTACCCAAGGAAGTCAGGCCATGTGTAGGAGATATTGCCATATACAACACCATGCATAACAGAAAACAATAGCCAAATTTAACAAAAGGACAACCAGTACTGTGTGAGGACTCAGAGGAGAGAATGCTAAATGCTAAAGAATGTCAAAGGGCAGGACGATGCACAAGGAAATTTCATTGACTACACAAGCCACAGTAAGTCTAGAAATATGTTGTCGCCAGGTCTGTTTCCCCTCGTAAAGTGAAAGTGATGTCGCTCAGTCGTATCTGACTCTTTGCAGCCCCATGGACTGTAGCCTACCATGCTTCTCGGTCCATGGGATTTTCCAGGCAAGAGTACTGGAGTGGGTTGCCATTTCCTTCTCCATGTAAAGCACTTACAAAAATGAAATTGGCATCCTTCCTAGCTCAGCAAACTTCTGTAGGTGATCAGTTCATCATCACATCTTACCTGTGGGGTCAGCTTCGTGGGACAGGGGCGGGCAGGGCCACCTGTCAGAATAGGCCTTGTCCAGGAGAAAGCTACCCCACCCCCGAAACTGATGCACAGATATGAGGGGCTGGCAGGGCAGTGAGGGGCCCTGTCTGCCGGAAGAGAGGAAGAACTGTGACAAGCAAAGTCTGTCGTCTCCCAAGCCTGGGAAGAACTACAGAGCCTTCAACCTCGGCCCTGAGTTCCCATTACAGTGTCACCTCCGCTAGGTGCTATTCACCTTAGAAAAACTTCTTGATAGCATTTCACCTGAGGAAGACACCCTATGATGTGTCAGTCTGTTCAGACCCTTGGCTTTGCAAGGGGCCTCCACCTTACACCTCCTTCCCTTTCACCCTGACTTATTCTCGGTGAGCAATTAGAGAATCTGAGAGTACTAGTGACTGTTTCTCTGCTTCTGCAACATAGGAGTGCCATGGAGAGAATTATCTTTAGTTTCCTTTGTCTGGCAAGAACCTAGCTCCCATGCATTTCCTATGGGGAAATAATGGATAATTTCATAGCACAAGGATGTAAATAATACGTGTCCACCCAGCAGTCAGTCCCTAAGGTTTCTTAGTGGTAGGGGATGATCCAGAGAGACATTGTGGGGTGGGAGGTGGGATGGGGATTCAGGATTGGGAGCTCGTGTACACCTGTGGGGGATTCATGTCGATGTATGGCAAAGCCAATAGAGTATTGTAAAGTAAAATAAAGTAAAAAAAAAAAAAGAAGTCAGGAGCGCATAGCAGATTCTTTCCTTTGTTCCATTCGGAAACCATTTTCACTTTCATTTGGCATCTCTCGAGTCTGCTGAAGGGACTGGAGAGTCAGAGTGGGTGAGGTGGAACTCAGACCCGTGGCATCTCCAGCTCTGTCATCTGGGTCAAAATTCCTTTTCGCCCCCAAATTCTTTACCACTCTGTGTCTCAATTTCCTTCTCTGTCAAATGGAGATAGGAATATTTCCTTCTTTGGGGGATTGCCTTCATCACTTATTTATCACTCAGCAAAAAGGTAGCTGTGATTATTTGCCAGCTGTGAGAATGAGACTCTGACTTTGGAGAGCTCTCCTAACCAATCTCTGCCACTCAAAAATCCCAATCTGGGTCAGCAGTGGACTGTGTGCTTTACTTTATGTGCCTCAGTTTCTTCATCTATAAAATAGGGGTAAAATAACCATGCACACATTACCGGGATCACATCAGGATAGAAAGACGTAATCTCGTGTGTTACATGGTCTAGTTTCTGGCCCACCGCTGCCACTCTATAAATATTTACTGAAAAAACAGGAGACAAATTTGGTTTAATGGTTGAGGTCTCTAGCTTCCAAGCAGTACTTATTCATAAAGAAAGGAGAGAAACAGGAATATATGGTTGAGTGTTGTGTATTTGCTTTTAAAAACATCTTCACGGTTGCACATAGCGTTCAGAATCGTTGAACAAATAGCCGAGGCACGTGTCACTTCATCCCTGGTGGCCCGATGGTGAAATTCCCAGCCCCGCTTTCCTGGGTTTGGGAAGAGTAATCAAGGACACAATGGGTTTGTGTGTTAAGGAAACACTCCATAGCTTGCATCCAGCCACTGCGCCGTGCGAGAGCTTTGGCCAGAGCCACCCCAGGAAGCGCTCTCTGTGACTCAGATCAGAGTGGTGTCCTCTTGGCTCTGAACGTGAAGGTGGAGTGAGAGTTCAAGAGCAGGGTCAGGAAGTGGCGGATGGAGCCAGCACGAGGTATTCCTGTGGACCTGGGAGATTTATAGTCCTGCTGTCCATTGTTTGAGGGATGAAAACGGGCTCCGCCTTTCTTATAATCGTGGTCAGTGTTTGTCAAACAGGAGTGTTTCAGTGCTCCATGGACCACACACCTTAAAAAACAAACTCCACTTTATTAAACCCATGTGTTTGTGAATAGACAAAGCTAGATTCATACAACCACCCACATATTCTGTCAAATGAAACTGCTCCAAAGACCAAGCAGACAGCTTTCCATAATAATATGCCTTTGTATACTGGCTTGCGCTTTTTCAGAGAACTTGTACATGCTTTGTTTTATGGGAGCCCCTCTTGTGAGAGAAGTCGGTAGAGCAGACCTCATTCCCATTTACCAAATGAGAAAATGGGAGCAAGTGGGAATCCTTCTCTGTAGATGATTTTTGTCCCCAAAAGCTACCATCAGGGATAGTTGCCATACACACTGGTTTACAATCAACTGTCATTATGCAAAGCCCAGGTGTGACTCGGTTTCCTTTCTCATGTGCATGTGGAGAAGGGCCGGCTGAGGGTTCCCAGCTGCAGCGTTCTCTTCTGTCATACAGATGTGCCTTCCTCCCTGGATCCTGGCAGGAGGGAGAGGAACTTTTGACCAATTTGGGGGTGAAAGTGGCCCTTTCTTATCATGTGGAGGTGAGGGGGATGGTGACTGTAGTCACTCAGAAGCGCCGAGATGCTGAAATGCAGGAGGCCATCCAGAAGTACTGAGCGAGCAGCCAGCTGTCTCTGTTTGAAGGCCAGAGGTGTCCCTGTCCCCTTCAGTTCGCCAGCTGTCTTCCTGAGTGATCCGTGAGCATTAGTACAGAGGCATCGTGCTTGGCCGGCATTCGTGTGTTTGCGGTGAGGCCCAAGGAATAGGTCGTGCCCGCAATGTGCCTGGAATGGCTTTATCAAGGTTTCTGAAGAACACAGCAGTCAGGAGGGGGCGCTCAGGTTAGGTGGACGTGGATTTTGAAAACCACCCGCGCTATCTGTACATGGACTCACCCTTCCCAGACTCCGATTCCTCCTTCGGAAAGCAGCTGCCCCACAGTGCGGCTGTTGGGTGTTAATGAGATAATTTATGCAACGGGGTCTCTCAGGCGGATAGTGAGACTTCAGTATATGGGGGCTATTATTCCTGGCAAGATGGGTACACCCCACATCACAGGGTCAGAGTTTCCAGAGGGCTGGCGGCGTGCCACTCACAGCAAGCACATGGGAAAATTAGGGTTTGCACGCAGGGCCTCGGGCCTCGCTGCATCAAGTTCCCATTTCCCTCCAATTCTGGAAACCCAAGTAATTCTGTCTTGAGGCCACAGGCTTCTCTCTCCGTCCCTCGGCTAACCTCAGCCCCATCCTACTTAAACATGCACCAGCTTTCTCTCTTTTCCCCGCCCAGAGGGGTTGGCATGGGGACCTGCACAGGGCAAATGTGCCTCTTCTCCAAGAGCCAGTCCCTCTTTTAGAGAAAATAAAGCAGTTTGAGAAAAGTAACAAAGGCAGCATTTGTGTATTTTGCTTTATGGAGCTGAAAATATCTGGTAAATTGATCCAGTGGGAGTAATAAATACACATTACTTTATCTTGTTCTTCATGTCCTATACCCTTGAGCCTTGATAGAACAACACCACTTAATAGACTTAAAAAAGAGTAATTACACTCATTGGTTGTGTGATTTTTCAGCCCTCCCAGCCCTGCCTGACCTTCTAATTTAGCTCACCGTGTCTAACTAATGCATTTATATTCATCTTTTATGAAGCATGTATAGTACAGAATTGACTTTAGAGCCTCTCTCAAGCTGTCCTCCCCACTTTCCAGTCTGGTGAGCAGTGAGGAGAGTGGGGTATCTCCATACCTCTGTACCTATGGATAACACATGCACACGGGGCACAGCATTTTGTGTGTGTGTGTTATCCTTTATGAAACATAATAAAAAGTATTTATTCCATTTTTTACTTTAAAGCTTTTATGCATTCTAGCATTATTTACAGCTAAACACCCAGGCAAAAGATGCAAGTGTTTTTAAAATGATTACTGTTAATGTTTCTGCTTGTCAGAAGTGCTTAAATTTTCCTGCACTTTGTCTAAAAACTTAGTACTGTTGCCTTTTAAGCACAACACATTTAAAAGATCTTGCAAGTCAGATTTGCAAACACTGCTGACAGTTTGTGATGAATGATATTGCAAAATTTGCAAGATGTTTGTCATTTCACGCAGCCGACATATTAAGGAACAGATTAAGAAACACGAAACCCCTACGGAACACAACCATCCCAAACGCAAACCCAAACAAACCTCAACCAAACCTTGAACCCAGAGAGTGCACACACCGGAATCTCTCACCCGGGGTTTTCTCTCCCTACTTCCCACTCAGCCAGTGGAACCCAATTGTTCTCACTGCATTTTCTCTCACCATATGGTCTCCTCATTACCATACACTAAGAGTCCATATGGGAAACTTGTGAAATGAACTGTATTCATTTTAACTGCCAGATGAGCAGCCTTTTGCTTTGCAAGCTTAGCTTAAGTCATCTGCTGTCTTCATGTTGTTATGGCAACAGGGCACCAATAAAAAATTCTAATCTACTGTAAGTGATCACAGTATTTTAAGTGCTTGCCTATAACTGCCCTCCAAGAGGAGGAAGGCGGAGGGGGTTATCTTTGTCCAGGGAGCAAGGGTTGTTCTTCATTCCAGCAGGTGTCAGTAAAGGTGCTGGTGAGATGGAGAGTGAGGTCCTGGGTTGGCTGTGGAGTCGGTGCAGTAGATGCCGATGGTAAGGCAGGTGGGCTGCTGAGGCATGGATGGTACTGAGGAGGGGCTGTGGACCTTTGGGGTGGGTACAGAGAAACCGCTGAATGTTAGAAACCATAGTTCTCCCAGAAGAAATAAGACTCTGCTGGCATGGTGTGGCCCACCATGAATAAAACTCAAGGTTCTGAACCACACCACAGGCAGCAGATTCTTGGGGTAGCTTCTCATTCACTGGTGTGCTAAAAAAAATAACAATCCCAGCCTCTTCTTCCTGTACATGGGAATTAGTCATTTCCAACACCATGCTAATTAAGAGTACCTTAAAGTAATGGAAGTAGGCAGCAACATCCTTAAATATAAATCATTTTCACCTCCACAGGCCACATGATATGTTTCATCTCTGTCGCTCTGTCTGTATTGAAAGTGAATGTTTATAGTCTCAGTTCATCAGTTCGCATTAGCCTCATGCTGAATATTTAAACACAGAACAATCTGAACACACCATGCAGGAAGACAGTGACTGCACTTTCATTTGGAACAGCAAGGGCTCATCTAATAATAATTTAGTAAATCAGCCATTTAGTGGCTCAGTTGTGCAATGCATTGTGCCAAATATTATTCAGTTCCACTGTACACTTGCAGAATGGAAATTCAGACGCTAGTCACAGGCACTGGTTTTGCTCAATGCAGAGATGAGACCCAAAATCACCCGCCCTAAAGATCGGTCGTGTTTAGTGATTTATCATAAATACAGAGCTGGGGCAAAATAAAACTGGAGTCGGCTGTATACCATGTATTCTAATTATGTTTTTATTGTTTTAGTCTTTATGCAAAGACTATCCGTAATTCAAAACCTGCAGTTGCATCAGTGAAAATACAAATAAGAAATCTTTGCATAACCACATTGCCTGTTAGCAGAAAAGGGGATGACTGAGGGTTTCAGAAGAGGAGAAAGAAAAACCCTATGTCTTTATCTTCCACACTGTGACACCGGCCCTGCTCTCTAATCCTAATCATTTATTTGTTTTGTTTTTAATTTTAAGAAACTCTATTAACATTATATCTGGGAACCAAAATGACTCAAACCAAAAAAAAGAAAAAAAATACAGTAACAAAAGCAAATCATATGGTATATTCACCTCTTAGGAAAAGCATGCTTGGGTTTGTTTCCAAAAACCATTTTGTCTCTGCCTTTTCTTGTCAAAAACACAAACCGTGGAATGCAGTTCTTTTTTTACCCCTCTCTCCTCTGTCCCTGCCAGAAAACTCACAGGCAAATTCCACTTCCCCATTTTGATAATATGCCCAGTTTAGGGGCTTGGTGTCCCCTCCTGCTTTTGCTTCTTTTATCGGGGGAGTTTAACCTAGTTTTGTGTACCCTTGAAATTGTATACACAAGTATGTGTGTGAGATGAGTATGCCCACACCTGCATGCACACATTATTTTTCTGGGGACAGAGATTGCAGCTTCATTATAAAGGCCATGACTCCCACAGAAGTTTTAATTCTCACTATATTACTTTATCTATGTTACTTTAACCAACCAACTCTGCAGTAAGTTCTTCTGTCACTATTGAATCATGCCCAATTTAGAGATGAGGAAACTGAGGCTCAGGACAGCTCATGCAGCTGTCAATAGAGATTTTCCATGCCCAGATTTCCTCACCATTAGTCTGTTCAGAGTCTTTCACGGGGTTTTGCAGGTACATAATCTACATTGGCTCTAAGAATGCATATGGTTTGCCCAAATTCTCTGAAAAATAAGTAAGGGTTATCACTGCTATCATTGCCTCCTGCTCCGTAAGCCTCACTGGCTGTCTGCTGAGCTCTAAGCTGGTCTGAGTCCACCGATGAGGAAATGGAGGACACCAAGGGCTGCATTTACAATGCTGAAAGTGCCGAGCAGGTTTTGAGCCAATGCTTTTAGATTCCAGAGCCCGAATTTCTAAGGCACTGCCTCCTAGAATTAAGAAATGGGAATTGTAAGAAAAAAGGCAGTTTTATAAACCAGATTTTTAGAATTCCGCAAGTTCAGCCAGAGGGAGGAGGAAGGTGGTAGCAGGGTCTGAGGGTAGCTCACAGGTGGCTGAGTCAGGGGAAAGAGGCAGCAGGAATTAAAAATATATATACAATACCAGGAGATGATTCTTTCTCTTTAGCCCCCAAGTCATCGCGGTAGGGACTTGTAATAACAGTTACTCCAATAGCTGTATTCTTGAGCCTCCTTCAAGTCCTTTTTTAGCATGGAGCTCTTGATGGGTGGGTCTGTGTGTATTGGGGGGGTAACTTTAACCTTCATATCACACCCTGTGTACAGAGGCTTTGAATATAATTACTTATTAGTTCAAGGAGAAGTCACAGGAGGAGGCACAAGGGGCTCATTTCTACCTACTAACCACCCAACACCCTCCTCTTAAAGACCAAAGAAATAGACACTAGGACGTCTCCGGCCATGCTTACTATTTTCAGCCTTGAGTAACACTTCAATTAAACGCTGGAGTAATAAGAACCAACAGAGCCCCCGCAGTCTTGAGGCAGTGAATTTTAATTGCAGTTATAGTCAGGACCATCTGTAAAGCTTTGGGAATCATCATTTACAGATACCATTCGTCTGGAGGTACATGCAATAACCAATGCCGTTCAACAATTTAAGAAGCCAAAACCAACTCTGTTTTTGCCTCCCTTAGATATCCTTAAAGTCCAGCGTAGTTCCAGCCTGCATGTATCACTTACTCAAGTTTAACTACACGTACTTGTCCAAAAATATAAATATACACATACATTTGTATACACACACAGAAGACACACATACACAGACATTCGCCCACGTACATAAAATAAATCTCGTTGTTTACTCAATGGTCCTCTTACTTTCAAACTAGATATTTATTCCCTCTCACCCTAGGGAAAGGGAAGCCACAGCCAAAAGACAAAGAGAAATACAAGTAGTTAATTTCTGCCTTTTGTGTTTCTAAGAGCCCAGGCCTTGGCAACTTAAAAGAGTTTCAGGGGTAATTTTGACTCTAGGCAGTTTTTGTTTCATGTGCTGACTTTACAACCTAGCCCTGAAAAAGGCACCTCTGTCCACAGCCTTCTCTTTAAGCAGAGACTTTCATCCTGATCAGAAAGTCGATTTCCAAGGCCACTCAGCAGGACCTAACCCAGAGCGTTGGTCTTAAACCAGTACAATGAATCGGAATGAGAAGAGCCAGCCAGAGGTTACCAAGTTCAGCTCTGTACCTCCAAGCAGGTCATATCCATAAGGGTGCAGACACCATTTTTCA
This sequence comes from Neotragus pygmaeus, assembly GCA_006410875.1. Taxonomy (NCBI): domain Eukaryota; kingdom Metazoa; phylum Chordata; class Mammalia; order Artiodactyla; family Bovidae; genus Neotragus; species Neotragus pygmaeus. Next base: position 1,471,243 of record SJYV01008549.1, read on the forward strand.
CTGTATTTGTGGCGGGAAGCACCCCAGGCTCCCATTCACCAATTACCATGACACCATTTAGAAGAGAATGCCACGAGACCAAAAAGAGGGGGGAAGCCATTGTCATCAGTCTTCTCAGGAATACCTGGTTTCACAATTTACACTTAACTGCTGACACTTGAAAAGTCGAACATTTTGGTAAAATGAATCAAGCTGTAATGTTTCTTTTATGAGATCCCCTTGCAGGAAAGGGAGGTTTGGCACCTCGTGGAGACCAAGCTTAGTTATCCATCATAGTAAAGTCAGCTGTCCTAGCCGGCTTCTCAGAGGTCACGCGATCGAACCAGCAGCTCTTACAACTATATTATTGCTTACGGAACAGTAATTGAGGCACGAGATAAAAATTACCTGGTCTAATAGGCAGCGAACAATTTTCACTCAATAAAATTATAAGCCAAATCATTCATTTCATAACACTCTGGCTAATTTATTTGTTGACCTTTTAATATCCATAGCTCTTCAGTGGTATTAACTGCAACTCAGACAAAATCTCTTGTTCATTTCACTTTCATTGATTTTTTTTCCATTGAGGCAATAACAGCTGCCTGAAAACAGCCTTTTTCTTTCCACTGTAAAAGTCAATCATGTAAGTTAGTATGTCTTACGTTGATATAGCTGCGTTAGCGTACAACTGCCTTAATTTCATGTGATTCAGAAGTCTTCTATACTGTGCTTCTAACAGATGCAAAGCTTTCTGGTGCCCCTTCAGCCACGTGGCACAATAATAACATATGTTTGAGAAGAGGAGTATCATCTAATCTGAACACAAAATCTGCCTTAAAATAAGAGGAGATTTGGAAGCAGTGTCTTTAGAATACTTTTGAAACCCCTTGTGCGAATAGCAGTAGACCCTTTCAAAATACTTAAATCCTTTGTTTTGAAATTTTCTGCAGATTTTGATTATGGTTTGAATTTTATTTTTCTTTAAAGGCTATGGGCAATGAGTGTGTGCTGGAATGCTCCTTAAGCTTCAACTGGGGCTTCTTATATAATAAAATGCTCTGAAGTCTTTAGAATGCAGGGTTGTAAAATATAATTGTTACACATTTGGCATTTTATGCCTCCCTAGAAATAACCACTTGCTACCTACACCTCATCTATGTTCCTCCTTTCCATTTCAATTTAGTCTAAAGTGGTCCTTAGCCATAATGAGAATGCCCCTTTCAACAGAAACATGTTTAATTATATCCATGCTAAATGTAAGCGACACTTCTCAGTCATAGGGCTTCTGAGTAAAGAGTGTTTAAAGTGTGACATTAAAGGCTTCTAATGATCTGCACTAAGCTCCATTTTGAGAAGTTCATAATACCAGAAAAAATGAAAAATTTAAGGAATGTCTCAGAGGATTGGAGACTCAACAGTGCTCAAGTATTATTTTGGTTTGTTTTATTCTTTCCCTCACTGCCCTCATTATATGATTTTTTTTTTTAGGACGCAGAGTCTACCATTGTGGAATTTTCCATTTGGCTGAATAAACATAAAGGAAGTTGGGATAGAAAAGCACCCTCCACAGAAATACCTTTCAGTACAACTAGTATTTACTGTGCTGTATATTACAGCTCTGTGGGAAGTGGGCTGCCAGAAACTGCCCATCAATTTTTCAGCTCTTAGACTTTCCAGTCAGTGTCACCCACACCTTGAGAAGCAAGTGGGGAAAGAGCTGGAACTTAAAGGCTAATAAGCTGAATTACACTGTTCAAAATGTGAACCCAGCGTAAACTCTAGAGTGAGGAGGTGCATGGAGTCAGTGCTGGTTTCATTGATAGGTGCTTATCGACTTTAAATCAGGAGTGATTTTGCCATTCCATTCCATATTTTGCTGATATTTGGACCCACTGTATCTTGAATCCCCTGATAAGGAAAGTAGATTGGTGATAAATGGGTGTCAGGGAAATGTGCAGTGACAGGAAGGTATTGTACTTCTTTCATAGGAATCACCCAAGTCAACTTGACTTTGATAATTGATGCTTATCGTTTAGCTTCTGTTTTCTGCATTCCTCAAAACATTATTTTCTACTTGAGGGAGCATAAAGCCAAGCACAGATTGTCTTCTGAAATTACTGAAGCATCCCGGGGCTTTAATTTTATGAGGGAGTTTCCAGAGTCTCAAAATCTGATTCTGATATTTGAAATTAATGTTGTGTTGGTAAATGGGTACCCATCTGGCTTTATGAGTTGGTCTATATGTGTTCTGAATGGAAGGGAGTTCAGGCCATCTCTCCTGCTCATCTGGGTTTGAATTACTTAAAACATTGAACTGGATTTATAAATGGGCTCAGTATCAGATGATTAGACATCCTTCCCACTCTCCCTGGGAGGCTCGGTGGGCAGTGAATATGGACATATTATTAAGAGCAACACATTTGGAATCAGATGCTGACGATTCACATGGAGGGTGAATAATCCTCAGAGATTTTACTGTCATAAAACAGAAGGAAAGATGAGTTAGCCATGTCTGCATATCAGATATGATATGCCTTGCTCCGGAGAGTATGCAAAAACCTAAGTATTTCCAAGAGTTTAGGAGTACAGTTAATAAACGGCTAATGTACATCAAGACCAGCCATAGCAGCCTATAACTTGAGATAATGTCTGTACCCGAGATGATTCATTATATTAGTCACAAAATTAAAGTGTAAGTACAAGTCAGCAGGAGTGAAGCAGCAAATTCCCTTAAAAAAATGGTATAAAAAACCTCCCCAGACTTGACCTTTGGGAATTTATGTATTGGATTAAAAAGTCTAGAGCCAAATGGGGCACCAAATTTAAGTCTTCTGCTTTTATAAACTATGCCAAATATATGACTTGGTCATTTCCTCATATAAATTAAGCACATACTTTTAAAAATCAGTACCTATTTTAGAAAAAACTCTTCAGTAAGGATTTCTCAAGGGCTGTGGTTTGCTGAACACAGTGCTAGGGGCTTGGAGAAGGAGATTAAGACATAGCCTCTTGATGAAGGTGAAAAAACTGGTTTAAAACTCAATATTCAAAAGACCAAGATTATGGCATCTGGTCCCATCACTTCATGGCAAATAGATTGGAAAACAATTTGGGCTCCAAAATCACTGTAGATGGTGACTGCAGCCATGAAATTAAAAGACAATTTCTCCTTGGAAGAAAAGCTATGGCCAACCTAGACAGCATATTAGAAAGCAGAGACATTACTTTGCCAACAAAGGTCTGTCTAGTCAAAGCTATGGTTTTTCCAGTAGTCACGTTATGGATGTGAGAGTTGGACCAGAAGGATANATACAATAAATATTCAAGTTTCATCTTAAACATGCTTTAGCCTTTAAATTGTTAAAACTGCAGTGCCCTTTCAATCTACTTACATAATGTCATAAAATATACATTTCAAGGTAAATGAAGTCAGCTACTTCAATTTAGTCCCTCAAACTGGTAGTAAATGAGAGGTTAACACTATGGTGCCAAACCCATTATTGAGTAAATTTAGCACCTTGGACAGCTCTGTAAAATCTTTATTGCTTTCCTGACCTGCTCGTCATGTTCTGTCTGTGTGTTCAGTGGTTCTCAGCTCTGATTGAAAGGCAATATATTAGATCCCCAACACAAACACGCTTGGGGGCTAGTTCACTGGGAGCCTAATGACATGGAGGTGAGAGCAATTTTCTGGTCACCGAAATCCAAGCACCTTGCAGGTTCGCTGCACTAACTCATAGAGGACCCAGACATTTCCTTTCTCCTTCCCATTTGCAGAAATAACTAATAGAAGCTGAGTCGCATCGGCCAAGCTGAGCCAAAAGCCATCTCCCCCTTAAGTCCCAAAGTTGATACCACGATGAAGGACACTTTTAAAATAGGCAAGATACCATTTAAGAGAGTCACTTTCAGGACATGACATTGAGTTCACTGTCCTCAAGACTGCTGGGCTGCTGACCCAACTACAGCAATGTGCCTAGTGGAAAGCGTGTCCTGGCTCCATGCATTGGAGGAGGAGGCAATTCTAGGAAGTGAAGTTCACATATTTCACTTTCGGGGGTTGAATGCTGATAAGAGCTCTGGGCATTGAGTAAGGAGAAAAAGAAACAAGTGAATTATGTCATCAAAACCTGTTATCACTAAAAATATCAGTTTAAAATATATAGCCTACCCTGATCATTGGAATTTTTCAGGTACAAGAACTTCAGAGATACTGGAGTTTATTGGAACTTGCCTCCTCCCTGGTCCTATAAAATTAATTAAAATAAGCACTGCTTTAAATCCTCAATGATACTGTTCCAAGATTGAAGTTGACAAATGCAGGTTCTAACTGCATACCTCATCTTGCTTTTGACAAGCAAAAGTCTTGTATTTTTTTCCCTAAAATGAGAAGAAAGAAAAATACCTTCTTTGCCAAGCCCAAACACTGACATAAATATCCATTTGAAGAAATAAATGAATATAGACCCAGAGAAGTCAACTTTTAGTATATAAACTAACTTGATCCTGTTTTGTTTTAATCTTTTCTAAGAGCCAGATAAAGCCGTGAGGTTTTAATGAAAGCAGTACAGGCAGAATTTGATCTGGGGATAGGGTTAACTGTGCCCATACCATAGTAAATTATTAACTGCTATGGTCAGACAGCACTGCAAACAAAAATGTGGTAGGTTATCTTGTACCTTGCATTAAAAAATAAAGAAATTATTTCAGATGGATTGATTCAAACCCCATTGATTATATAATGTTTTCCACTCCTTATCTGAAAAATAACAGAACTGTTTTGTAAATGGGGTATAGCAGCAGCTTAAAGCATGCAGAAATGTTTATTGAGAACTGAAAACCGCTCTACCTCATTTTTGAATTTAGGACATTATATATGTCATAAGTAGTTACTGCAGTATGACAACTATTTTATCTTATATTATAGAGAATTTAAAATTGAAAAATGCTAATATGTATCTAAAAGCTTGTCATTTCAAGAGTTGTTCAAGAATTTTTGAAGAGGCTATGGTGACAGCAAAATGAATGTAATTATATCCCTATTTTGTGATCAGTGTCTTCAGTATGTGGAAATTGAACAGCACTGCTTCTCCATGCAGAAATCTATTGTGTAAAATGTTTAAAGTTAAACTTCTTTTTGAAACTTTACCCACAGCAAAAAAAAAAAAAAAGTAAACATATCTTCTTGCAAATCACCTCTGATAATCATACTATGCCTTCATGTTTGGTTCTCTGATAAACCTCCATTTTACATGTATCAGGCTTAGCTTTTCTTTTCACATTGCAGTATAAATGAACCTTCAGAAAATTGGGGCTGAATAAAGGAACAATTTCTTGTGGTTAGAATGAAAAAAATTATCACCACACGTATTTTTGTAGAGTGCCCTATATGATTAGAAACAGGCATGCTAGCTAAATATGGAAGTCCACCTAAATGAAAGGAGACCTTTTTTCTTCAACTGGAGTGAACAGCAGAGCGTAACACCTAGGAGGAGGATGAGTGAGCAATTGGGGAAAATGACAAACAATACTGAGATAGCAAAGAATTGCTATAAAAGAAGCAGACTCTGCCAGTCATGAAAATTGGTGCAGAGGGAGCTTCTGGGGGCAGGAGAATTCTTTTGTAAGAACCTCTGACAAAACAGCACATCACCCCCTGATCTCATGACTCTGCCACACAAGGGAGATATACAAGAGGAGTCTAATGCCACATGCTTCTTACTAGCTGAAGACTGATTGGAAATCTCTTGAAAATGACCTGTCTGATAAGGTCATGGTTCCTGGAATAAGCAATTAAGTGCAAAATAAACACATCTTAGGGATTCATAACATGCACCAACTGACATCGATCGTAGTAATCTAGTAAATGACCTTGCAATTGTATTCAGCAATAAACATATGAGTGCTTTATCGTGCTTATGGCAGACTATTGAGTGATGTATTTTATCTTGCAGTACCAATGATGCTCACCTTTTGACTTGATTAAGTGTGTATATGAACAGGGATAAATTGGTGATTTAACACCATTCTGGGGTTCCCCAAACCCACTGCCTTTAAAGCAGTGTGTTGGCAGAGGATGGTGAGAGGGAAAATAGAACATGATCATGTGAAAAGATAATGACATCCTGCCTTCACTCAGAGGACTGTATCTGTTTTTCTCACTGACAGGAAGTGATACTCAAAAGGGCTGCAGATCTGGTAGAAGCACTCTATGGGATGCCCCACAACAACCAGGTGAGTGTGCTGGGTCTCGAACCTTCTACATTCAGTTGAAGCTCCCAGAGTCCTTGTTAGAATGAAAAAGCATGAAAATTATAAAAGCTCTTTCACGAGTTCAGAGTAAAAAGTCATTCAGGCCTAACATGTTGCAAAGCCATTCAGTTCTTCTCTCTTCTTTTGTAAATCTTTTATTGCCTTTTCTAGGGAATAATTTTTCTTACGAGAAAAAGTACTTTATTTAAAAGGAATCTCCTGTGGGAATATAGTTCATCATTGAAGAAGAGAGTTACTGGTGCTCAATTTTATTCCTTTCAGGTTTTCGAGAAAATTTAGGAGGAAAAGGGGGGCTTAATTTCTTCTCCTAAAAAGTGTAACAAGGCCTGAACATTGTCTGCTTCTGTTTCACAGAGCAACTCCATGTTTCTGATTCAACTTGCTCAGGAAACTACAAGCCTGAGATAATCCTTCATTTTTGTGTCACTTCAATAGGTCGGTGTCCAAGGGATACAGGCCTACTAATACTTAAGGACACAGGTTGTCATGTAAACCTTAACTTCATCCAGGGAGAGGAATTTCAGGGCACGTGTGCACATGTGTGTGAGAGAGAGTGACCCCAGAGTTTTCTGTGTTACTGGTGGGGAAGGGAAGTCCCAGGTTGCTGTCCTATACTGCAAGCTAGTATGGAGGACTGGCTGAGTTAATGGGCTGTCAAAGTCACACAGAGTTATGCAGCCCAGTTCTGTCCTTAAGGAGGTAAGTGTCCTTAAATTAGGTCTTGGCCTCTCTAAGCCTCAGTTGGCCCATCTGAGGTATGGGCTTGATGATGATGGGACTGAACACACAGATTTGTTGAAAAGGTTGCAGAAGTTAGTGCAGTTAATCATGGAAAGCCCTGAGTGCAGCCTGCAGTAAACACCTGGGATGTGGTCTCTCAGGAATGTGACTGGGGCAGTTACACGGGATGTTCCTGTTGCTTTTCAGGAGATTATTCTGAAGAGAGCGGCTGACATCGCAGAGGCTCTGTACAGTGTTCCTCGCAACCACAGCCAGCTCCCGGCCCTCACGAACACCTCGGTCCATGCGGGAATGATGGGCGTGAATTCCTTCAGTGGACAACTGGCCGTGAATGTCTCCGAGGCGTCGCAGGCCACCAATCAGGGTCAGGAGCCCTCCCTTGTCCCCACCCCAACCCCTGCTGATTTCCTTGTCCCTTCCCGACCTCAAGCTACCCCTCCCCATTTATTTGACACAAAAGTGGTTGTTGTTTTTTTTAATTATTTTTTCCCCCCACAAAAAAGGGAGATTCCTGGGTCTGTGTGTATCAGATATTAATTGTAGACTTTTGGTTCTAGCCATCATGTCGGATAATCTGGTGGCGGGTGGCTAGACAGCATCCATGAATTTAGCCGTCTCTGCATTTGACTTTTCACTGTAAACCACGACTGACAGGTCCCAAAGAGGGCTGGAATTGAAGTTCTGGAGGGACTGGAGCCTATCACCATCATCTAGGGAGTAGGAACCTGTTACTTCCAGGGTACATCTCTCAGATTGGGATTTATTTCTGTTCCAAAATGATAATTTATAGGTCCTGCATTGCCACTTCTCACGGGCCCGCTAAGTATTTATGATCTCCTGAGAAATGTGTCTTTTGCTCGCTTCTCATTTTAATCACAGAGCTAGCACCACCAACCCACCCATGAATCACTCGGCCCCTTCCCTTTGGGACGTGGTGAGGGGGCAAGAGCCAGAGACCTCCTTTCCCCCAGCCTCCCAGGCCCACCACCCACCTGAATGCCACCCTCATCCTTGCTCTCGCCCCCGCCTCTCAGGTTTCACCCGCAACTCAAGCAGCGTGTCACCACATGGGTATGTGCCGAGCACCACCCCCCAGCAGACCAACTATAACTCAGTCACCACGAGTATGAATGGGTACGGCACTGCTGCCATGTCCAATTTGGGCGGCTCCCCTACCTTCCTCAACGGCTCAGCTGCCAACTCACCCTATGCCAGTAAGTAAAGATGTGTGTCCTGTGGTTCTGCACGGTTTTTGCTTCAAAACCTGGGCATTGTGCTGTGTCGGCTCATCGTGCAGGCCCCGCCCTGCCAGGTGTGGACCCAGGTGATGGGACCCAAGGCAGCACTGTCTCCAGCAGGGATCCCTCCCCTCCTTGCTCATCATTCTCCCCTGTCTCTCTAGCAGAGCTTGCCTGTGACCAGAGTAGCAATGTGAGGTCATTGTGAGAACCCACGCTTCCAGTCAGATCGAGCTGGGTCTGACTGACTGGTGGCCCTGAGCAGGTTCATCTCCTCTCTCAACCTCAGTGTTCTTATCTGTAAAATGGGGAAGGAACCCACTCTCCCTCCCACACAGTTGTTGTGATACTTGGAAAAAAGAATGCATATAATAAGCTTGTTCTAATGCTCAGCCCATGGGTGATGCAGTCAGTAAATCTTGGTTATAATCATAATGATAGAATGATAATGTTAAGTGGTGCTAGTAGTTTAGCATGGTAATCAGTATCTAAACCTTAAAATCTTTTATTTTTAAAGATATTTACCTAATTGGCTGCACTGCATGTTAGTTGTGGCATGTAGGATCTAGTTTCCTGACCAGAGATCGAACGTGGGAGATTACTGCATTGGAAGCATTTAGTCTTAGCCACTAGGCCACCAGGAAAGTCCCTCTCCTTTATTTTTTTAATGTTTAGATTTTTTTCCCTTTTGTGTTTTATATGTACAAAGAAAAAAAAAACATTCAAACCAAGAAACACACTTTATTTTTCCCCAAAATTTGGCATGATGAAAAAACATATACAAGAAATTGTTCTTTTGTGTTTTGTCCCTGTCTTAAAGAAGCTGAGGTTAAAGGTTTTCTTTGGGGGGTGCAGTGTTTTTCAATTGCATCTAAAGAACTTCAGGGAACTGGCGTCTTTACATACAAAATGTCATGAGCTGTGTCTCCACAGTCTCTTGATTGCCCTCTGAGGGTTTTTACATAGAAAACCAAGTTCATCTTGGACAGTGTGGGTGGCTCTTCTGGTGTAAGCTCTTAGAATTTTGTGAGCTGACAGAAACTGTGTTATTACATGAAATAATGGTATGATTTTTTAAACAATGAGAGTCTCAGCTAAAAATACTGAAAATGGTGCTTTCTCCGACAGTGGAAATGCAGAGTGTGCTTAGGCTGTTGAAAGATTAAAGATCATTCTTGGCCTTTGCGAGAAGTTAACTTCTGAAAGTAATACTTACGCCGTTTACCTTCCAGCCGAATTTGTAGCTCAGTGTGAGCTAAACCTCTGTATTTCTTTATTTCTACTTGATCTGTTTGGAATCAGCAGCTTGTTGTACATTTAAAATTCTCCATAATAATCTGCATATATTACATCTGTCTGCTGAAGCATCAGTGTTTGGGGCCAGTTTCACATTAGATTTTGATTCATCAAAAGATTGTTTCTTACTCTATCATCTCAGTGTTCTCGTTTCTACTCAATCAGAAAAGGTTTCAATCATGACCTGAAAATTAAAAGGTGGCATTCTTAATTAAATCAATAACCTAATTGCTATATGGTAGCAATTCAATTTAGGGCCTTGGATTGCTCTGTCTTCCTAAGCCTCTGCAGACATCCAGCGACCTGAGCCTGAGATTGCATCTGTCAGACTGTGAAACTTCCAACACTTAATTTCCATTAATTGATTTCCTCAGTGCTCACAAATATAGTATTAAATTCTCAAATAGGCTCTCAGATGGGACGGGTTTATCTGCATAAATGCAAATAAAACAATAAACAAAAAGCCCAGCTGATTTGAATTTTTGCCTTCACAATATTTAATTATTCATAAACCACTCATGTTGAAAAATTCCAAACAGAATAAAAAAATAAAATAAGACATTTCCACTGGTGAACACCCTTTCTGGTGTGGTGGCTGATAACTAATAATGTTATAACAAATGGAACTGCTTGACTATATTTCACCCCTTCCTCTGTTAAGGCCCCCCTCAAACTCCCCACCTCTAAATACACATAATGATCGCATTTGCCAACGAGATTAATTGCCTTCCTCAGCGAACCAGCAGGATTTCAAGTCTACGAATATTTAAAAATCAAACCTCCAGTGCAGGAGTTTTGCAATTTAAATGGGTGTTATTATTGAGCGCATTTTCACATTTACAAATCCTAAGAGATGTATAAAAATGCTGGTCTCATTAAAAGAAAAGTACAGTTTAGAAAATGTTTGTGAAAATCCTGAGGTTGGCAGCTCCCTGTTCTGCTCCATAAAACATCCAGTGCGTTTGGGTTGTATAGTGCTGAGGGCTGATTAGAAGAGGTCATTTCCCCCTGATGGCAACTGCTGTCTGTGACTGACTTGATAAGCTCTTCCCTAAGTTTCCAAAGCCNATACAAGAAATTGTTCTTTTGTGTTTTGTCCCTGTCTTAAAGAAGCTGAGGTTAAAGGTTTTCTTTGGGGGGTGCAGTGTTTTTCAATTGCATCTAAAGAACTTCAGGGAACTGGCGTCTTTACATACAAAATGTCATGAGCTGTGTCTCCACAGTCTCTTGATTGCCCTCTGAGGGTTTTTACATAGAAAACCAAGTTCATCTTGGACAGTGTGGGTGGCTCTTCTGGTGTAAGCTCTTAGAATTTTGTGAGCTGACAGAAACTGTGTTATTACATGAAATAATGGTATGATTTTTTAAACAATGAGAGTCTCAGCTAAAAATACTGAAAATGGTGCTTTCTCCGACAGTGGAAATGCAGAGTGTGCTTAGGCTGTTGAAAGATTAAAGATCATTCTTGGCCTTTGCGAGAAGTTAACTTCTGAAAGTAATACTTACGCCGTTTACCTTCCAGCCGAATTTGTAGCTCAGTGTGAGCTAAACCTCTGTATTTCTTTATTTCTACTTGATCTGTTTGGAATCAGCAGCTTGTTGTACATTTAAAATTCTCCATAATAATCTGCATATATTACATCTGTCTGCTGAAGCATCAGTGTTTGGGGCCAGTTTCACATTAGATTTTGATTCATCAAAAGATTGTTTCTTACTCTATCATCTCAGTGTTCTCGTTTCTACTCAATCAGAAAAGGTTTCAATCATGACCTGAAAATTAAAAGGTGGCATTCTTAATTAAATCAATAACCTAATTGCTATATGGTAGCAATTCAATTTAGGGCCTTGGATTGCTCTGTCTTCCTAAGCCTCTGCAGACATCCAGCGACCTGAGCCTGAGATTGCATCTGTCAGACTGTGAAACTTCCAACACTTAATTTCCATTAATTGATTTCCTCAGTGCTCACAAATATAGTATTAAATTCTCAAATAGGCTCTCAGATGGGACGGGTTTATCTGCATAAATGCAAATAAAACAATAAACAAAAAGCCCAGCTGATTTGAATTTTTGCCTTCACAATATTTAATTATTCATAAACCACTCATGTTGAAAAATTCCAAACAGAATAAAAAAATAAAATAAGACATTTCCACTGGTGAACACCCTTTCTGGTGTGGTGGCTGATAACTAATAATGTTATAACAAATGGAACTGCTTGACTATATTTCACCCCTTCCTCTGTTAAGGCCCCCCTCAAACTCCCCACCTCTAAATACACATAATGATCGCATTTGCCAACGAGATTAATTGCCTTCCTCAGCGAACCAGCAGGATTTCAAGTCTACGAATATTTAAAAATCAAACCTCCAGTGCAGGAGTTTTGCAATTTAAATGGGTGTTATTATTGAGCGCATTTTCACATTTACAAATCCTAAGAGATGTATAAAAATGCTGGTCTCATTAAAAGAAAAGTACAGTTTAGAAAATGTTTGTGAAAATCCTGAGGTTGGCAGCTCCCTGTTCTGCTCCATAAAACATCCAGTGCGTTTGGGTTGTATAGTGCTGAGGGCTGATTAGAAGAGGTCATTTCCCCCTGATGGCAACTGCTGTCTGTGACTGACTTGATAAGCTCTTCCCTAAGTTTCCAAAGCCAGGAGGTTGAGGGGGAGGCCACTTACTCAGGGATTTGGACTGTGGTGTGCTCCTGGGAAGGGGCCTGTCCCCTGGTGATGTTTCCTCTGCAGGGTAGCCCCGTAGACAGAGCCTGCACTGGGGTGTGGTTCCTGAACTCACCTTTCAGTTTGCTGAGTCTCAACTCACTCGGTTTGATCAGGTGTAGAAAGGATGTAATAGGTCCCAACCTATGCTTGCTTGGCTACTGACATAGATGGAAAAGATGTGAAGATTCCTGCAGGTGACAAAGCGATATAAAATGTTTATTACATAATGTGGAAAATAATACAGTGAGGAGGAAGTACCTAGAATTTGAATTAAGTGCCTGAAAATCATTGGACAGGACTCATACTTTTCCCTGGGGTACAGAGGAAATGGAAGGTGGGTGTGTGATGGCCCTAAGTCATGAGTGTAGAGGGCTTTCGTGTATAAATATCTATTTCCTCAAGTGACCTGAGATGACTAGCAACTAGTGAAAGATGAAAGGCTAGACTCACTGCATCACTCACACTCTTTCATATCCCCCAAGCAGCTAGATTGTCTCTCTCTCTGAATCACCAGAGATCTCCTGTCATTGATAATCCACGTCCCCACCACTCCCAGACTGTGAGTATTTACATAAAGCCCCGATCCTGCTGCTTATTAGCTCACACGCATGCATCTCTGTACAGTTCTGCAGGAGGTAGAAAGGATTTGGAACTTTGACTTGTAGTCCCTCATTAGTCACTCGGAAAGCACATGGTGGATTATTTATCCATCTGGCTTCCTACCTACTTCTATCTGTGTTGTGGAACATGGAGATATAGTCATATCCTTCAAGAGGGCTTCCCAGGCGGCTCAGTGGTAAAGACTCCACCTGCCAATGCAGGAGACTCAAGATTCCAGTTCAGTCCCTGCATGGGGAAGATCCCCTGGAGGAGGACATGGCCTATTCGTGCCTGGGAAATCCCCATGGGCAGAGGAGCCTGGTAGGCTACAGGCCATGGGGTCCTGAAGAGTCAGACATGACTGGCACACATACACGTACACTTCGGGAAGCTGCAGTAGCTTCATGGGGAGACATCAGACACACACACCACCATCCATTCATCAGTGTCTTAAATTAGAATCCTGGCATTGCCTTCAACTCACTCTTCCTCATACCTCTCCTTTCACTAGTGACCACACCCTCTCAGTCTGGCCATCTCCTGTCCCTTGTATCCCCAGACCCTTTGCTAGAACCTCAGTATAGGTCTACCTGAAATACTTTCTTTGAAACCTCCTCCATGAAACCTTCTTTGGTTCCCCTGCCCCGACTCCCCGGAGTGGGCCATACTTCCTGTTGAAGCTATTATGTGATACTATTCCCTTTGTAAGAACACTCTTGCCTCCTGGCCTGAGATGCTCTAGCATACTGCCTGGCACATAGTCGGCCTACAATAAACACACAAAAGATCACGGTCACCACCGACAAAAGGAAACACATGCCAGGTACCAAATGATGAAAGCTGACAAGACCTTGAGAGTTTAGTGAAGGCTCGTGCCAGGAAGGGTGGCCTGAGCGGGGTGGGCGTCAGGGTGAGAGCTGAGAGGCTGTGTGTCAGGATGCCAGGAGAAGCGCTGATTTTTCTTTTTCCCTTGCCCCTTAGTCGTGCCATCCAGCCCCACCATGGCCTCCTCCACAAGCCTCCCCTCCAATTGCAGCAGCTCCTCTGGCATCTTCTCCTTCTCACCAGCCAACATGGTCTCAGCCGTGAAACAGAAGAGTGCTTTTGCACCAGTCGTCAGACCCCAGACCTCCCCACCTCCCACCTGCACCAGCACCAATGGGAACAGTCTGCAAGGTAAGCCCCAGGCCCCACCTGGGGCCGACCAGATGCCCTGACTCACCTTCCCAGGCCTGCCGCAGACACGCTGCTGCTCAGGGCTTGCTCGGCCTTGGGCTTGCCTGCCCCTGTCTGCCCTCAGCTCTTCTGTTCCTGTGTTCGCCCTTGTTGGACCTGCCCCCAGGTCCCCCAGTTCCCTCCTCTGCTGGAGTTGCCTGAGCAGTTCTTCCAACTCCAGCAGTTCTGCTCAGGCCCTAGATTTCCTTGAGAAACACCGTCGCCACTTACTAATGTCGTTTCTCTTTCTCATTCCCTGTGGTCACCATAATCAGATCGGTCTTTTGTGGATTCTAGCAAGTTCTCCACTGCAGGGTCTCTCCCGGGACTGGCCTTCTCCTGAAGTAGGTTCCCGTCCTGTTGCCTGTGTCAGCATGAACACGTTTGGAGCTGATCATGGGGAGGGGGCGTGACGGCCCAGTCAGGGCCCTGAGGTTACAACATCTTAGACCAAACACCCAAGGCTTACTGCTGGGAACCAGAAAGCCCAAAGTGCCATTGGAGGACCCTGGTTCATATTAAAACTGTTTGACTTCCTCCCCCTCATGGAATCTGGAAAATAAGAGTCACAAAGATTTTTAGGGGACCTTTCTATTCATTGAGAAAAAAGGAACCTTTTAAAACAGGTCTACCGTTTCTTACCTTCTCTTTAAGTGCTGCCACTGAGTTGGGGTATTGAGCTGCACGGCCTCTTTCCTTTCCCACAGTGAGACTGTGGGATCAGTACTCAGATTTTATAGATGAGAAAGAAAAAGACTAGTGAGGTTAGGGAATGGCTTGACTTGGAGACAATGGTATGTGGCAGAGGCTGGCTTCAAACTCAGGCTCAAAAGTTCTATCTCCTGTTCTATCTTCCAAGCACTCTACTACTCAGAGTGGGTAAACAGGATGCATCCAGGATTCCTAAGGCAGCTGGCAGGGAAGTAAGATCAATAAAATCATCAGTTGCCATTCTTGGAGCACTGACCGGTGCTAAGCACTGTGCCTGCTTTATCTTATTTAATCCTCACAACTTCCTGATGAAACACAAGGACAGTTATGGTCTCCATTGTACAGAGGGTAAAATTTGGGCATCAGGAGAGTAAACACCTGCCCAGAGGCATAGGCAGAAACAGAAGGGATGAAAATAAACCCTCAGGATCTGTGCCCCAACCGAGTGCCCCACAGAACCTTCCTTTCAGTGGCCAGCTTGCCCGTCTTCACTGACAGAGGTCAGCCGTGGAGGTCGAGAGCAGTCAAGAAGGCAGTCTTGTTTCTTACTGTCTATTTATACATCCATACACGTACTTTGTGCTGATGTAAACGTACATCCATTCTCTCGAAGACTCCATAAGGGCAGTACTATTCCTGTTATATAGATGGGAAAACGAAGGCCTAGTTTGCTCAGGGTCGCGTATCTAGTAATGATGGAGCCAAAACCGAACCCCGTCTGTGTGACTTCCGAACCTGAGCTCCTCCTGCCTGCGCCTTGCTGACTCCAGAAGGGCTCTGCCAAGCACTGCTCAGAGACCTGCTGGCCAGTCTGTCCAGCACAGGCAAGGTGAGTGCCCATGCCCATCCCTGAAAACATCCCCCAGCAAAGCCATCTTCTTAGAAGGAAGAGGAAGATACTCAGACTCTGGAATGACATTTCAGGCAGTATTGTTTGTGATAGAAAATGCCCACCCCACCAAAAAAAAGGGGAGCCACCCATTCAAGCAGGTATATTTTTCAGCTAAAAATAATGCTGTCACCCTGACTACACCTGCAGCTGGCAAACTGAGGCTGTAATGCCTAAGTGAACATAACTTATAATGGGTTTAAATAAGGATAAAAACGTATGGAAAGCAGAAAGCTACCATTCCCGAGCTGCCAATCATAGCCCTCGTTAAACGTAGACTTGACGTCAGGAAGGAGGTGTAATGGGGTTTGTAATCAGCCGTGGAGGGGGTGGCATGTGAGAAGAAAAGGCCCATGGCTCTTGGAGGGTCCGTGACTGAAGTGGGCAGCCCTTCAGTGAAGCCAAAGGTCTTTTCATGCTGTGTGGATCAAGGAGGGAACAGGAAGGGTCTGAAAGGAGAAACTCAGCCGGAATTTTAGAGCCTCCTGGATTAAGGGAACTTCCGGTGGTGTAAGGTGTGTGTGTGTGTGTACTTAAGCAATGATGAGATCGCATCAAGACAGGGCCACATAGAAGGTGTGTGCATTTGTCACCCCTACAGCGTTTCTAACCCAGTCTGCGCAGATCCCCAAGTACACAGCCTGCCTCCCGCTTCTGACTGCAGCCATCTCCCCCTATCCAACCCTGCTAGTGCACAGCGCGGGGCTCTGGGGCATATAACTCCAGGCACGCTTGCTGCTCGAATTGCTGTTGTGGATGACACTGCCCTGCCCTTCTAGCTGAGCGTGGGTCCTGGTGGTTTTTGTGTTACCAATTCTGTTAGGCACCAAAGGTCCTTAGTTTCGGGGTGACGGCAGCAGAGGAGGTATGAGGGGAGGAATTCGTCACAGTAACTGGCACCAACTCCCGGGAAGCGCGCCTCCGCCCCGCCCACTCTGCTCCCGCGTCCACTCACCAGGCAGGGCCCCCCCCCACCCGGGCTGCACGGCTGTCGTCTGTTTGCTTCCCCTGCAGATGTGGGCACTGTGCGCCACTGTTTTCAGGTGTCTCTTGCCCGGGGCCTTGGCTTCTGGGAAAAGCAATATTCTGACAGTGGGCTTCTAGACCCGAAAGCTAAGAATTACCTCATCTTCAGCTTTCTAAATTCCACTTCTATTAAAAATTGTAAAGAGACATGTAGGCTAGAGAACTGAGAATCTCTGAAGTTGTGGTATTCTCCTCCTCATTGTCATTGTTACAGTAACAGCTGTTTCATTTGGACCCACCTTGTTTAGAATTGTGATCATTAAGACAGGGCAAGTGACGGAGGAAGAGTTGGTTAAGCAAATTGACCATGTAAGCAAGATTAGAGGTGACACAGTTAGGCTGTTTAAGTGTTTTAAAGGTCTATTTACCTCCAACTACCACTCTGCTAATTGTCCATCATTCTTTTTTTTAACCAACAACTCCTTACAGATCCGTTTCCGTAGCAGCCCTTTCTCAGCCTCCTCTCGTAACAGCACGTTTATTCCTCAACAGATACACATTGTGGTCTCATGACGGTGATGACAATGGTTAGAGCCACTAATGTGGGAGGGCTTCTTCCCAGCCTGTCATCTTCACTGTCTCATGTGTTCCTTCCAACCAGCTTTAGATATAGGCTGTTTATGTCCCCATTATACAGATGCAGAAACTGAGAGCTGAGAAGGCTCATCCAGAGTTATAGGACTAGCACATCAGGGGAGAATGGGGTTAAGTCCCAGCCCAACTGACTATTATGTACGTACAAAGGTGTTAGTTGCTCCGTCATGTCTGACTCTGCGACCCCATGGCTCCTCTGTCCATGGGATTCTCCTGGCAAGAATAGTGGAGTGGGTTGCCATGCCCTCCTCCAAGGGGTCTTACCAACCCAGGGATGGAACTTGTGTCTCCTGCGACTTCTGCATTGTAGGTGGATTCTGTACTGTCTGAACCACCAGTATAAGCCCCTATGTTGAACTAAATGGTCATATTCAAGCCCCTGGGCCACCAGCTGTGGAAGTTCAAACAAGGAAAAGATTAGGGAGAATTCAGACCAGCCTTATGGAGAAGGTTGACTTTGAACTGGACCGTGGATGAGGGGAAAGTAGGATTCAGGCCCAGGGAGATGAGGTGAGGGGGGAGGCATTTCAAGCAGAAGGTTTAAGGATAACCTGGGCCAGAGTCCCGTGTGGTAGCCACTCAGCCGTGTACCCTCCTAGAGCACAGGTACCAAGAGGCAGGGAGAAAGGGTAACAAGGAAGTCCTTCCCTGGGAGTCAGGAGCTCCCTTCTTATATTTTAGAATTTGCAGTTCCTCCTGCAACTCCAGTTGGTCTTCTCTCCTAGGTAGGTAAAACCTTTGACAATCACTATTTGCCTGAGACATCTGTAGGACAAACTCATCTATCTCAGTATTTCTGGAGTCTCATAAGATGCTCTATTTTTTTAAAAAAAGAAATGGTTATGGTCAAACCTCAAAAATGGTGCTTACTATCTTGGAATCACAATACATGCAAGTTTAATTAAAGGCTCTAAGACACCCCACAGCTAAACAGAAGAGTCTCCCTCTTAGGTCTCTGCACTTATTGGCCCATTAAGACCAGTGAACATCCTATGAAAAACTGTGTAAAATTTAGACGTATTTTGTATTTAAAGATAATAACACAGAGACATCTCCTTCCACTGTTATCAAGATGTCATTGGTCAGTCCTGATCTTAGACTCCTCAAGTGTGTCTGTTTTCAGAGGCCAAGACTTGAGTTACCTCATATACTCAGTTATAGTCCTGGAGACATGCTTTCCCTTCTCCCAAAACTGGGCCCCGGAAGCATGGATTCTATCTAATTTGGGGCCTCAAGGGATTTCATCAAAAGATAGGCAGCCCCCAGAATGCTGTCACCATGTCACTGGACCTGCCCCCGAGGTGGGGATTTTAAACCCTATGTTCCGGACAGTCCCCGCAGTGAAGAATTAAAAACAAAAGGCCAGAGTCATTTCACAGAAATCATACCCACATAGTGCTTTTCTCCCCTTTCCCCACCTCGCTGGAGCGCAGGCTGGCCGGCCCCACCCAGCTCTCCACAGTCTGGTAGCACATCTCCTGGAATTGTCTTCNTGGATGGCATCACTGACTCGATGGACGTGAGTTTGAGTGAACTCTGGGAGTTGGTGATGGACAGGGAGGGCCTGGCATGCTGCGATTCACGGGGTCGCAAAGAGTCGGACACAACTGAGTGACTGAACTGAACACAGTTATGGAATGGACTATTAGAGGCCTCTTTGTTCTCAGCATAAGAAATCTCTCGAAGTCACTTATTCCTTCTTTGCTTAATTAGTCAAATATATAAGTGCCTCACATAGGCCAGTCATCATTCTAGTTGCTGAAGGTAAGAGCAGTTGGACATGGGCAATAATTCAGCACAAAAAAGAAAATTAATAAGCAAACATACAATATCATGTTGAGAAGAGCCCTGTGAGGGAAACTGGCAGGATGCTGTCTGCCTCCTCGTCTTATTGATGGTGGGCTTGGACACGTGACTTGATGCGGTCCCTGGAACATGAGCTCGCATGATATAGGCAGAGGCCACAGATGTGACTGTGAATTCTGACTTGGTTCTTACACACCACAGATCCTGATGTATCCATACACAGAACTTGGATACTGATATGTTCATACACAGAACAGACCAAAGCCCTCTGACATCTCGGAGTTGAGCTGCACTGACCCTTGGCCTGCAGCCCTCTCACCCAGACATGCTGACAATATCAGCTGTTCCTTGGATCTACTACTACTACTAAGTCGCTTCAGTCGTGTCTGACTCTGTGCGACCCCATAGACGGCAGCCCACCAGGCTTCCCTGTCCCTGGGATTCTCCAGGCAAGAACACTGGAGTGGGGTGCCATTTCCTTCTCCTTGGATCTACTGTCCTGCAAATCTGAGAATTAAAACTTGCTGTGTTTGTAAACACTTGTGCTTTGGAGTGATTTCTTATGTGACTTGATTGTGGCAATAGCTGATTGACACTGAAATAGAAGCCTAGACATAGGTGCAGTTATAAGAAAAAACTGAAAACAAATTATTTTAAAACTTGGTGGTGAGTTGTGAGGAACCAGTTGGAGGTTGGGAGAATCATGACCAGTGGTATGCATCAGAGAAAATATTTAGTAAGAATTTAATAAAACATATGGTAAAAGTAATACCCAAGATAATCTAGACAGGCAGACTGGGAGTAGGCTAAGGAGATTTGGGAATGAAATGTTAAAAGCCTGAGCTCACTGTAGGTAGCTATAATTGATAAGATGTTACATGAAAGAGATAGACTCAGAAAACAAATGGTCCAGTTTACAAACACGGTTAAGAATACAGCGAACTCAGAAAAGTTGTCTATGTAGGGCTAAGTGATAATTATTGGAGATAATTATGGAAACTGATGCAGTCAAAACTAGGCACCACAGAATAAACCTTAACTATCAAACTTATAAACCTTAACAAATCAAACTCAAGAAATGCCAAGCTTTCTTTCTCTATAGCCATCAGTCCATATCTGTATTTTTTTTGTCCACGAAGATCTCTCAGGATTGAATCACCTTATTTCTTCAACTGGTACTATGCTAGGTGCTGGAAAGCCAGCCATGATTTTTGCCATCAAGGAGCTTTCCATCTAGTGGGAGAAGCAGACCATAATAAGATACGTGCTGTGCTGTGCATAGTGAGATATGCATGTGATTAAATACAACACACTGTGTAGAGGGCAGGAAAGCAGTAGATCATCCAGTTAGAAACCAGCTTCCTTTGGAACACCAAGGAAAGCCTCCTCTGAAAAAATGGTGTGCAAGCTGACATCTGAAGGGTGACTAAGGCAAGAAAGAACATTAAAGAGAGAAGGACTATCACTTGCAGAGGACCTGAGAAAGATCAGTGTGGTTGGAAGAGAAGAGAGGTGAAAGGTGGTCCTATTGCGGGACCCATCATGTGCGGGTCAGAAAGAGTATCATTTTTATCTAAAGAGTTTAAAGAAAGTCGCAGTAAGATTGACTGAGAAATTTATCAAGCACCTTCCAAGAGACTTAGGTAGACCCTGCAGACAAATATTGGAGGTGGGGGGGGACTTGGAAGACAGCTCTCCAACAACTCCCCTTCACTAGTGAGTGCCCCTGGCCTGGAGCACGAGGAAGAGTTCTGGTTGCTGCATCTTGCCCACAGTGCTGTGTGTCAACTCATAACAGCTGGCTCACCTTTACCTTTCCATGAAGCCCATTATGTTTTAAACAATACCCATCAGATCTTGTAAGGCTTGATATTTATTTTATTTCAACTATCACTCTTTTTTGTCAAGTGGAGTCTCAGGCACAGCAGGTGAACCTTAATGGCATAAGGAATAAATAGAAAGCTGACGGGCTCCCACCCATCAGCTAATGGATTACTAAGCAAGAGGGACTACATTCCACCCCAGTGCACTTAGCCCAGGATTGCTAGAAATTTTAAAGACTCCAAGCTAACACTTCATGGGCCCAGGGGAAAGGAGCTCAAACTCAAGTATGGCTCCTATGATAGACAAGTGAATGAACATGGCTATCATTATGTAATCACACAACTTAGGAGTTATTTATTATCAACTGCACAACACATTCTAGAAACACATTGGAGATACTTGGTCTGCCAGCTTGGTACATTTTGTTGGCACTAATCTGGCAGATGAAAGATCCTAATGGGAGAATCATTCAGCCTTTTTGCTTGTTCTCACTCCATTGGTGTCCCAATATTTCATGGGAAAATATGTGAGGAAAAACAGGCTGTTTTAAGTACATCTCTTTGAAGTAAAGGTACCTGACATTCGTGTATCTGGAATGCTCCTCACCTATTTAAATCAGCCACCTCACATGTTGTGTCCAGACCTTCTTTCCAAGGCCTTTAATCAGTTGTTTCAGATATATGCGTCTCATTCGCATTCAAGCAACACAATCACTTTTTTTTTAATCCCCAATCTCATGATTTTATTGGGCTACTAAGAGCTTGATCTGTGGGCAGTGGGAATAGCAAGAGAACTGATGCCATGGATCACATTTTCCAGCAGAAGGAAGAAACCAGCAAGTGGAGCCCCAGAAACACATGAGGGGGTGGCACTGGAGAGCTCAGAACTCCAGCTCACACATCAGCCAAAGCAAAGACTATCACTTACCTAATCACCCTGAATACCTTTATTAGGTGGATTATGGGTGGGAAGGAAGAGACTGAAAATTAATTGGATTCTGGACCTGTTAAACCCAAAAATGGGGTTTTAGGAAAAGGGACCAAAAAAAAGGTAAGTGAACCACTAAGCTATTTTCCATTAATACTAGTCTCACACTCAGAGAAATCGGTAGTAAGGATCAACCTCAACCTTTGCTCTGATCCAAGGCCAAAGAATCGTAGTCCCTTTCAAGCTGAAGGGATAGCTTTAGAGATTATTTTTCTAATGCCCTTGCAAGACGAAGGGACTCAGGAAGGGCAGCCTAAAGTCATATAGCATGGGTGAAGCTGGCACCAGACCCTCATCTCCACTCTAGTACAAGAGTTGTTCTCATTCCCTTTTTTGTGCATCCCTATTTTCTGGGGCAGTGGTAGCAAAGATTCATCACGTGAATTTTAAAAGCTGAAGCACTGAATAAAAAAGTCCTCTTCTCATTGAGATGTTTTCACAAAACAATATCCAAGAAATTATTAATATGTCATTTTAAGAAAGCCCATGTAATTCCTAACTTTTGAAGTCAATTTCATGATGCATTCAGTAATATGGACAGAATTCCCTGGAGGGATCAGGAGAAATTAATTAGCAAACAGGCAAATCTAGGCTCCTCCTTCCCAGCACTGGGTCCATCTATGAGGAAACCTGTCCTGGAGGAGTGTCTGGACACCAGGAAATGCTAGCCGCAATTCAGGCAAGAGATGCTGGCCCTTCCTGATTCTCTCTGTGCATCTCTTCTTATTCTACTTCCCATTAGCAGCAAGTGTTGTCTGTTTACACCACAAATCAGACCATGCAACATACTCCATCTTAAAACCTTTCAGTGGCACCCATCACACTTAGAAGGAAACCCCCGCCTCTTCTCTTAGCCACTGAGCTTTTCAGGATGGAGCTGTGCTTCTCTCTCTGAACATACCTCGTACAGGCCTCCCCATGCTTGTTATACTCTATGGACATGCTGTGCTTTTCCCCGCTACGTGACCTTTGGACTCACTCTTTCCTCTGTCTACAAGGAGTTTTTTCTTTCTCTTTATGTATCTGGTAACTTCTTGTCCTTTAGGTCTTGTTTAACACGTCCCTTTCTCAAATGGACTATCCCTGAATATCTCAAATTTCAATCCTTTTCCCATTGAGATGGCTTACCCTTCAAGCCCCGTGTTTTGGTCTTCTAGTACTTAGCCTGAGCTCTCGCGAGTCTGTTCATATGTTCACTTGTTTGTGTGTCCCTCCCATTAGAATGTAGGTACTGCAAGGGTAGAAGCCACGTTTGTCATGCTCACTCTTGCATCCTCAGTGAATATTACAATGCCTGCCTGGTATGACTTAGGATTTAGGAAGTATTTTAGAGGGGACAAAAAAGAACCTACCCTGGGAACAGAAAAAGACAGATTATGAATACTATTTTCCATAGAGAAACTGAGGTCCAGCACTTGCCTAAGTGGAGCAAGAGTTAAACTTAATTTCCCAGGATTTCCTGGTACTGCATGATGATTGGCAGGGGGTTCCCAGAGGCTGTGCCTCTGAGCAAAGATGCTGGAGAGGGCTCCTGTGGAGCTCACGAAGCAACACTGTTGCTGCTGCTGCTAGGTCGCTTCAGTCATGTCCGACTCTGTGCGACCCCATAGATGGCAGCCCACCAGGCTCCACTGTCTCTGGCATTCTCCAGGCAAGAACACTGGAGTGGGTTGCCATTGCCTTCTCCAATGCATGAACGTGAAAAGTGAAAGTGAAGTCGCTCAGTCATGTCTGACTCCTAGCGACCCCATGGACTGCAGCCTACCAGTCTCCTCCGTCCAAACATAGACAGCAGCCCACCAGGCTCCCCCATCCCTGGGATTCTCTAGGCAAGAACACTGGAGTGGGTTGCCATTTC
This sequence comes from Neotragus pygmaeus, assembly GCA_006410875.1. NCBI lineage: Eukaryota > Metazoa > Chordata > Mammalia > Artiodactyla > Bovidae > Neotragus > Neotragus pygmaeus. The sequence goes on from SJYV01008549.1 coordinate 1,495,004, forward strand.
CTTCTCCAGTGCATGAAAGTGAAAAGTCAAAGTGAAGTCGCTCAGTTGTGTCCGACTCTTCGCGACCCCATGGACTGCAGCCCACCAGGTGCCTCCGGCCATGGGATTTTCCAGGCAAGAGTACTGGAGTGGGGTGCCATTGCCTTCTCCATGAAGCAAGACAGCTCCCTTCAAACTTTGGGGAGGATTTCTGAGGCTCTCTATTTGGCTCTCTTCTTCCTCTTCCTCTTTTTTTTATTTTAATTTAAAAAAAATCCCTAGATCTGAGGAGAATTTATTTCTAAGTCAGCCTCTATTCATTTTTGTGGAAAGGGAAACGGCAACCCACTCCAGTATCCTTGCCTGGAGAGTGCCATGGACGGAGGAGCCTGGCAGGGTACAGTCCATGGGGTCAAAGAGTCAGACATGACTAGAATGACTTAGCACTTAGCACTCATTTTAGAGAGAGAAATTTAATTCTGTAATCTATCTTCTATGCCCCTCCCTATCCAGTTGCTTTTAATCTCTACAGTCCACAGACTGACAGCATAAAAATAAAGTCAAGATGAGGAAGAAATTTTCATTTCCCTTATATCATGCATGACATTTTTAATATGCCTCTCCCTTCTAATAATGTACACTATATGTTTGCCCTTTTACTTTGGCTTCTAGGGAGCTCAAGAGAAAATGTAAAGTTCAACCACAAAATTTTACAAACACCATCCCCTACTTAATGTACATTCTTATCATTCCCAATTTGAAACATATGGGGTATAAGTTAAAGAAAACTTAGCTTGGAAAACTGATCTACTATTCCTTTCAATCACTCTGTTCATCCAGTGAGATGATCAGACAGCCTTCTCTCTCTGCCACCTTTTAATTCTGGTTGTAAATTACCACTTCATTTCATTTCACTTCATGTTCTGAGCAGTTATGCTATAGATATATGCTCATAAGAAGAAATCTGTTCTACTGGTAATGCATAGAAACAGACGATGAATAATCACACAAGGAAAGATTCATGTTTACTATGTGCTGGGTGTTGTGCATACATCAGTTCATCTACATCTCCTAGTGACATTAATGCAGTTCCCCCAAGGACCTGGAAGCTTAGAGAAGTTCTTTAATTTGCATAAGGTCACTGAACTCTTAGGTAAGTGCAGAACTGGGTCTGATTCCAAAGCTCATGTTCTTAATCACAGTGTTAATTCAAAGACTGTAACCTGCCTTGTAAATGATCTGAAAGACTGTTAAAAAGGAATGGCTTAGTACAACGATCCTTGTCACCAGTATTAACTATAGGCACTATTGTCTTTGGCTCTTTGTATGATAGAAAAGTTATTTAAACAGTCTCAAAGCAAAGGACGGGTTAATTAAGCTGGTTAATTAGCTGCAATGAATACTAAAAAAAAGGGGGGGATAGCTGGTTTATGGTGGCTGCACATTCTTCTTTTCTTCCACATTTCCTCTTTTATGTATTATTTCCCCACAACCATCCAAGTCCCAAGTTCCTAAAATGGCTGTGACTGAATGCAAAGCAGAGAAAAAAGATGTTTCTTTCAGGCTTTTGTGTTTTAAAAGCCCTCACAAAGAGGGTTCTAGGCATTCACAGAATGGCTGGGAAAACCACCACGAGTAAAGCAAGGGATTTCCAGAAGAATTGGCCTTCCCCTTGGAAGACCAGAAAGATCCTCTAGACTTGGGAGGAATGGAGGGGATATGTTTAGGCAGAAATGTGGGGGGGTCCCAGAGAAGGGCTCTATCTGTGCTTCCTCCGAACGTCCCAAGATGCCTAGAGAGAGAATGGCCTGAGGGGAATGAGAGAGAGACAGGTTTACACAGTCTGGGGGGGATCTCCATATCCCAGTGAGAAACCTGATCACTAAAACAGCACTCCCACCCTCAAGGGCAGACCAGTGAGTGGTCAGGGCTGAGGGAGAAGACGAGTAAAACAAGGGGGGGCCTCAGTAGCAACCAGCCTCGATTACACGTGAGGACCACACAGGTCACAGCAGCTCGGAAAAGATGCCGAGAACCATGTCGAGCTGAACTTCCTATGTTCTGGGGCCACGCCGATTGTCTGGATCTAAATTCACCCTTGGGGAGGAGGCGCTGAGGAGATCCCAACAAGGCAGAGCTTAGGCTTCTGCCTCACCAGTAGAATGGTCTGCAAAATGAAAACTTCAGTTAAGAATGAGGAAAATGTTCTATTTCTTGCCTTCCGTGGGTATGAACACTGAGCTGCGTCTGCTCTCCCCATTTCCATGGGGCCTCTGAACATCCACGGTGTCGGAGATTCAGCATCTCAAGACGGACTTTGAGCTACAGTATCCGCTGGCTGGGGAAGGAAAAAATCTAGTTTCTTCCCACATTTTTACAGTTTGCCAGGGGAGCAGCCTCTATCAAGCCACACAAAAAAACTCGATGCTGCAGACATCAGAGCTCGCTAGCCCACGTAATCAGCAGCCCCGACGGCACAGGCTCCATCAGACGTGTGTGGGTGTTTGGCGGCCATCTCCGTCAGTAAAGCCTCTCCATGCAATTTAAACTGAGTTTCAAGTTGGTTTTGGAGAACTTTTATACAGTTTACAGGTTTAAAGCCTTTGCTTCATCCCAGAGGACCAGCAGGCAATGGGGAGTGAGTGAGGAACTGCTAAAATTATTGAGAGGAGAGAAAAGGAAGGCATCCCCAGGAGATGGGGAGGAAGGAGACCGGAGATGCAAAGAGAGCAGATGACAATTGTCAGAGAAGTTTCATCACTCGGCTGTGCCTCTACCTGCTCCCAACTTCTCGGAAAAATTGTCCTTTGGGGCCCAAACTCTCCCTGTTTAGTCTCAGCCCAAAGGTGAGTGGGTAGAAAGTTTGAGCAAAATTGTTTCAGGCATCTTGGAGTTATGCATGCAGGCAATGAAATGATACTGTTTCCGCTTTCAAAACAGATAGAAGAGTTTTTGGTCATGGAGAGAGCTCAGGAATGAGAAGTGAGAAATGGCTGCACCTTCAGACGCCAGGAATTCCACATCCCTTGTAAGCAAACAAACCTCAGAGACTTGGGAGAAAATAATCTGAAAAAAGAAGATGCGGGAGTTTGAGGAGGGCAGGAGGTAAAGCAGATTCTGTTAGCAAAGTGAAACTTTTTTTTTTTTTTTTTTAGCTTAGATTGCATAATTACTGGGAGGAATGGAAACCACAGGCCAGTTCTTATACTCTGCTTATTCTTACACTCTGCTTATTCTTACACTCTTCTGTTCAACCACAGAAGACAATAGAATTCCCTTTGGTAGGACTCTGGTTCTTTATAATTTTCCAGATTAATTGTATGGTTTCAAAAAGGATAAAACTTTTTGCTTTTCCTTCTAGTTTCCTTTCTTTTGCAAACAAATGGCTATTTAAACAGCATCTTTACACACAAGCAACTAATAAATATCTCTGAATCCAAAAAATAGCTATTGCAAAAAAGATGCACAAAATGGATTATGCACAGTATGCAGAGGCTGAGAAAATAGTGCAAGGCACATTTTCCAATGATGTTTCTTAATTATTAAGTGCCTCATAGATCCAAGTTGGCAATATTTGGCGCAGGTTATATAGCTGTGATGATGTCCCTTCCGGTCTCAATATTCTTTATTGATTTAGCAAATGCACAGTCTGGAAAATGGGCTACCTAGTACCTATTTCCCACTCTGTGCCCATATGGCACCATCACTAACTTTAAAACATGCCTTAGGTCTTTCATGCTGCCCTGCAGACAAGCTATAAAATGGCAGAGAGGCACACATGTACACATGGGCAATGCACTTTAAACATCTCAATCTATTACCTGTCTAGGTCTGGCAGGCAGCAAGCATCTCCACTGCTCTGTAGATGCTTCCCTTCCGCCTTCCCACCCTTTGATATGCAATGAGCTGAGGCCAAAGCAGCTACTCTGTAATTTCAATTGTAGGCATCTTTGGAGATAGTGCTTTGGCAGAAAGGTGCTGGGGCCCCCAATTGGACTCCATAATGAAGCCCTCAAAGTGGAGAGATTTTGCAGAATTTAATGGGCTTTGGGGGACAATTTTACAGGCTGATTTTCTAGGAGCACAAATATTCAAATTGCTCAGCCCCTATTTGAAGGCACATCTGAAGGTGCACCCTACAACCTGTGTGTAGCAGGCTCTTTTGAATCTTGTCCTTGAAACAAAAAAAAAAAAGGAAAAAAGAAAGAAAGAAACGAGAGGCCCCCTGGGACTTTGCCAGCAGAGACTCTGGGTAAGTGCAGAGTGACTGCAAAGCCCTGCCAGGAGGCCTTGGGGCTGGAGGGAAGAAGTGGATGAGAGAGACCCGAGATGAGAAGGGCCTTCAGCAGCCATCAGGGAGGTGGTGGCGGGGGAGAAGAAAGGAAGACATGCAGTAAAAACAGCAGAAACACGGGTGGAAGTGGCCTTGTGGGAAATCAGCCTGTCAACAAACAAAGCTGGAGGCTAGAAACCGCTGCCTCACCAGCCCGGCTCCTGGGCAAGGAGATTGTTCTGTAAATAAATTAGCGGTGGCTTTGACTGCTTGGAAATTAATACTGACACCATGAAAGCTGCAAATGACTCCCTTTTTTCAGCAGCAGAAGTGCTCCACTTCGAGAAGAGATCTTTTTGCCATTCTGCCTTTTATTTTGCTTTGTTTTCTTGGGGAAAGTAAATTAGAGCCACTTACATCAGCAGCCCAGGTTAAAGAAAGGGGGAAAAGAAAGAGAGAAAGAGAGAGAGAGAGAGAGAGAGAGAAATAGTTTCATTTCATGTACCAGTGGTTTAGAACTTCATTTAGAGCTAATCACACCCCATCTTCGTCCGAGTCATTTCTGGCCGCAACACAGCCAGCTGGAAGACATGGCAATCTTAGCTTTGCCTGCAAGACACCAGAGAACTAGGCAGCGGGTCCCGAGCTTTCTGTCAATGGTCAGGAAAGTTCAGCCTCTGGAAAGAGAAATTAACCTGTGATCAAGTAAGCTAGGAACTAATTGTTAAGAGCAGTCTGGTATGGGCGTCTCCAGAGGATCTCAGGTTTGTCCTTCAGCTCTGGCTTTTCCTCTAGAAGGATGGCTGAATTTCCACCTCAGAAGATGGGAAGGGAAAAGCTTCAGGTTTATTCAGTGGAATAATTGCACTAATGAATCTGACACAAAGAAGCAAAGCAAAGGCCTCAAATTAGTCATGTGTATGTTCTGGTAAGAAATTATAATTTCTTTCTTTCATCCTCAGTTTTACCCTATTAACCACTCCCACCCCCAAACAAAACACTAGAGATCTGAAATAATCAGATAATTTTAGGAAAATTAGCACATTACAAATTCTATCATCCTATATCATATTAGTTAAAACTCTCCCTTAACAATTTCCATAAATTTATGGTTAACTCAAAACTGATGGAAGTAAAAAGGAATTTTGAAGTCTCATAAATTCTAAAAGCATGTCCTGGACTATCAAAGGTGCAATTATTTGATCTGATTTTATAAGAAATTACATGTTGTCTTTTTATGCCTTGGAAAAGTGATGATCCATATATAATGGTTGTGATGACTATATTATAGCCAGAATTCTAGATTAGTGAGCATGACTCCAATGCTACCAGATCAAACTTTAACTGCATATTAATTCTTTAGCTGATATAGACACAAGCTTACTGGGACTCCTGTTGCTACTTTGTTATAAGTGCAAACTCTGAAACAGACAAGAAACAAATAAAAGTCAAAAGAAAACTCAGCCCTTGGACATCCAGCAAATAAAAAGGATTTTAATGGACACAGTGGGGATCCCCTTGAAGCATCACTACAAGCTGACTCATTGAAGTGAAATAAAGCAGCTCTGACTAGTAGTGGAGGCCCCTCAAACTTTGAGAACTGAGAAGCACTTGGCAGTAACTAGTGCTGGAGGTGACACAGGAAAGGGAGGAAAGAAAGTGGACCTGTGTCACGGATGTTGGGCACGTTAGTGATGAGCACAGTGATGACAAAGGGCCCCCTGCTGCAGCAACAGAGAGGTACAGCCCCTCTCACTCCCCCACTGCAGGACAGAGCTCGAACCAGGAAGGGCCTTGTCTTCGTACAGGGGCACTAGGTTGTGTGTGAATTGGCATTGAAAGCTCTCTGGACAGTTGCTTCATGGAAAACAGACCAATTTGCCAAGCGAGCAATTGTGACTAACCAATCTGTCAAATTGTAAAGTTTATAGAATTTATACTGCATGAGCCAGCATCTAAAGGCTTTGAGGATTTGGTTTTTATTTCAAAGCTGTAGTTTCGGCAATTAGGGAAGTCATCAAAGACAGGTGAAAATTAACATTCAATATAAAGCTACCATTTGGAAATCAAGCCCACAAACAAAAAAAGGATGCAAATCAGCATAGAAATGCATTTAAAAGGCACAGATATCCTTTGTGTCTGAATGGTTGAAATTTTGAAATTTCAATCCCTCACAAAATACACATTTAATCAAGTTACTTTAACAAATCATTGAGCTAAAAGATAATGGAAACTCAGTAGACTGGACTCAAAGCTTTAGAAGAGAATCTCATTCTTTTACATAAATCTGGACTTAATTTGTGCACATTGTTCCTGATTTAGAAAATAAAAGAAGTTTTCATTCTGAAAATTCAGAGGCTCCAAAGAACAAGATAACATGGGATATACTGAACTTTGGCTGGTCTCTGCTGAATGCCTGTGGCAAAATGGCCAAGCTGACTCTTCAAGACCTGGTTTAAGGTGTTTGAGAGTTTTTGGTGACTTGATAACTTGTCAGGTTGGTCATTTGATGAGTCTGTTTTTGGAAAATAGACCTAGAGTCTGCTCAGTGGTCCTCAAATGCACAAGTTGACCATGTTGAATGTAGCTGGCTGACATAGGGTGGGAGTGACAAGCAATAGATCATTTAAAGGTGTACACACAGCAAGATGCTCTTGCATTGTAGAAGCCACCCTCACTACAAAATTTCATGGCTAGGTAAATAATAGAATTCCAAAGTTGTACCAAATTTAAGAGAAGAAGAAGAAACGGCACCTGTGGATACAACTCATAAATCTTGAAAATGTTAATGAATAAGATAATACTTGATCATCAATGACATAAGATAGCAACTTAGGCCCAAGTGACTACACATGATGCTTGACTTTCTAAGATTTCTTTGGTACAGAGTTGGAAATATTTCCAACTTTTCATAAAGGCCAAGAGCTGCTTTCTATTTTCTTCACACTCTTTGACAAATCTGGGGAGTCTAGACTACTGTCCCCTGGAATTGTGTTCAAGATTCCCATCATTCAGCAAGCAAAGACTGCCACCTGCCCACAGAGTACCTGTGTGTGAGTTAGAAAACAACACTTCTGCCTTCAAGACACGTTATTTCCATGGATCACAAAATGACAATATGGTGCTAGTTTGGCTCCAAGTAGATACTTTGTTGCCATCTGCAGAAAACTGGTCGTGATAGTTTTCCTAATCTGTGGTGTCAACAATGTAAACTGTGTCCCCTTAGATATGACACATACATTGTTGTGCACAGTAGCGATCTTTATAACTGTACCACAACTGTACCTGGGGGCAGAAGATGGGTGGGGAGATGAAATGCAGGTCTGGGGAGATCAGCTGTAGTGGAAGAGAAGATGATATATCACTGGTCTGAGGTCGAAGGAGGGTACCAACTTGAGAGGCAATGGATTACCTACAACACAACAAGTGTTTTCCCAGTGACCACTGCTAGTCTATAAAACAGAGTTCACACCTACCTCATTTCATTTCAGTTCTCTCCGGGAATATTGTTGTTCTGATTTCCTAATTCTACTAATATTTCAGAGCCTGCTTTGGCTTCCATTTTTAATGATTTAAGCCTGATACTTCCATCTCACTTTGCTGATAAAGGTACACATAGTCAAAGTTATGGTTTTTCCAGTAGTCATATACAAATGTGAAAACTGGACCACAAAGAAGGCTGAGCACTGAAGAACTGAGGCTTTCAAACCATGTTGTTGGAGAAGGCCCTTGAGAGTCCCTTGGACAGTGAGGAGAACAAACCAATCAATCCTAAAGTAAAGCAACCCTGAATATTCATTGGAAGAACTGATGCTGAAGCTCCAATACTTTGGACACTTGATGTGAAGAGCTGACTCACTGGGAAAGATCTTGAAGCTGGGAAAGATTGAAGGCAGGAGGAGAAGAGGGCAACAGAGGATGAGGTGGTTGGATGACATTACTGACTCAATGAACATGAATTTGAGCAAACTCTGGGAGATGGTGAAAGACAGGGAAGCCTGGTGTGCTGCAGTCTACACAGTCACAAAGAGTCAAACATGATTTAGCAACTGAACAACAACAACTTCTACCTCAAAATGATTATCTTCCCTTCTAAGTTCTTCATATATTTATCATGCATAACATATATACTGGCATGATTGCAGTAGATGGCTGGCATTAACATAGTTATTATTCTGGCTCAACCATTGTTAACTTTCTAAAATGGCCAATTCAGAATTACTAGTCATTTGGCTGAGGCAGAGACTTTAAACTGGAGTTCCTCCTGTGCTGAAGCCCTTCTAATCAGTATTTACTCACTTTCCCATAAGTGCAGGAAGTACATAAGAATAAGCTGTTTGGAAACTAATAATGTACTTGACATAATAAAGGCTTCTTTGGGTCTCATCTGGTCTTTGCTAAACATATTTGCACAAGGAACCCCAAACCCTTTTTGGGGTTGTATCCTCTAGAACTAGTGCTCCATGGACTGTGCATTGGAGAACAAAGCTTTGGAAAAGGGAGGAAAGACAGCTAAAGATAGCCAGTGAAGAACTTAATGTACTTAAATACTAGTGATAAATTAATGTGCTAAACAATATATACCTGGATACATTGTTTATATATAGTTGGCTGAGAAAAATTTGCAATACATAGAGTATAACTCACAAATAAATAACTAAGTAGCTTGAAGATAAGAATCAGTTCAGTTCAGTTCATTTCAGTCGCTCAGTCATGTCTGACTCTTTGCAACCCCATGAACCACGGCATGCCAGGCCTCCCTGTCCATCACCAACTGCTGGGATCTACCCAAAGCCATGTCCATTGAGTGGGTGATGCCATCCAACCATCTCATCCTCTGTCGTCCCCTTCTCCTTCTGCCCTCAATCTTTCCCAGATGAATTTTTTCAAAATGAGCCAGCTCTTCGCATCAGGTGGCCAAAGTATTGGAGTTTCAGCTTCAACAGCAGTCCTTCCAATGAATATCCCGGACTGATCTCTTTTTAGGATGGACTGGTTGGACATCCTTGCAGTCCAAGGGACTCTCAAGACTCTTCTCAACACCACAGTTCAAAAACATCAATTCTTCAGCACTCAGCTTTCTTTATAGTCCAACTCTCATATCCATACATGACTACTTGAAAAACCATAGCCTTGATGAGATGGACCTTTGTCTGCAAAGTAATGTCTGTCCTTTTTAATATGCTGTCTAGGTTGGTCATAACTTTCCTTCCAAGGAGTAAGAATAGCTTAAGCCTGGGGTCATGAAGAATTAGACACGACTGAGTGACTTCCCTTTCACTTTTCACTTCCATCCATTGGAGAATGAAATGGCAACCCACTCCAGTATTCTTGCCTGGAGAATCCCAGGGACGGTGGAGCCTGATGGGCTGCCATCTAAGGGGTCGCACAGAGTCAGACATGACTGAAGCGATTTAGCAGCAGCAGCAGCAGCAGAGCAACTAAACTTCCTTATACTTTAAGTGATAGGAAGCAAATGACTTCATAAAAACATATCAGGGATACATTTAGTAAAGCACACAGCTGGTCCACTGCCTTCCTCTTCAGTAACATAACCAGGATGACCCCAAATTATCTCCATGATTGATTAGGAAGCCACTCATAAAATTAGGCAGATTACTTGGAAAGACAAACATTCTAGGATTTTCCCCAAACCTCAATCTCAGGTGTGTATGTATGTGTGAATGTGTGTATGCATTTGTGTTTAAGAAGGTGAGTGTTTAATATGTGAGAGAATTAACAAGAGATATGCAGACAAAATGTGACTATAGTGATAGAAAAGATCCAAAGCACAAGGTCAATGGCTCCTTTAGAGTTCTTGAATAATTATATTGACTGAGCAACTTCCAAACATTAGAGAAAGAGATAACATTTCTGGAGCAACTTCCTTCTACACCGGAAAGTCTTTAATGTGATCTACTTGGAAATCTGTATTTTCCAGAATCTGGGATAGCTTTAACTCTTCACCAAGTGAGGGAAAAGGAAAAACTTTGACTGTGAAAGACAAGGTGTTAGGTGAGTCTAGAGACAAGACAATCAGATTAAATCTATTCTACTGAAACAGAGACACATAATTTCTCTCCAGAGAATACCAAAGATTGACAAAATAAACAAAGAAATAACATGTTTCTTAACTTGTGAAATGTGACAGTCAATGGCATATGGGAAAACAAAATGCAAGGAAACAATAAGTTTTCCAAAGTTAGTAGCTAAGGAGGACGAGAAGGCATGTCTCTACTTTTTAACAGTAAGAGCTAAAAAGAAGTCTCTTTCAAAAGTCTCTTTATCTGATAGCTCCTCTTATTTTTACCATAGGCAGTACTTTGCAGTTTGGGGACAGAAGAGCAAGATTGCTCAAGTCAACTATTCAGAATTTTCTAAGGTACCTGGTTTGCCTGCANAAAAAGAAGTCTCTTTCAAAAGTCTCTTTATCTGATAGCTCCTCTTATTTTTACCATAGGCAGTACTTTGCAGTTTGGGGACAGAAGAGCAAGATTGCTCAAGTCAACTATTCAGAATTTTCTAAGGTACCTGGTTTGCCTGCAAAGATCCTCCTCCCAATAACAAAACTGTCAACAGAACCAAGATCACTTCCACTCTCATTCCTTGTCATGGGCACACAACACAGACCTGGCCCCTGGGTGCACCCCTTTCTTTTCTAGCTATAGTGATTGATTCAGGGATGTGCATGGGATTGCTATCTAGTGCATGGGATTGCTATCTAGTGCATGGGATCTTTGAAGGGCCAATGAGAAACATACATAGGGCATTTGCCAGAACTAATGGGAGAGAGGAGCTCTTGAGTCTTCTGGGGAGATTGCTAACCTAGGAGGCTAAAATCCTAGAGCAATGGATACCATCTTTGCTACCATTTGGTAAAGTCTTGTCTGAAAGAAAAGCCAAAGGCAAAGAAAACAGGGCTAAAGCCTATAAAGAAATAGATTCTGGGTCTTACATGAATGCATGGGTCTGACCAAGATGAACTTTTCATCTATGTGCAGATAAATCACCTTCTATACTTACCTAGTTTGAAGTTTTCTTTTTTCTCTTTTCTTTTTCCTTCCCCCACTTCCTNTTAATACATGTAAACAGAACAAGTTATCACAGGAAAAAGAGTCTACAGTTTTCTTAAATTCTTCATGAACTTTGGGGTCTCAGAGACCCCTTTGAGTACGTGACAGAAGCTGTGGGCATCTTCTCCTGTGAAATGGCCCAGATTACAGAATCCCACACTCATCTTGGGGCTCAGAGGCTCCCCAAGAACTCATTCATTATCGGGAAGCCTCGTTCTAGGGTGGACCTTTGTCCAGGACCACTAATGCCTCGGTCACAGTGGTTTCAGAGTGCTTATCACAGAACAGCTCTGGATTCTCCATCTGCCAAGTTAGAATTCTGCTTTGACACTAGAACTTGGCATATACAGATGAATGTGGACCATCATTTCCGGAGGACTGTTACCAATTATGTGAGCAGGTTCTGACAGGGAGTATAAAGTGCCATGGGACAAACTGTGGCCTCAGGAATGTCATGGAATGGCACTGGTTACTTAGAAATGTGTGACTGCTACTTCTCAAAGAGGGTTTTTTGTTTGTTTGTTTGTTTTACAATAGATAGCTCTTTTTTTTAATTTAATGATAGCTCTTCATTTCCTATTAACATGTATGGGAGATATTAGTGAAGGTATTAAGACATAGGAAAACAGAAAATAAGCAACTTTCAGGTCACTTAAAATATGAGTAAGTGAAGAAAAATTATAACTCAGCAACTGTTTTAGCTTCCATTTTTCTGCACTGCCGAGTCCGGAAATATGATCACTTACAAGCGCAATTCTCTTCTTTATATTTAACTAACTTCAATCCAATAGCCACTATGGAGGAGCAGGGAAGGGGCAGGCCATGTGACAGGCACTGGACTCAAGTTGGATGAGATTTTGAGGAGCTTATGGTCTCATGGGGAGCACAAGCATGCAGCAGATAACCTCCTACATATACCAGGGTTGGTCTAGGTAATACTGGTGCCTNTGGAGGAGCAGGGAAGGGGCAGGCCATGTGACAGGCACTAGGCTCAAGTTGGATGAGATTTTGAGGAGCTTATGGTCTCATGGGGAGCACAAGCATGCAACAGATAACCTCCTACATATACCAGGGTTGGTCTAGGTAATACTGGTGCCTAAGAGGGTTCTGACAGCACAAAGATACACGGTCTGTCTGGGCAAAGAGAAGCTGACATGAAAGAACAGATGCCTGAATGAAGAACAGAAGGCAAGCGGAAACTCCAAGGGAAGAAGACAGTATTCTAAAAGACATGAGGAAACAGTCCCCAACAGCCTAATTTTTTTTGCCTCCCTCCTCACACCTCTTGCTTTCTCCACTTAGCACTCACAAGGGGGATGACAAACTCATTCTCCAAACACGTGTGCGTTGGGAGAATCAGAAGGTGTCTGAGCTGTTGCCCAGCATATGATGGTACAGAATAATTTTTCCAAGGAATTTTTATACCCAATATTTCTACTGCTTCTATTGCATGCCCATAAATGCTTGGTGCACAGGGGTCACAGCGAGCTGTGCGGTTTGACTTGAGTGTGATGCGCAACTGGGGACATGGGAAGCATGGAACTGAAGAAGCAGGCAGGGTGGCTGGTCTTGTTTACTTTTCCAGGACTAAACGTGGACCTTTGTCTACGAAGCCCCAGGATGCCGTGTGAACGTGGTCAGGCCATGTCTTAGACGGTAGAGTCGGCTGTAGTAGTGAGGACAGATTTAGGGCAGAAGTAGAAAGGCCAGGAGGGAGGCTGTTGTACCTGTCTGGGTAAGAGCTGGTGAAGGTCTACCCTGGAGAAATGGTGTTCAAGGCAGAGAGAAAGTGACCAGCTCAAGGAAAACTTCAGAGAAAGAATTGCTGGGACGAGGGACTAATCAGATGCCTGAGTGAGGAGGGTGGTTCAGAAGGATGGACAATGTGGTACCATGAACTCAGAGCTTGTATGGGACAAGGAACACAGGGTATAATGAGAAGCAGCCACACTGAGTTTGAGGTGTAGATGGAGATACTTTGTCAGTATCTGAGAGTGGAGCTAAGGATGATGGTTAAAACTCTGGGAGTGAGAGTCACCCAGCAGAAATTTGGAGTCATAAACTCTCTATTTGGGGGTCATAGGAAGAAAAAATGGACTTTCTTGCCACAGAAGTGCCCCTGAGCACACAGACAGTGTGATTTTACTATTGCTTCAGGGGGTCACGGAGTTCAAGTTCAAATCTATGAAGAGTGAGAGGAGCATTCTAGGGTGGAACGGGAGGAGTGTTGGATTCAAGTGTCTGGCTCATGTGTCAGGAAAGCACCAACTTCTCCCAAAGGCCCTGGCAAGGCCACCGGAGCAAGAAATGGGGGAGAAGAAATGCAGGAGGCTTAGTGATGGCTGGTGTGCCCTCAGTCTGGGGGCCAACTGCAGCTCTAGGGCATAGAGAATTGCTGACCCCAAAAGCTGCCTCTCTTTTCCTCCCCCACAACAGTCTAATTTTTCTGCTTTCCTCCTCACACCTCTGCCTCTCTCAACTTAGCACTCAGAATGGTGATAACAAACTCACTCTCCAAATATGTGTGTTTGGTAGGGATCAGAAGGTGTCTGAGTTCTTGCCCAACGTATGATTGTACAGAATAATTTTTCCAAGGAATTTTTATACCCAATATTTCTACTGCTTCTATTACATGCCCATAAATTTTCAGTCTTACAATTTATGGGAGAATCTCAATCAGGGAAGAGGTAATGGATATGTCTAAGATCACAAAATAAGTCAAGGAGGGAGATCATGTCATTGGCAGGCCCATTTTCTAGCTATAAGACTGTTACTTTAATCTAAAGATCCATGGAAACATGTCAAAAGAGAACCAAAAATAAAAAATAATTTTATTATTCTCATTAAAATTTTCTTTAAGTAACAAACAAGTGCAACATTAGAATAACAACCTGTCACTTCCAGGTGAAAAAGTAAAAGAAAGATCAAGAAATAAATGTTCCTGGGAGTTTACTGTTAACCAAGTTTGGTTTTTACTTATTTTGTTATTTTTGTTGGCTTCTCTATGTTTTGCTCTAAGCAGGCACAAATATTTGAAATGTATATTAAGGTTCCTAAAAAATTCTATAGGTTTTAAGGGAGAGACTAAATTTATTGAACATCTAGTACATACCAAGGATACTTCTATACATACATGTTTTAATTTAACATTCACAACAAGTTTTGAAATGACGTTGTCCACATTTCATCAATGATAAAAGATAAGATCAGTGAGTTACGGTCTCACCCAAGGTCATATGGCTTCCATATGTCATAATAAAAACCTGTATCTCTCTAGTTTCGGAACAAATGTTTTCCCCTCTGCACCATCCATCCTGTCCACTCTGTACGTGACGGAAAGCTCAGGAAGCTCAGTGTGGACCATCACCATGCTAGGGTAAGTGCCGACATTGTCTCCCTGCGTGCCATAGACGGTGACCGCAGCCCCCTCCCTTCACTACAGGCACAGCTCTCTCTTCCTTCCTCTCCTTACACTTCTGCTTCACTCCATATTATTATCTTATCTCTATTTTGCTTCTTGAATCTTTTAAAAGAATTTAGAGCTAAAGATTCAATCCTATACAGACTCAGTCATTTACACCCAAATCTTTGTAACCTCCATGGTATTAAGGGAATTGAGTGTAGGAGTTCAGAGGGAGGGTCCTGGAGACTCATTTCTCTGGTTCAAATGCCATCTCTCTCTGTGGCCCCACACCAAGCCTGCAACCTCAGCCGGCTTTCTCTGTCTGTCTGTCTCTGTCTCTACCACATGAGGACACAATGGGGAGGCAATCGTCTGGAAGAAAGGAAGACAGCCCTCACCAGAACCCGACCATGTTGACATCCTTATCTCAGACTTCCAGCCTCCAGATCTGTGGGAAAATAAATTTATGGGCTGTTTTATGGCATCCTGAGATAAGACACACATTTTGGAGACTGTCATTTTAGAGTGGATAGTCTGAGAGGGCCTCTCTAAAAAGCAGACATTTGAGGTAAGACCTGAATGTTGATAAAAGTGAAGACCTGGGGTAAAGGAGTAAATTTGTGAGCGAGAGGACTGTGTAAGGAAAAATGGGCCTTTGTAAAACTATGACACAGGCGAAACTGGACATCAGTTCTCCTCTCCTCATCCCCTTTCCACAGTCTGCCAGCAGGGCCTCATGCTCAGGAACTCAGTGCCCCTAACTGGTACTTGCAGTCCCCATGGAAACATCCACGGTCCCACCCATCCCAGAAAGATTGCGGGGCTTGTTATTTTCCTGTTTTTCTTTCTTCATCAAAACTTGCCTTTCCTTCTCCAGTCACTCACATGCACTAACATTAGTAAGGGACATAAATTACTCCCCCAGAGGCCATCTGCATTTCACAGGGACCTTCTACAGGCAACGTGATTATAGACAAATGGCAGAGATGAGGGGACCAGGCGCCATGCGGGCCCGTGAGGATGTATTTTAGGGCGGATGGTTCTCACCATACCTGCACTACCCAGCATAAGACAGTTCAATCTGCCTTTTCAGGACTGGCTGAAATCACTGACTGCCTAGAATACACCAAACTGACGCTTAAGGATAAAGACCTCTCTTTCAATTCCAAACACAACAGAAAATGGAGCTAGGTTGCAACTTAGGGCAAACATTGACAATAGCTCCAATAGATTGTATCCCAGGACATTTATATAAGCTCTAGATTAATTCCTTGTGAAAGGGTTTAGGATGAGTACCTGAGTTTTAAATGTTGAATCACAAAGGAGTTTCAGAAACCTCCTTAAGCAGCTAAAATCTAGCCCCCAAATTGCAAGAAATCTGGCCAAGAAAGATATTAAATAGAGTGGTGTCACTAGTCAGAGTTGATGAAATTCAAGCACGGAGATGGTACCTATCAAAAAGGATATTAGAATAAATGAATATTAAAATATTTAAATCTATAATAATGTGTTCAAAACACAGTTCTGAAGAATATTATCATTGGAAGTGAGAAACCAGTGCTAAGTCACTTACAATCTTTTCTAAGCAACCTTATTCCCCTATTTCAACTCATTAGGATAATATTAGTTTCAAGTATAATGGTGCAATTTTAACTGTACTGTACACAAATTACTCTGGTTCTTGCTCTGACAAGGTTTAGCAAAAATCCCTCTTGGCAGACCTTTAGCAATTGCTACAATGCTAGAAAAACAAAAAGGAATGAGGCATTGAGGAAATTTAAAAATATATAGTTAGGATAGCCAGCAGATTATATTTATCTAGAGAGAAGAGAAGAATGCTTCTAAGTTCTCTAGTTTAGTGGCTACCTTTTTAAAAGTTAAAAAAAGGAAGAAGGGAAAAAAAAAAAAGAGAGATTTTGCCATTTCTTAAATGCCCTGGACACCATGATATTTTATAAAGTACAATGTCATATCACAGCACTAATCTATATATCGTTGATTTTTTGCTGTTAATTATCTGAAGGATAGACTTTAAATACTAACCTGAACACACACACACAAACACACGTGCTTCTTTAAAGTTTTAAAGGTCAAGTTAATTTCTGCCAAAGAGCATAAAGAAAATGCATCTTTTTAATGTTCAGTGACCATTATCCAGTTTTCCTTCTTAGAACAATAGAGAGGGTAGCAGATTCCTTGACAGTTTCTATGAGGATTAAATAAGGTAGTGACTGTGAAGCACATAACACATGCCTGCCACCCAGTAAGGACTTAGTAGAAGGCAGCTGTCATTATTACTATTCTGATTGCTATGGTAAATAAAATGACATGTATATGAATGAGAACTGAGGATGCCAAAGCACTTTCATATACATCATTACATGTGAACCTCAAAACCATCTGGTGAGACAGGCAGACAAAATTCTGCACTCTTGCAAATGAAGTTAAGACTTAGAATAAACTATTGACTCAAGGTCATGTAACTGGAATACAGCTTAGATCTCATATACCTGAGTAACCCACAAAACCTGTCCTTGTTATTCTTTAACTCTTAATACACTGGACTTGCATCTATCCACTCACTCATTCAACAAATATTTATCAAGAGTCTGCTTTGTATGAGGTATTGTTTCCAATGCAGAGGTCGCAGGAAGGAAAAAGACAGACGCGGTGCTGGTGGTCATGACCTTAGCTTCCTATGTTTAGGGCTTACGGAGTTGAGATAGAGAATAATTAACAAACGCAATAAGTTACCTAGTATTATGGCCTAAATTGTGTTTCCCTCTCTGCCCCAAATTTGTATGTTAAAACACTAACCCCTCATATTGGAGAAGGAAATGGCAACCCGCCCCAGTATTCTTTCCTGGAGAATCCTGTGGACAGAGGAGCCTAGTGGGCTGCTGTCCATAGGGTCGCACAAGAGTTGGACACGACTGAAGCAACTTAGCAGCAGCAGCAGCAATCCCTCATATATTCTGAGGAAAGTTAGTGTTTTTGGAGATAAGCCTTTAAAGAAGGGCTTGAGCTAAAATGGGGTTGCTGGGATGAGCCTTCATTCAATCTGTCTGGCATCCTTATAAGAAGAGGAAATTTGCATACAAGGAGAGATACCAGGCATGTGAGTACAGAGAAAGGACCCTGCAAGGACACAGCCAGAAGGTGGCCATCTGCAAATCCAGGAGCAAGGTCTCAAAAGAAACCGAACTTGCTGACACCTTGATCCTGAATATCTAGCCTTCAGAACCATGAGAAAATAAATTTTTATTGTTTAAGCCACTGTGTCTGTAGTGTTTTGTTATAGCAGCCCTGGCAGACTAATATATCTAATAAGAGAAGTTGATAAGTACTCCACAGAAACATAGAAGAAGGGAATGCTAAGGGTGACCAGGAGCTTTGGAAGAGCACATTGAAATATTTAATAGGATCTCTGATAGGGAAGAAAAGATCTAAGCAAAGCCTTGCCAAAAAGTATGGGCATTAGCACTGGAGATATTTGGGAGAAGGGTTTTCCAGGTAGAGGGGACAGTTGGTACAAAGGCCCTAGAATGGGAGTGTATCAGGTAGGTTGAGGAACAATTGTTGAGAAGAATGTGATTGGAGAAAAAGGAAAAGGGAGAGCAATAGGTGAGGTCAGAGAGGCAGAGGAGGAGCAGGTCAGGCAAGACCTTGCAAATAATTTCAAGAACTTTGATTTCTGATCTGCATGAAATGGAGTCTCTAGGTTCTGCATGGAGTGACATAACCCTATATGTTTTAAAAGAATCAATTTGCTTTCTGTGTTAAGAATAGACTTAGGCTACACTCAATGTTTTGTAGTGACCTGTAAGAAAAAGAATCTGAAAAAGAAAAAATACATATATGTATACATATATGAGTGTATGCATACACTTATATATGTGTGTACACAGTTTTATACTCACACACATCTGAATAATCGTGCTATACACCTGAAACTAGCACATTATAAATCAACTATATGTCAATAAATAAATGAATAAAACTGCTAAGCAATTTTTAAAAAGAATACACTTAGATAAAATGTGGTCCACTGGAGAAGGGAATGGCAAACCACTTCAGTATTCTTGCCTTGAGAACCCCATGAACAATATGAATAGGCAAAAAGATAGGATACTGAAAGATGAACTGCCCACGTCAGTAGATGCCCAATATGCTACTGGAGATCAGTGGACAACTAACTCCAGAAAGAATGAAGGGATGGAGCCAAAGCAAAAACAACACCCAGTTGTGGATGGGAGTGGTAATGGAAGTAAGTTTGATGCTATAAAGAGCAACATTGCATAGGAACCTGGAATGTCAGGTCCATGAATCAAGGCAAATTGGAAGTNTGAGAAGAGAAGCTGATGGAGGAGCAAGGGCATTTTAGGCAGTGGGATAGAGTGGTGTGAGATGAGGTTAGAAATGAAGGTGGAGGTTGGAGCCTGCAGCACCCTATAAGCTGTGATAAGACACTTTATCTTTATCCTAGAAATATTGCAAGGTTTATCTGATTCCTATTTCTATTCCTTACCTTTAATCGCACTGTCAAATAATGTTAAGGATAAGTAATAGAGGAGGCAGATTCAATTTCTATTTATATCAGAAATCATCGAAAGGGCAAAAAATAAACTTGAAAGAACATTCCTTCAGTCCCTTGCTTCATCCTACTTCCCTGCCTGCCTAGGCAGTCAAATGCCCTCTCTTTATTTCCAATCCAGATTTGTGTGAACACTGCACACACACGTGCGCACACACACACACTTGCTTCATATGTACTTCTTCATTTTAGCAAACAATGTCTTGACATTCCTGATACAGAGATAACAGAGCTTATTTTGATTAATCTCATTTAATTACAATTAGTTTATCCTCTTGAGTCATTTGATCTGCAATCACTTGCTGCCAGGGTGCTGAAAATAATGCCCATCCTGCTTTCTCCAAATGATGGCAGTGCAACCGAGAGGTCTTTCCTGGTATTGTGAAGTTCCACTCTCTGGTTCCAGAATGAAGAGGAGACCCAGGAGCACCATTATTAGCTACTTTGAAGTTTTGTGGTGTAACCTGTTTGCCTGGTTAAATATTGTTCTTCTGTAAGACCAATGTGTGTCCAACATCTGGGGCTTTGTTGACCCTGGAGAGATGGCCCCTCCCAGAGCGCATCTTCCATATGCAAGTCAGCCAATGCAAAGCTCCCTTCTCCTGCCTCCTTTATCAAGCTCTGACACTGAGCCACTTCTGTGCACCAGTCACTGCAGGATCAGGGACCAGACAAGAAGAGAAAGCCCTTCACCTAGAGCCTACTGAAATTTTAACTAGCCAACCCTAAGCCTGCTTAGTCTGTCTCACCTGTCCCTTCTCTGGAAACCACAGCAGGGTCTCTTGCCCACATTTTTCTCCTATTCCCTCTGACTCTGGACCAGTCCTGCTGCTTCCTCACATGGCCCTGCTTGGTGTGCCAGTCCCCTCTTGGGAATGGTGAGTAACAGACTCTGTTTTCAGTGACAACCGTCTCCTAATCTGTTGGCCTCATCATTCCTGAATAATAGCAAAACCTACATTTTAAAGGGCTTCCCAGGTGGCTCAGTGGTAAAGAATCCACCTGCCAGTGCAGGAGATGTGGGTTCAATCCCTGGCTTGGGAAGATGCCCTGGAGAAGGAAATGGCAATCCACTCCAGTATTCTTGCCTAGGAGATTCTATGGACAGAGGAGCCTAGTGGACTATGATCAATGGAGTTGCAAGAGTTGGACATGATTTAGTGACTGAAAGCAATATTTTAAAACCTCTTCCTCAGACTGGTTTCTTTCATTCCCTTCTGAGAAATCCCATGTGACATCCCTCTGGTCTTCTTGGGACGTATGCTGGTGGAATGGCAAGGATTCTGGAGCCTGGCACAACTGAGTTAATTGCCCTGATGCACCCCTTACCAGCTGCAAGACTATGGGCTTTTGCTTCACCACCTTTTTTTTTTTTTTTTAATGTGGCTGCATTATTTATTTATGTGGCTGCATTGGCTCTTAGTTGCCACACGTGTCAACTTCACTATGGTGTAAGGGCTTCTGTCTCATTGTGGCGTGTGGGCTCCAAAGCACCTGGGTTCAGTAGTTGCAATGCACTGGCTTAGCTGCCCCATAGGATGTGGGATCTTAGTTTCTTGACCAGGGATTGAACCCACGTCCCCTGCACTGGAAGGTGAATTCTCAACCAGGGAACCACCAGGGAAGTCCCCTTCCTTCCCCTCCATGACCCTTACTTCCCATGCATAGAGAAGAGGCTCACAGCATCTGTGTTCCAGGGCTGCTTGAGGATGAGGTGATGAAGATACTGCAGCCAGCACAGGACCAGGACATGGCGGCTGCTTTCTACCCGTGCGTTCTCTCCTCCTGTCTGTAACGTAGAGCCGCCTCTGCTGTCTGCTTTCTGCCTGCCTATTTTTGTTGTTGTTCAGTCAACCAGGAATTTTGAAGAAAATCCGTGGATGACTTATTGTAAGCTCTTCAACCTTTGCTTCCTGTATTTGTTAACCTCCAGCCAGCCAGAGCCTTTTATTTTCCCATTCATAAGCCCCCTGCCAACCCTGACAGGTTCTGAGAGTGGGTTTTTGATGAACTGCTTGGACCTAACGTTCCTGCCAGCTGTTCCCCTCTTGATGATGGCTCATCAAAGAGTTATCTTAAGAGCACAGGGCTTGGAGTCGGGCCTGAATTCCAGTGCCAACTCTGTTTCTTATGTAGGATCTGGGCACTCTGGTTAACCACTCTAAGCTTTAACTTCCTCATTTGCAAAATCAGGTTAAAAATGTACACACTGCCTATATCTCGGGGCTGTTTTGTGAGGCAGATGGGACAATGTATACAAGAAGTGTAAAGTGATGGAACACTAGGAGGGACTGTAGTTAAAAATACAAGTGACGGTTGGGGTTGGCCCTCTGTTTTTCCTCCTCTGTGTATCTTGTGCTGCCCTCTCTACTTTCTGGCTTCCCTGTATCCTGCTCCCTCCCATCCCAGGTCTCTCACTGCTCTACCCCTCTCTTCTCCCTCTCACCCCTATGCTCTTCATGGTTCTCAGAGTCCAAACTTAAAGACCTTTCTTTCCTGCAAGGATTTGCAGAGGAAACATCTGTGAAAGGGACAGGGAAGCCACAGGGAAGATAGGAGGAAAAGAAAGGATCAACTCTATGTGTACCTACTATGTTCTGGGTACTATTTCACGTAAATTTCTTAGTCCTGGAAAGTAGGAATCCTTAGCATTGTCACTTTGCACATGAGTACATGGAGGCTCAGAGAGGTGCAATAACTAGCTGGGAAGCAGCGAATCCTTGATTCAAATGAGATCTGTTAAAGTATTTATTTTTGGCTGTGCTGAGTTTCCATTGCTTCATGGACTTTTGTCCAGTGGGGCAAGTGGGGGCTACCCTCTAGTTGCAGCGTGCCGGCTTCTCATTGCAGCGGCTTCTCTTCTTAGGGAGCGTGGGCTCTAGGGCCTTTAGCCTTCAGTAGTTGTGGCTCTTGGGCTCAGCAGCTGTGACTCCTGGGCTCTGGAGCACAGGCTGAGAAGTTGTGGCACATGAGCTTAGTTGCTTTGAGGCATGTGGGATCCTCCGAGACCAGGGGTCTGACCCATGTCATCCTGCACTGGCAGGTAAAGTCTTCAGCACTGAGCCACCAGGGAAGCCCCAGTTGCTGAATCCTATTAACATTGTTTTTTAAGTTCTAATGGTAGATTTGCTATGTCGTGTCAGGCAGGTAGGACAGGCAGGTCTCTGTAGACCAGTGAAAGTGTCTCAGTCCTCTCTGTTTTGGCCTTTTGTGGGCCCTCAGACTGCTGCTTTCTTTGGCTGCCAGGAGGAAGACCACAAAGCAGTGTCCATCCTCTCTGTCTGTTGGAGCTGCTCTTTTCCTGAGCTCATGGCCCCTCATATTCAGTGATTGGTGGAAATCATAAAGTTCCATAAATAGTATGTTGGCAAAGCTCGTCTCTGAGCTTATCCCCATCACTTAGCACATATGCAGGACCAACTATTAATACATAATCTGCTGTGTGGTGTTCAGTGGTGTTGTGTCTGACTCTTTGCAACCCCATGGACTGCAGTACACCNGACTGTGGCTGAGATCATGAACTCCTTATTGCCAAATGCAGACTTAAATTGAAGAAAGTAGGGAAAACCCCTGGACCATTCAGGTATGACTTGAATCAAATCCCTTACGATTATACAGTGGAAGTGAAAAATAGATTCACGGGACTAGCTCTGACAGATAGAGTGCCTGATGAACCATGGACAGAGTTTCATAACATTATACAGGAGTCAGGGATCAAGATCATCCCCAAGAAAAAGAAATACAAAAAGGCAAAATGGTCATCTGAGGAGGCCTTACAAATAGCTCTGAAAAGAAGAGAGGTGAAAGGCAAAGGAGAAAAGGGAAGATATACCCATTTGAGTGCAGAGTTCCAAAGAATAGCCAGGAGAGATAATAAAGCCGTCCTCAGTGATCAAAGCAAAGAAATAGAGGAAAACAACAGAATGGGAAATTCTAGAGAGCTCTTCAAGAAAATTAGAGATACCAAGGGAACTTTCCATGCAAAGATGGGCACAATAAAGGGCAGAAATGACATCAGAAATGACCTAAGAGAAACAGAAGATATTAAGAAGAGGTGGCATATTACTCAGCCATTAAAAAGAATGCATTTGAATCAGTTCTAATGAGGTGGATGAAACTGGAGCCTATTATACAGAGTGAAATAAGTCAAAAAGAAAAACAGCAATACAGTATAATAACACATATATATGGAATTTTAAAAGATGGTAATGATGATGCATATGTNTGAGGGCAGGAGGAGAAGGGGACAACAGAGGATGAGATGGTTGGATGGCATCACTGACTCAATGGGCATAGTTTTAGTAAACTCTGGGAGTTGGTGATAGAAAGGGAGGCCTGGCATGCTGCAGTCCATGGGCTGCAGAATCAGACACAAAGGGGCAACTGAACTGAACTGATTGCAGTAATTCACCATTAAGAAATTTTAGTAAGTTCAAACTATAGCAGTAGGCATAGCAGTGGTAAAAATAGTGAAGTTCTGAATCTACTGAGAAGCTGAAGCCAACAGTATTTCTTGAGAGACTGGACATGAGACAGGAGAGAAATGTTAGTCAAGGATGACCCCAAGTTTTATGGCCTGAGCAAAGGAAATGATGCTTATATCCCTTCTCATATGGGAAGGCTCTAAGGAGAAGTGACAGGAAGAGAAAGAACAGTCACTGAATTTTTGATGTACTGAGTTTGATATATCAATTATCCAAATGAAGAGATTAAATTAGCAGTCTAACACTGGAATTGAAGTTTGGAGTAGAGCACTGTGCTAGGGATAGAAAAGAGAAAACAAAAGCCACTACTGAGACCCAGGGAACCTCAGAAGGAAGAAATTAGGGAGAAGAGGAAGAATTGATAAAGGAGACTAGAAGGGGCAATGGGTCTCCTGTTGTCCTAGAAACGAGGTGGAGAGAATGTTTTGGGGAGGAAAGGTTGATCAACTGTGTCAAACGCTGCCATTAATTCGAGTAAGATGAGTTCTAGGAAGTGACCTTTGGATTTAGCATGGAAGTCACTGGTGACCTGAAGAAAGAAATGTCTGTGAGCACAGGAGAGAGAACTGGGTTGGAGTGGATTTATGGGGATGAGAGGAGAGGAACGGGAGACAATGAATATGAGTAACTTCTTCTAGGTACTTTATTGCAAAGAGAAGCAACAAACTGAGGCAGTATGGTTGAGGGAAAGTGGGAATCAAAAGGAGATTTGACATTTTCTTGAAGAACTTTTAAGAGAAAATAGAAATAACAAAATGTTTGTATTCCTATAAGAATGATGCAGTAAAGAGGGAAAAGTTGATGAAAAGGACAAAGAGGAGCAACTATCTGGGGTGATACCCTTGAGGAGGCCCGGAGGAGGGCGTGTAGAACATCAAACTGGCTTTCAGTAGAAGGCCAGCTCTTGTATAGCTTAGTATATGTGGGAGTGGAGGCTCCTGATGGCTTTTGTTTTTCTCAGGGAAGGAAAAAGCAGAGTCATCACTGGAGAGTGAGGATGGGGAAGAAATGTTGAAGATTTGAGGTTAAAGAAGATGTGACAGAATGACATATTTGTTTGCATAACCAAGTACCACAAACTGGGTGCCTTAAACAACCGGCATTTATTGCCTCAGTTCTGGAGGCTAGAAGTCCAGGATCTAGGTGTCAGCAGGTTGGTTTCTAAAGGATGTGAGGGACAATCTATTTCATGCTTCTCTCCTTAGTTTCTGATAATCTCTGATGTTCCTTGACTTGCAGAAGTATCTTCCTGATCTCTAAACTTCATCTTCACCTGAAGTTCTCCCTGTGTATACGTCTGTGTCTGAATTTTCTTTTTTACATAAGGATATCTGTCATATAGGATTAGGGCATGACCTCATGACCTGATTGCAGTTTACTACTAACATCTGCCATAATATTGTGAGATAAGGTCACATGCTTAGAAACTGGGCATCGGGACTTCACC
Organism: Neotragus pygmaeus; assembly: GCA_006410875.1. Classification (NCBI taxonomy): domain Eukaryota; kingdom Metazoa; phylum Chordata; class Mammalia; order Artiodactyla; family Bovidae; genus Neotragus; species Neotragus pygmaeus. The sequence goes on from SJYV01008549.1 coordinate 1,520,257, forward strand.
ATATGACTTAGGGTGGGTGGGGGGTGACACAATTCAGTTCCCCTGGGAGCAGGCTGGGCTAGGAGTCTAACAGGCTTGCCTGGCAGCAGAAGGAGCTGCATAACATTTGTGGTCGCAGCTCCAAAGTAAGACCATTCAGCATGGGGAGACCATTTCTCCACCAACATTCAGCCACATGGGTGAAAGTACAAAGTAGAAAGAGAGTGAGATTTAACCAAGGTGCTGGCTTTACCTGATAAGTTCAGCAAGGGGTTCAAGGATGTATGCTAGTCAGTGGCTGTTACGAATTACTATGCAGCTAAAGCTGGAGTGGGAGGGAAGAGAGAACTTCAGGGTGGTAAGGGACAGTGAAAAACTGTTGGGACTCAGTGGATCTGGTGAATACATGAAGTTGCAGCACTTGAAGTAAACTGGAAAATCATAAAGTGGCAAGAAGAGAGTAACGCATGTGTAATTGAAATATGACTGTGTTTGGTTACTGCTAATTACACAGTCTCAGTTATATCAAGGGACTGAGCGGCTGAGGTGGGGGAATGGACAGGATTGTTGGAGGAATGGAGGCTCCAGTACTGAGAATCCAGGATCTTGGAAGCTTCATCTGTGTGTATGTTGAAATTATGTTTCTGTTCCCTCATTGATTTCCTCATCCATCCACCCATTCATTCATTTCTTCATTCAAACACTTATGTGCTGGCCATAAGGGAGAAAGCAATTCTCTTGAGAGCAAGGCTCATGAAACGCAACAAGAGAACCTATCTAGCCCAGCTCTCCCTTCCTGAGCTTAGAAGATGGTCTTAGATTGGCCTATGTTGAGTGATTATGGGAGCAGAGAGAGGAGGAAAAAAAAACAATACTTTGTTGAAGTTAACTTTGAAATTCCAATGATGCCCAAATAAACAATTAACACAGAAGAAAATAAAAATCTTATGGTCTAAACACATCCTTCACTGCTTGTTTTAAAAATTATTATTATTATTTGGTCTCCTCAGTAAGCTTATATTCATTGTGTTGATATGTGTGTTTCCTGGGGNATGCCCAAATTAACAATTAACACAGGAAAATAAAAATCTTATGGTCTAAACACATCCTTCACTGCTTGTTTTAAAAATTATTATTATTATTTGGTCTCCTCAGTAAGCTTATATTCATTGTGTTGATATGTGTGTTTCCTGGGGATTCTACACACTCCAAAATCTGAAGAGTAAGCAAAAATAATGCTTCTGCTTAAACCCTTCACAGTTTATAGCCACATTTACATAGCATTAAATAAGTCAACAAAGGCATCATTAGCTCCCATTAAAATATGAGCAAAGAAATTTAAACGAACAAGACAGGCTAATTGGTAAGTAATGTTGTGTATCAAAAATTATGACTGTAAGACACCCCAGCTAATGAGAAGCCCTACAGTCATGTCTACTACATATATAAAAATTAAATGAAGGTGAATAAAAGTTAACAGAAAAGATTTTCCTCTTCAAGGATGCTACTGTGTCTGTTTTTTAAAGTTAAAATAATGATTATTTTAGCCAGCTACAACAAAAGATCTCCTTGTAACTGATGTGATTTTTACCTTTTGTTGTTGTTGTTGTTATTCTACTTGGGCCACAAACAGGGAACTCATAACTCTAGTTTGATCCCTGAGTCAGGAAAATCCCCTGGAGGAGGAAACCCACTCCAATATGTTTGCCTGGAAAATCCATGAACAGAAGAGCCTGGTGGGCTACCGTCTATGGGATCGCAGGGTCAAACCGACTGAGTGCACACATGCAATATGCACATAGCCCTGGCAGCTGGCAAAGGCAGACCTAGTCTGCCCAGTTATTGGAGGACCTCCCCCTTTACCCTTTCTCTGTGGGGGCCTGGGCCCAATTCTAGGCAAGGTGTGTCCTGCAAGTCAGCCTCAGGAGGAAAGCAATGTGGTCACCACTGCAGGCCAGAGTAACAGGGGTTCCTAATGTTGTCACCTAAAAGGATCACCTGGGATGAAGCTAAAAAATGCTGATGCCTGCGTTCCATTCCAGGCCAATTAAATCAGGGTGTCAGGAAGGGGAACCCAGGCATCTGGATTTTAGAAACAGGTTGAAAATCACTCTGCTACTCCTCTCATTACTCAAACAACAGCTCTCACATACTGAGTGACCTTTACATATGAGGTGCTCTAATAGGAACACCTCTAATAGGAACGTCAGTTGTGTCCGACTCTTCGCAACCCCAAGGACTGCAGCCCACCAGGCTCCTCCATCCATGGGATTTTCCAGGCAAGAGTACTGGAGTGGGGTGCCATCGCCTTCTCCAAAAAGGAACGTGTGTGTGTGTGTGTGTGTGTGTGTGTGTGTGTGTGTACGCGCGCTCAGTCGTTTTAGTTGTATCTGACTCTTTGCAAGCCCATGGACGGCAGCCCACCAGGCTCCTCTGTCCATGGGGTTTTCCAGGCAAGCATACTAGAGTGGGTTGCCATTCCCTCCTCCTGGGGAATCTTCCTGACCCAGGACTTGAACCCAAGTCTCCTGAGTCTCCTGCATTGCAGGCAGATTCTTTATTGCTGAGCCACCAGGGAAGCCCCAATAAGACTTCAGCAGGTTATTTACTTTTCTCTTTCCTTTAAGATTATGGCAGTTTTCATACAGCAAAGTTGAAATAATTTTCGTGAACGTCTATTTAAAGATCATCTGGATTTTACCATTAATGTTTCAAATCATATATCTGTCCCTCTAGCTGTCCATCAATTCATCTATTTTTAAAAACATATTTCAAAGTAGATTACAGACATTTGTACAACTTCCCTTAAATACTTCACGGGCATATAATTAATTAACATATATTTATTTGCTTTTTCTGTTAATGTAAACTTTCCAAAAAATAAAATGCTCAAATCTTGAATGAATATTCACTGACTGTGTACATATGCATGTATCTGTGTGACTCACTGCTGTCAAGATATCGAATATTAGGCCATTTTATACTTGATTTGATGTAATTTAAGCCTTTGCTATTTAAAGAGGTTATATAGAAAGGGCAGTACTTTTTCCCAAAGAAAAACCACCTAATGGAGGGAATTTCAGACACTGAGACATTGAGTAGAAAACTATTTGGGAAGAAAGTAAACAGAAGAAATATTTCTCTGGCACCCTCACGTGATTCAGACATGGATATGTCAAAACTGGATGACACTAAGTGATGTAGGCACCTTGTGAATGGCGCGTCTGGTGTGGAAGCCATCTTGCAACACAGAGGTCTATGGATTGTGTGCATGTATATGGAGAGAAGATGTGTTTTTGACACTTTGTTTAGCTCAAGACACTAATATTGCTTTGAAAATAAATGGCTTTCTTTATATATGTCTTTTCCTGGCTGGCACAAGTCTAGAGTAANCCACCTAATGGAGGGAATTTCAGACACTGAGACATTGAGTAGAAAACTATTTGGGAAGAAAGTAAACAGAAGAAATATTTCTCTGGCACCCTCACGTGATTCAGACATGGATATGTCAAAACTGGATGACAGTAAGTGATGTAGGCACCTTGTGAATGGCGCGTCTGGTGTGGAAGCCATCTTGCAACACAGAGGTCTATGGATTGTGTGCATGTATATGGAGAGAAGATGTGTTTTTGACACTTTGTTTAGCTCAAGACACTAATATTGCTTTGAAAATAAATGGCTTTCTTTATATATGTCTTTTCCTGGCTGGCACAAGTCTAGAGTAACAGATAAAAGAGAGCTGGTCCTTCCAGATGACCTGAGAGAAGCCACATCTCTGGTTTCATCAGTTGTCCTACCCCCTCACTCTAACTCCAGAGCCTGCCCAGGTCCTCAGAGACTCCATACATAGCATTGTCTGTGGGGAGAGGTTTCTAGAAAGCAGAATATTACAGGAATCAAGTCCTTTAGCTGCTAATGGCAAGAGGAAATGTTTGTACTTCTAAACTCTGAAAATCAGAGTCAATTTGGTAAACCATCAGGAGTTTCCAACAACATATCCAACTTTCAGTTAAAAAACACATTCTATATGACCGCGCTGGGGTTCTCTACTTCTTCCCTTCCAAGTGGAAAGCTGTGCTCCTGGCACAGGGGAGCCAAACATAGATACTTTGAAATGATGACTTTTCATTTTGTGGCCTCTGAGTTACAAATCCTCTGCCTAGAAATTTGAATTTGATCTTTTTTCTCTGCTGGAATAATCTTTACCCTACATCTAACACAGCTCTCTCCCTTCCTTTAAATTGCTTCAGAAATCCCAAATCCTTCTAAAGGATTTTGGTTCACTCACTGGATCTTTCAATGATATTGATGACAGTGATTGACAACATACCCTGCTGCACAAGAGGCCAGGGGCTGGAAAGGCAGCAGCAAGCAGAACAATCGCTGTGTTTGTTCTTACCAAGTTTTGACTCACAAGGAAAGAGGATATTAGACAGTCAAGTAAACTGTTACTTTCTTGCAACTGATCATGTTTTAAAACATGTAACAGCAGGATCTGACCTAGTCTCTGGGGCCTGGTGGGGTTGGGGATAAGGGTTTCCTGAGGTGCAGCTCAGATAAGACCTCAAGGATGAACTGAACAGAGAGCAGCAGTAAGAGCTTTACGCGGGAGCACACCGGCCTGCAAAGGTGCTGAGGCAGCGAAGAACAAAGCAACTGCCAGGAACTGAAAACAAGGAGGTAGGTCATCGTGGCTGGAGTAGAATGAGCCTTAGAGACAGAAGATGGAAGGTAGGAAGATACATGTGCGAGGCTGGTGGCCGGAACATGGACCGTGCAATTTATTCTAGTTCAGTGGGAAGATGTTATTATAAGAAGAGAGGTGAAGATATAGTAAAGACAGTCTTATAGGCGAGTGGCTGACATGATCCCATATACATTAAAAAAAAAAAAAAAATTACTCTGGCTGTGTGTGGAAGTCAGATTGGAGAGGACTAATGTTGATATCCAGGTTGACTATTTTGGAAATGCAGTTATCCATGAATGCAGATGATGACCTGGACTTGGGTGAGGGGTTTGCTTAGAGGTGGGGAGGAGTGTCTGAGGTTAACAGCAGCTCATCGGCCCCTGCAGGCTCTTGCTTACCATGCCCACGTGACAGCAAGAATTCCAGTCCACTGACTCATAAGGCAGATACAGGCCCTACCAATAAATAAATACAAATTGGCATGCCTGGGAATTGTATATAGCCTGAAAGACCAAGAGAAAAGATTCTTTTACATTAGCCAGCTGCACGTTGGAATAATACACAGACCTCTGTGAATCATTTCATGGTTTATTAAACAAAATTCTGTTTGCAATTGGCAAGTTAGGAAAATAAATGTCCACGTTTGTTTTCACTTTCTATTTCCTTGTTTTTTTCAGAGACTTACAGCCCAAATCTTAGGACCGTCCTTGGAGACCCAGGAAACAGACCCGTGAAACACAGTGAATGTCCCAGTGAAACACAGATCATCATTAACCCCTGTGAGAACAAAGAGGATTTATTGATGTTGTTCTGTCATCAGAGCTGGCCGTTACTAGCCTCTTATTGTGCGTTACTGCTTCAGACCCCTTGGACCATCTCCTCTTCCCAACCAAGAGAATCCATGGGCAGAGGAGCTGTGCCTTTTTTGAGAAGTGATACTCTACAATCTCAATCAAGATTTGTGTGTAGGGGGTGGTGAGGATTTGGTTGGCTTAGTCTTATTTGGGTACCTGGTTTCTAAAGAGGACAAGAAACCTGCACTAAAATTACTCAGAGGACCTGTTAAAACAGGGAGTGCTGGGCTCCCAGAATTTCTGAGTCAGGTCTGGGATGGAGTCTGGAATCTGCATTTCAAATGTGTTTCTGATTGATGCTGTAGCTGTGAGGCTGGGGACCACACTTTGAGAACCACTGGTCTATACGACATAGCCCCACAGACTGACTGTACTCAATGGACACATCAGCTATTAAGTGCCTCCTGTACTTGGCCCTGTACCTGCCTCCAGGTCTTTGACCATCCAACTTCTTTGGCTGGGAAATTTTCTGGAGCTTTCCTTACTACTAACGCTGAGTTAATCTGAGCTCCTGGGACCTCACTGGTGCCTTCTCACCATGAGTTTATTTATCACTTTGCCCTCCCTTGATGGCAGGAACAGTCTCATTCTTCTTTCTTCGGTACTTGGCACATAGCAAAGGTTGATTTAAGCAAAATCATCAACTTTTGGTAAATGAATGGATGAGTGGTTCAGATGGATCTTTGACCCAGGACATCTTGGCAGCATCTAGAATATCTACCTGGAATGGAATCATATTTCTATTGACTTCATCATTTAATACCCATATTTAGAGCCTCTAATACATGCTCTGTTTTATTCTAGGTAAGGCATTATCTCTGCGGGCAAGGATTTCAAAATCCAATTATAGCAAAGGAAACAGTCAAATATAAAATTACAATATGAGGATAACCTTTACTGTTGATTGGCATATCTAAAGTCACTAAGCACTTTAGGCATCAGGAAGAAAAGGTCATTTTTGCTGTGTGCAGGTAAGTCTTTGATCTGTTTACAAAATCTGTGGACTCAGTTATTAATTTACCAAAATTCTTATTAAAAGGCTACAATGTGTTAGGCCAAATCCAGAAGAACACTTCTCAGCGTTGTAAGAAGAATTAGGGTTAATTGAGTGTAACCCATTTCCAGATACTAAGCTCCCCTCGGAGCTTGCCCATCTCAGGCAGCTGTCTAATAACTCCTTGAATACTTCTAGCACCAAAGCCTCACTACCTCATGTGGCAGCCAGTCCTTGAGTTACCGCTGACTGTTAACCTTTCTCAGACTGAGATGAAGTCTCTTTCCCTGAACTTTCTACTACTGGTCTTTTGGCCTCCTGGAGTAATAAGGGATATTTAATTTCTCTTCCTCAAACAACCCATTCAGTTCAATTCAGTCACTCAGTCGTGTCTGACTCTTTGCAACTCCATGAATTGCAGCACTCCAGGCCTCCCTGTCCATCACCATCTCCTGGAGTTCACTCAGACTCATGTCCATTGAGTCGGTGATGCCACCCAGCCATCTCATCCTCTGTCGTCCCCTTCTCCTCCTGCCCCCAATCCTCCCAGCATCAGAGTCTTTTCCAATGAGTCAGCTCTTCACATGAGGTGGCCAAAGTACTGGAGTTTCAGCTTTAGCATCATTCCTTCCAAAGAAATCCCAGGGCTGATCTCCTTCAGAATGGATAAGTAGATAATGGAGATGAAGTTGGCACAGTGGGGCCCAACATAGACTTAGGAGTTGGTGGACTAGCTTTGAATTTCAGTTCCCAATTGTACTAGTTACATGACTTTGGGAAAGTTATTAACCTCCTTGCAACACATTTCCTTAACTGATAAAAATGGCTTGAAATGTTTTTTTGTTTTGAAGGTTAAAAATATTTCCTACTTGCAATGGATTGAGAACAGGGTCTGGTATATAATTAATGATCAACAATGTTGTTACTGTTACTCTTATTCTTTGCAAAGATATTTCTTGCCCTCAATTTTAGACAAAATATCCCTTTATCAGACAACCATGCTACAGCCCAGCACTGGCTGCTCTCTTCTTCTTGGTCTTTTCCAGAACTCAATGTGTTAGATCTCTTTCACAGTCAGGGGACAGTTGTGAAATGAGCTGCAAACCCAGTGGCACCAGTTGAGGAAAGTGTTCAGATTACAGCTTTATTTATTCATTGCTGCAATAGTTCAACTCTCTCTGACTTTCTCCCGAAGTCTCTTGAGTTGGGCAAAGAAAACACTCTTGGGTAAAGTATAATAAAACCCTGAAGCCACAAGGAGGACCAAGCCTGTTGCATTTCAAACACCAACAAGATGGGAAAGTTAATATTAAAAGAATGCAGCACATTGGGTGTTACCTTCTCACGTTATCCAGTCATTCCTGGATCCATATTACCATGCTTCTTACTACTAGTGAGTAGCTTGTAGTAATAAGTGTACTCACTGCTCAGCACTGTCAATAGCACGGACCATTCAGTGGATCAAGAGCAGAACAGCCAGCAATCACTGAGCACTAACCCTGTGCCAGGCTCTCGGCACTGTGAATGCTTGTGCTAACACAGTGACTGAAAGTGAAAGTGCAGTCGCTCAGTCATGTCCGACTCTTTGCGATCCTGTGAACTGTAGCCTACCAGGCTCCTCCCTCCATGAGATTCTCCAGGTGAGAATACTGGAGTGGGTTGCCATTTCCTTCTCCAGAGGATCTTCCCGACCCAGGGATTGAACCCAGGTCTCCCGCATTGCAGGCAGACGCTTTAACCTCTGAGCCACCAGGGAAGCCCCTGTGCTATCTCCCCTTCTCAGATTCAGTTCAGTCGCTCAGTGGTGTTTGACTGTTTGTGACCCCATGGAATGCAGCATGTCAGGCCTCTCTGTCCATCGTCAACTCTAGGAGTTTACTCACTCTCATGCTCATTGAGTCAGTGATGCCATCCAACTACCTTATCCTNAGGGATTGAACCCAGGTCTCCCGCATTGCAGGCAGACGCTTTAACCTCTGAGCCACCAGGGAAGCCCCTGTGCTATCTCCCCTTCTCAGATTCAGTTCAGTCGCTCAGTGGTGTTTGACTGTTTGTGACCCCATGGAATGCAGCATGTCAGGCCTCTCTGTCCATCGTCAACTCTAGGAGTTTACTCACTCTCATGCTCATTGAGTCAGTGATGCCATCCAACTACCTTATCCTCTTGTCGTTCCATTCTCTTCTTGCCTTCAGTCTTTCCCAGCATCAGGGTCTTTTCAAATGAGTCAGCTCTTCATATCAGGTGGCCAACGTATTGGAGTTTCAGCTTCAGCATCAGTCTTTCTAATGAATATTCAGGACTCATTTCCTTTAGGATGGACTGGTTGGATCTCTGCAGTCCAAGGGACTGTCAAGAGTCTTCTCCAACATCCCAGTTCAAAAGCATCAGTTCTTCGGAGCTCAGCTTTCTTTAGTCCAACTCTCACATCCATACGTGACTACTGGAAAAACCATAGCCTTGACTAGATGGGCACCTTTGTTGGCAGAGGAACCAGAGATCAAATTGCCAGCATCCACTGGACCATTGAAAAAGCAAGAGAGTTCCAGAAAAACAACTATTTCTGCTTTATTGACTATGCCAAAGCCTTTGACNCTTCATATCAGGTGGCCAACGTATTGGAGTTTCAGCTTCAGCATCAGTCTTTCTAATGAATATTCAGGACTCATTTCCTTTAGGATGGACTGGTTGGATCTCTGCAGTCCAAGGGACTGTCAAGAGTCTTCTCCAACATCCCAGTTCAAAAGCATCAATTCTTCGGAGCTCAGCTTTCTTTAGTCCAACTCTCACATCCATACGTGACTACTGGAAAAACCATAGCCTTGACTAGATGGGCACCTTTGTTGGCAGAGGAACCAGAGATCAAATTGCCAGCATCCACTGGACCATTGAAAAAGCAAGAGAGTTCCAGAAAAACAACTATTTCTGCTTTATTGACTATGCCAAAGCCTTTGACTGTGTGGATCACAATAAACTGTGGAAAATTCTGAAAGAGATGGGAACAACAGACCACCTGACCTGCCTCTTCTCAGATTAGGAAGCCAAAATTCAGGCTGGTGATGGTTAAATTTCAGGCTGTTTGATTTCCTTTGAAGCCATAATTTTTTCCTGGAGCTGTTTCTACCTGGTTCCCATTTTTTTCTGACCAGATGTCCAGGAATCATGCCTCCTCCAAACACCCAATATCACTGCCCTCACCATGATGAAGGGAGGGCTGGAGGGGATCCAGGGGGCTCTGGCAGGGACCTGGGGGCCGTGGGCCTTCCTGTGATGAGGACACAAGTGCCAGCCCCTGAGCCACATACGAGGCTCACAGACATTCCTTAAGGAAAGACACGGCTCCCCTGGAATAGAGGGGTGCCAAATGAGGAAACACAAGCCCTCAGTCACAGAAAGCAGACACTTTACAAAGCGCTCCCATGAATATTAAATTATCAAATGCTCGCAATGTGAGGAGGGTATAGGTCTCATCACTGTTTTATAAGTGGACCTAAGAATGGAAGAACAGGTTCCTCAGACACAAGGAGGCTGGGGCAGGACCTGTGCATTGGAATCTCTGTATGATTTTTTCCATTGGCATCTCACTTTTTTAGCTTTTAATTTTAAATGGAAATATACGTACACTTGAACATGCTAGGAAAAAGAGGGAAACTATGAATAAGCAAAGAGAAAAAAAAAATGTAACCTCCCCCTCCCCAAATCTCCCATTTTAAGACAACCTCTCTTAACATTTTGGTCTACTACCATCCAAACTTTTTTGTTTTCAAAATACATACATTTTTCATTGTTTTAAAAGAAAGAGATAACATGCACCTTAGTTAATGGCCCCTCACTAAATGCTATGTCTATGTATGCTCGTCAGCGTTTATGAGGCTGTACATACATCACAATTCATGGTCCGTTCTACCCCACTCTTCACTCTCCTAAAGTTAAACCAGCAATCCCTATTCTTCACTTCATGCTCTACGGCCAAGGCCATTCAGGGATCGATGGGCCAGAGAAAACACAGCAAAATGAAAAGTAAAACTTTTCCTTCCCAATCATTTTAGTAGGAAACTTACATATCTGCCAGGCCCCTGCCCTGAATCCCAGTCCAACATAGCCAGCCTAGAGTGTAGGGTAGCTCCAAGCTGGAATGTACCATGAATTTAGAGAAGCATCTTAAACTCCATCCGAGCCCAGAAATAACAAAGGGTTTCCTATTGCCTTCTTTGGGAAAGGGTTTTGTGTTTGGTAAGAGAAAGAAAAGGCTCATGTTACCGTATTCCAACCACTCTGATAAGGGCAAGGTCTGCAATCTTAGCTAATGCCCCTAAACCTTTGTAGTGGGCAAGGAGAGAATCCCACCTGCTGACTCGGACTCTCCCCAGAAGAGAAAATGCACCTGGCCATTGATGGAAAACCTTTCCCAAGCTCTCCCCTTACCAGGCATTGTCCCAGTTATAACCAGATAACTCTCTGTGTGTACATCCAGGCCCTGCGAGCTGCCCCAGGATAACATTTGTCATTAGAATAGAAACTACCGACTTTGGAGGTTTGTCATTCTCTGCCAGATCAGATGAAGTTTTCTCTTTAAAGAAGACAAAAAAGAGAAAGAAAGAAAGAAAGAAAGAACAGAAAAAAAAGAGGGTGGAGAGAAGAGATCGGTGACGTTAAATATGTATGGGGAAGGTTTCAAATGATTAAGCCATGGATACTTGCTTAGTGCTATATGGGGCTTCCATTTCCAGGCATCGTATTCATTAATTCCCATCCTCCTTTGCATGTGTGAGAGAGAATTTCTAAGTAAAGTACCTTTCCATGCTTTGAATCCATGCCAACAATCAAAGGTATACAACGGGACTGCTGACAGCAAGAGAAGGGCCGGTGCAATCTTAGTAGCTCTGGGAACTCACTCGCCCCTTCCTCTCCTCGGAGCCCTATTGATAGTACAGTTTGTAACATCAAATGATTTTGATTCCCTTTTCCACAACTGCTACTTTGGCTCCTTTGCCTCTTCAAACTATATTTCCTGTGCTAATTATTACATTTCCTTTATTTCTAATGTCAGCTGTTTTTCCAAGGAAAAAAAAAGAAATCATACCACACAGCTGAAGGAGCCAAAATAAAACAATTTGTTAGGTTAAGCAAATACTTATTTGCATAATTGTGACTCCCATTTCTGTATTAGCACAGCAGCAAAACCAACAGTCTTCAATCCAGAAGGACATAGTATGCAAGGCCTTCTGTCTTACTAAAGAGCCGTCGTGGGGTCAATAGCAATCTCTCTTCCATCCAAGGCCAAGGTACGCTTGCCAGTGGGACATTTTCCCTACTACACCACCCATTGCCCCAACCTCATTCTTTCAGGGAAAATTTTTGACATGTTTTAAATATTAAATTCTATCCTGAGATTGCATGTAACTTGGTATTAGGTTAAAAACAAACTGGAAACCACAATTTGAGAACATTGTGTTTTTTTGGAAAATGGGTCTCCAAAAATAGCGTCAATTAATTCTAAGAAAGATCAACTCTCTCTCCTAATCATTCCTGAAACAAAGCAGGTAAATTCAAAGAATTCTGTTTGTTTGTAATGTTATTGCCTGAGACTTGCTACCATACAGATTTATGGAGGAGGTGGGTCTCTCATAGGTCACTTGAAATTGGAGTTGACAATAAGACAGTCTAAAAGTATGCATGTTAATTTACACCAAGTTGCATAACCTTTGTACTTAAAACGTATAAAGCATTTATTATGTTGACTCAATGTGCTGCCACAGATAATACAAAAAGGGGTGATTTTTTTTTTGTTTTTATAGAAAAGAATATTCAGGATCATTTCATGTTAATGAGCACATGAAAAATTACACCATTTAAACTGAGAACCAACCTTTTCTCAATTGGAGAGTCTACAAATTTTTGATCTAGGTACCTGGTCATTTAGGGGAAAATATCTGATATCAGAGGTCACTCTGAGATTGGGTCTTTCAAGATTCAAGCACACAACTGTGTAATCTGAAGNACCATTTAAACTGAGAACCAACCTTTTCTCAATTGGAGAGTCTACAAATTTTTGATCTAGGTACCTGGTCATTTAGGGGAAAATATCTGATATCAGAGGTCACTCTGAGATTGGGTCTTTCAAGATTCAAGCACACAACTGTGTAATCTGAAGAGCTTTAGTTGTTTACAACAGTGAGTCAGATAGGGGGAAATACCACCCCTGGCACTTAGAGCTGTGTGATGCTAGGCATGTAATCTGACCTCTGGGAGCATCATTTTCCACACCTGCAAAAAGAGACCAGGAAATGCCCATCACCTGGGGTTGCTGTGCCTAGTAAAGAGATAAGATATATGTGACAAATTTAGCAAGGTTCCCAGCACATGTCAACCAGCAACCAGCAGTATTCATTATTAATATGTGAGCTAAAGTTGTTAAAAAAAAAAACAAAAAACACCTTACTTCTCAGCTCAGTGTTTGGGAAAGCCACATCACATATGAGAAGTCCAGGCAGTGAGTGGGAGAAGGAAGGTGCTAGGTAAGATGGGGGAGGGGTTAGCAAGGCAGAAATCCATTTTAATTGCAATTTGAAACTAGAATCTTGACCTCCCAGAGTGGCAGCATGATCTTCTGTCATCAGAGCCTCCATTAGTCAGANATTCTAGGTGTTCACTCAAAACTCAGACAGGGAGGCCTGGCGTGCTGCAATTCATGGGGTCGCAAAGAGCCGGACACAACTGAGCAAATGAACTGAATACTAAACTGTCCTCAAAGCTATTAGATATTTACTTAATTTTTGCTGTGTTCAGGTACTATGCCACAAGTTTTGATTCTTACTCCTTAAATGTACTAATTTTGATCCTTAATTATGCAAGAGCTTAAACGATTGAACCGGTATGATATCTTCAAGTGGTTCTATTTATTTCTAAAGCATAAAATCTGGTGTAACATAGGCACTCAATAAATACTTTATTTGATGAGTATGTTTAATGAACAAATAAATGAATGTATACCTCCATACATAGATGATGAGGATGTAGAGACAGATGGATTAAAGGATAAAGGGCATGGAAGAGTTAAGTCTGGAATAGAGTTTTGAGGGAAAGGAGGACTATGAAAGAGCAAAGAGGAATCAAGAAGGGCAAATACAGCAGCCAGGAGGAAGCAATGATGAGGTTAGGCATGGTACTCTCATATCTTCCGTCAGTGACAACCACAGCTTCAGGCCACTGCCAGGCCTAATATGATTTACTAAACAGATTTCATATTATGACTTTTTGTACATAGGGTTAACCCTTACTACAAACCTGCAAGTCAAGGGATATGATTTGTATTGCCTATTGGTAATATGGAGTAAGAAATATTTCTAAGTTCAGTTCAGTTGCTTAGTCATGTCCAACTCTTTGCGACCCCATGGACTGCTGCACACCAGGTCACCCTGTCCATCACCAACCTCGAGAACCCTACAAACAGTATGAAAAGGCAAAAAGATAGGACACTGAAAGATTTCTAAGTTCGCATATCAAAAATTAAGAACTTTCCACATGGTGCAGTGGTAAAGAATTCGCCTGCCAATGCAGAAGACACAAGAGATGTGAGTTCGATCCCTGGATTGAGAAGATCTCCTGGAGTAGGAAATGGCAAGCCACCAGTATTCTTGCCTAGAAAATCCCATGGACAGAGGAGCCTGGCAGGCTACAGTCCATGGGGTCACAAAAGTATCAGACACGACTGACTGACTGAGTACAGCACATATCAAAAACTGGAGACAGAATTAAAGTCCAGGTTCCTTGACCTAAAGAACCCATGTTTTTTCCACCATTTTCCCCTCCAAGGAGCTCCTAACTATAAGTATCAGCTATGTGCTGTCCACTGTAGTCACACAGTCATATCTGACGCTTTGTGATCCCATGGACTGTAGCCAGCCTGGCTCCTCTGTCCATGGAATTCTCCAGGCAAGAATACTGGAGTGGCCATTCCCCTCTCCAGGAGATCTTCCTGACCCATGGATCAAACCTGGGTTTCCTGCATCGCAGGCAGATTCTTTACCAACTGAGCCACTGCAGCTGCTGCTGAGTCATTTCAGTCGTGTCCGACTCTGTGCGACCCCATAGACAGCAGCCCACCAGGTTCCCCCGTCCCTGGGATTCTCCAGGCAAGAACACTGGAGTGGGTTGCCATTTCCTTCTCCAATGCATGAAAGTGGAAAGTGAAAGGGGAGTCACTCAGTCTTATAGGGAAGCCCTAAGTTTACGATATAAGTATTGCCATTGGCCTAGAAACTATTTATTCTTTCATACATTCCAATCTAGATATGAAACACATTCATCTGTCCATTTGCCTGGAGATTTAATGTATTGAGTCTTGACTGCAGCATTTCAAGTAGCTAAAATTCTATCCTTCACTTACTCCTAATTATTTGTTGACCACCTATCGTGTGCCAGGTCATTTTCGAGGTGCTGGAGTTACTAGTTAGACCAAGTATGCAACTTCAAAAACTTATATACTAGAGGAGGATGGCCAGAGGAACAAACAAGTAACATAAATGGGAATTTTTAATTATGCTGAACCTATGAAGAGAATGAGAGCAAGTCCTGGGAGAGCGTGTGGCTGTTGGGAGGGAGAGACTACTAAAGAGGAGACTGTCTCCCCTGAGCAGTGGCCTGAGCCGCGAGATGAGACAGGGCTGAGCATATCTGGGGGAACCGTGTGCCTTGAGAAGAAACGTAAGCACAAGGGCCCTGAGACGGGAATAAGCACAATGAATTTAATAAACATAAAAACCCTAGTGTGTACGACTTGATCTTAGAATGCAGATGAGATGAGGAGGAGGAGGAATTGAGAGCTGTAGGCAAGTCGTCAAGATCAAATACGATCTTGTGGATCATGGTAAGAACTCAATTTTGGTTGAAATAAGAATCGATTAGAGAGTTCTGTG
>SJYV01008549.1:1543472-1593455 GCA_006410875.1 Neotragus pygmaeus
TAAAATTGCCCCTTAGGCCAGGGAAGGTTATGTCATAAACCAAAACAAAGATACCTCTTTAGAAGAATGTCATTACTATCAAAGATTCTTTGAACTTGTAGGAGCTCCAAAACGAAGTGTTTAACACTTAGGTACTGGTTTATTTTAGATCATGAGCTTGATGTGATGGCTTTTTTTTAAGGAATCTTGGATCCCAGGTATTGATCAAATCCACAGAGATAAGAAGAGTGAACTTCCCTCTTTCTCTCTCTTTTCCTCATTGAAGGACTTTAAATGAACTTGGTAGATAGGTGGGGGAGGTGGGATCACAGGGGCTCTGAAAACTCAGCAACAGTATCCAGTGTTTTTCCTGTTTGTTTGTCCGAAACTGTGACTTGAATTACCATGGTTTGGGAATTGAAATCCTGACATGAGCAATTAAATTCTGTATTTATATTCCTAGCAATTTCATCTTGTCATTTGTGGTTTTCTTCAATTTACAAAACAATTAAATGAAGAATTTGGCAAAGAAATTGAACCAGATGCAAGTTTTTTTGTCCTCCCTCCTCCCCCATTCCCTTTTAATGGCAGGAAAAAGAATGTAATTTAAGTGGTCCCAGCTCTTCAGCTGTGGAACAGCTGAACAGGCATCTTGAAG
This sequence comes from Neotragus pygmaeus, assembly GCA_006410875.1. Lineage (NCBI taxonomy): Eukaryota > Metazoa > Chordata > Mammalia > Artiodactyla > Bovidae > Neotragus > Neotragus pygmaeus. Next base: position 1,544,110 of record SJYV01008549.1, read on the forward strand.
GAGAAAGTGTCTCTTTCACTAAAGAGTGTGATGTAGTGTTTTATCTGCAATGTTGAAGAGGAAAGCCCTTGAAGTACAGAATTCCCTGAGAAATGAAACACACACATACTCCAACCACAGCATTTATTATCCTGACATTGCAATTTAGTAAACAAAAGACACAAAAAGTGTCATTCTGGTCTACCTTTTAGTAAACAATATATATGAAGGGATCCCTTAAAAACGTAATAAAGCAGAACACTTATTCTTAAACATAAATTAAGACCTAATGTCTAAACTTGTCTAATATACCTCATATGACATTATTATATCTGTTTTAGAGGAATACTCAGAATTTTAACTCTTTTCTCCAGGTGGATGGTACATAAGAGCAAATGCATTTTATACACCTCTAATCTTCTCTATATACATTTCATCAGAGAGGTGGAGAACTTATTTTTTGATGAATTTTTCATTGCAAGGATCTCTTAAAGATCCTTCTGTTTGCAGCACTAGCAAGGAATCTGATAAATAGGTTCAGGATACTCTTAGATACTTGGAAGATGAACTCCATGCCATCTGAGAGCAGAGCATGTCCAATCAGGTAATTGAGTGCAGACAATTTGGAAGACAATATATATCAATAAACCCAGAAAGTTTGGCTGTACACGTCTCAGAGTTAAACCCAAAGTGTCACATTATATTTTGTTCTGAAAGAGGCAGTGGAGCTTCTGCATAATGATTTCCTATGCTGAATCACACAGAGAAAGAACTTTTTTTGATGGCTTTTTTTTTTCTGGGATTTTTTTTTTTTTTTTGTCTAGTGTATAGTCATGGATCAATACAGTAAATATTTGTGGATTTTACCTGACCCTTAACTTACTATCAGGCAAAAGGTGAAGGAAATACTTTAAGTGGCTCCATTTTTTTTCTTTTCCCACCATCACCTTCAACCATCCCCAAATATACACACTGACTGAAAACAAAGGAAAGTAACTTTTTGAATTTTGCTTCTCCTTCTAAAGAGGAAGGCAAGGTGGGGAAAGCAGACTTTTGAATGAGACAAAAGCAGAGCTTGTTATACTGGTTGTGAAACTTACTGGCCATGGGATCTAGGGCAAGTTGCTTTCTGTATTCTAAATGGTTCTTTCACCTTAGAAAAATGGATAAATACTATCACTTACATCATGAAATTACTGTGAGGTATAAATATGGAAAAATTCTTATGAAGCAGTTCTCAGCAGAGGGCAAGCACTGCCTGAATGCTCTCTACCCTCATCAGTATCAGAATCCAACCTCAGCTGAAGTCCCACCACTTCCCATGACTACTTAGGATTTGTTCCCTCTCTGTGCTCATAAGATTTAATGTCAATACTTATGCCTGGCACTTATTTCCTGGAATTTGAATTACTTTTTATATTTATACTTTGTTTATCTTTGTAGCCTGATGACCCTTATTTTAAAAAAACATAATTTTTTCTGTACTACAAAACAATAAATTTTCCAGATGACAAATTTAGCAAATTCAGATAAGAAAAGTAAATAAAAATCATTACCATCTCATGCCTAGATGATAAAATTTGAATGCATATTTTTCCAGGTTTTGTTTTTTGTTTTTCTGCTTTGTATACATATCTGGTTATTATAGTAAAACATGTTTTTTTCACTTGTTTTCTCCCAAAAACTATTGAGAACATTTAACATGTTATTAAAATACTTATTGTTTCTAATGACTAGTAGTTTATGGCTATATGGGCCTAAGATAATTTAATTAAATAATCCCCATATGGTTAATATTTAGGCTATTTCCAAATTGTTTTAATAAATCTAAATTTTTAATGCAAGACCTTTAAGAGGAGGGAATTTTTTTTTTTATTTGTCTAGTGTATAGTCATGGATCAATACAGTAAATATTTGTGGATTAATGACAGCTGTGTTTGGGATTCAGAAGTATGGATGAGACTGGATCTCAGAGACTGGGTTGTACCACGGGCTCAGACTGGAGGGCAGACATGGTAGTCCCATCTTTATCTATTCTAGAGGGCCATATATTTGTTTTAAAAACCACCTCTGTACTTCTCTTTCCACCTGCCTCTTCCTTGTAGATCTACTCAAAGCCTTTCTTATCTCAATAGACTTCCAAAATACATGATATCTTACCTTGTGGCCAAACTTTGGCTTTGTGTATATGTTTTTACCTTTTTATTGAAGTAGAACATAAATAGGGAAAATGCACATATAAATGCAGTTCAATGAACTGAACACACTAATGTAACCAGCACTCAGATCAAGAAACAGTATTTCCAGAACCCTGCTGCTGCTGCTGCTAAGTCGCTTCAGTAATGTCCGACTCTGTGAAACCCCATAGATGGCAGCCCACCAGGCTCCCCCATCCCTTGGATTCTCCAGGCAAGAACACTGGAGTGGGTTGCCATTTCCTTCTCCAATGCTTTAAAGTGAAAAGTGAAAGTGAAGTCACTCAGTCATGTCTGACTCTCAGTGACATCATGGACTGCAGCCTTCCAGGCTTCTCTGTCCATGGGATTTTCCAGGCAAGAGTACTGGAGTGGGATGCCATTGCCTTCTCCGCCAGAACCTTGAGTCACCCTTAATTATGCACCTTCTAATCACTGCCTTCGAATTGTGGTGCTGCAGGAGACTCTTGGGAGAAGGCACTGGCGACCCACTCCAGTACTCTTGCCTGGAAACTCCCATGGACAAAGGAGCCTGGTGGGCTGCAGTCCATGGGGTCGCGAAGAGTCGGACACGACTGAGCAACTTCACTTTCACTTTTCACTTTCATGCATTGGAGAAGGAAATGGCAACCCACTCCAGTGTTCTTGCCTGGAGAATCCCAGGGACGGGGTAGCCTGGTGGGCTGCCGTCTATGGGGTCACACAGAGTCGGACACGACTGAAGTGACTTAGCAGCAGCAGCAGCAGCAGGAGACCCTTGAGAGTCGCCTGGACAGCAAAGAGATCAAACGTGTCAATCCTAAAGGAAATCAACCCTGATCCTTATTGGAAGGACTAATGCTGAAGCTTCAATACTTTGGTTACCTGATACGAAGAGCTGACTCATTGGAAATAGACCCTGATGCTGGAAAAAATTGAGGGCAAGAGGAGAAGAAGGCAGCAGAAGATGAAATGCCTGGATGGCATCACCAACTCAATGGACATGAGTCTGAGCAAACTCCAGGAAATAGTGAAAGAAAGGGAAGCCTGGTGTGCTGCAGTCCCTGGGGTCACAGAGCTGGACAACAACTTAGCGATTGAATGACAGTAATCACTGCTCCCAGGGGTAAATAACCACTGCTCTAACTTCTCACACCACGGACTAGTTTGTCTGATTCTGTACTGTTTCTAAGTACAACCGTACAGTTCATATTCTGTTTTGCTTGGCCTCTTTTCTTAATATTGTGCTTGTGAGATTTACCAAGTTGCTGTGTGTACCTGTGGATTGTTCATAATTATGGTCAGTAGACTGCCGTATGTGTGACTTGAAAATATTTTTTCAACTTCTATCTTTTTCTGCAGTAGAGACTTTCTTTGACGTGAAACCTCATATGGGCTTCCATCGTGAGTGTGCTCAATTGCTCAGTTGCATCTGACTTTTGGCAACCCTATGAATCATAGCCCACCAGGCTTCACTGTCCATGGGATTTTCCTGGCAAGAGTAATGAAGTGGGTTTCCATTTACTCCTCCAGGGGATCTTNTCGTGAGTGTGCTCAGTTGCTCAGTTGCATCTGACTTCTGGCAACCCTATGAATCATAGCCCACCAGGCTTCACTGTCCATGGGATTTTCCTGGCAAGAGTAATGAAGTGGGTTTCCATTTACTCCTCCAGGGGATCTTCCTGACCCACGGATTGAACCCTTATGTCCTGCATTGGCAAGTGAATCCTTTACCACAGCGCTACCTAGGAAGCCCAGGATTCCATCTTACGAAACATCAAATAGGAAAGAAACTGTGCTGGTAGGAGCAGGGATGGAGAGCCTGGATTACCATCTATTCCCTCCCCTTGACCCGCTCTTTGTCTCCAAGCACACTCTGTGCTTTTTATTTTTACTCTATAATTTTCTCTACTTCCCAAAGAAAGTTTTCTAAACATACATATGTATGTGTGTGCATGTGTACATCTAAGTCATCTTTATCCCATGAATGTACCATTCATTTAAATGCTAAGATGTATAGTGAAGTGAAGTCGCTCAGTCGTGTCCGACTTTTTGCAACCCCATGGACTGCAGCCCACCAGGCTCCTCAGTCCATGGGATTTTCCAGGCATGAATACTGGAGTGGGTTGCCATTTCCTTCTGAGATGTACACATCTCTCAAAATGATATGTTTCTCTCTTCAGCCAGTAGAGTCAGACAGTTATGACGGAACCCCATCCANGCCCACCAGGCTCCTCAGTCCATGGGATTTTCCAGGCATGAATACTGGAGTGGGTTGCCATTTCCTTCTGAGATGTACACATCTCTCAAAATGATATGTTTCTCTCTTCAGCCAGTAGAGTCAGACAGTTATGACGGAACCCCATCCAGGTCTGGGATCAGAAAATGTCTAGATGAAATGTTTACAAAGAGAAGACATCAGCTAAAATATCAGTGTGGCAGTTCTGAGCATTTATGGGCCAACATATGATGCCTCCTAAAAGGGGGGGGGGAGGGAAATAGTATCCAAGGATAACCATGGCTGACATCACCATTTCACCAGCTGTCTGCCATTATTGGAGTCACAGGAACAGATCTGTCCTGTAGAAAGAGAGTTCTTTCACTGGGATGTGAGGGAAATAATCACAGTGCAGTGACTGTTATCCTTTACAACCAAGTCAGCAATTGCAATGGTCAAACTAGATGTGTTTTTCTTGGCATGGCCAAGCTAAACTTGTGTCATTCACGAAGCAGACATCCACCAAATTAGAAACACTGGGACAGGCAATTTCTCTGATGTTTTGGTTTCAACAGTACTGATCTGTAATTATTTCTCCAAACAAAAAGAAAGTGTTTGACAGAGACATTTAAAGACCTAAAACAACTTTCTTATAGGAAACACATGCTTTTTCCAAATTAAAACACACCATTATGCTAATAGAGGGACACTCAGCAAGTGGAATTTGCTAGGGATTTGTTGCGAGAAGGGGGAGTTCTGTGGGGGCGATGAGAAGGTAAGAGACAACTGACTTTTCTTAGCTGTCCCGAACAGATGCCAGAAGACTGAAGTCCAACAAACGTGTCTGTAAAATGACCTTCTTATACACACTGGGCAAGTATCTTTTTGCTTTTCATGGGACTATACAAAGTTGAGCTCCAGGAAACACATGGAGAATGAACTTCTGGTTTGTATTGCTGCCTTCTCACCTAGCCCCTATATTGGATTATATGGCTCTTTAGGTTTGAAGACAAATAGGTCTTTACACAGGTATGGGGGTTCTTTTGTAACTTCTATGGTACAACCTGATGTGAGAACATAAATTCAGCTCTTTCTCAGAAGGCATTTCATCTTCTGTCTCATTTTCCTTCTATTTTCAAAACCCACTACAATCTCTGCAATTATCAGAAAGAAGTGACACATTAACACACTTAGTACTTGGAGACACTTGAATTTGGAAATGAGGGATTTATAANAGAAGGCACTTCATCTTCTGTCTCATTTTCCTTCTATTTTCAAAACCCACTACAATCTCTGCAATTATCAGAAAGAAGTGACACATTAACACACTTAGTACTTGGAGACACTTGAATTTGGAAATGAGGGATTTATAAGGCACAATAACAGTCAGGAGGAAACTTCTACAGTTTAAGTACTTTTGGTAATTAGTGGCACAAACACTGATGAAAACAATGAATTTCAGGATGCTCCAGTAAACCTCTAAATCACTCTGCATGTAAGGGGTGGTTTCATTTGTATGATGATGAGTCCCAGGAAAGCAAAGAGAAAAGTGCAGGGAGCAAAGTTTTGCAGAAGTCACATTTCCTAGATTTAACTTTAATAAAATTAATAAGAATACTGCCAATATTTTTTTCTATTTATCATTAACTCCTATATTTCCTATCATCATCCTTAGTCTTAGAACGCTCCCTCCATATTTACTTGACTTTATCCAAGCGCCTTTTAGCTCCAGTGCTGGTCATGGCAAAAACCCACAGAATCATCAGGGACCCAGAATGTTTTTAGTTTGTTTGGTTTTGCTTGTTTCAAGGTGTGTTTTTGCTTGCTAAAAAGAATATTCCCTGCCCAGTCCATCCCCCGCTCCCACCCCGCCCAATAGCTTTCAGTTTGTTTACAAAAAATGTTCAGGTTCCATAAGTATCATCCCCACATTATTCACACTTGCACTTAGCACATTACAGCCCCACATCAAAATGTAAATGGTATCAGGAAGGGACATCAGTTTAACCTCTTACCAGTTATCACTGCTTCAGTATGAATCAGGCTATCTGCCTATTTCTAGAAAAATTAATCATTCCCTCCTCAGATAGTTGTCATATAGCCCAGTTTTTCCAAGCACTTTCCAATTTCATGTAATTACTCCTTTCAAAAGGATGACTCAGACTTTTACCTACTTATCATTTTATTTGTATATATTCATAATATTTTACATAAATTGAAATGTCAATTGAAAAAAAAAAATCTTGTGTCAAAGCATGTGACTTGCCTTTCCATTCTGAAAAAACAGTTTAGGCCTGGGGAGTCTGCACATCACCACCTTCAATCACTGGCGTGTGTCACTGCTCAATAAATGTTTCCCCATGATTGGTGGAGATCAGGATTCTAGGTGGGTCACTAAATTTTGATTTAAGAAATAAATGAACTCAACAACATGTGCACTAGTCTGGGTAAACGTGATCTGACATAGAGAATTACTAGAGAAAAAGTGGTCCCAATCAACAAATGACAACACGAGAGTTTTAGAACAGAAGTTCTCAACTAGGAATGATTCTGCTTCCTGTGAAATCTTTGACAATGTCTGGAGACATCTTGTGGTTGTCGTGACTAAAGGGGATGCTAATGGCATCTAGTGGGTAAAGCCCATGAATGCTGCCAGACATCCTATGGTGTACAGAACAATAGGTCAGAATTGCCTGACCCCATACTACCTGTCAATAGTATGGAGGTTGAGAGAACCTTTTGTAGGGCATTAGATCAGTGGATTTAGGTGGAAGAGTTGGGAGGTGGGACTTAACCCTCCTCCCCAAAATGTATAGATTATTTCCTTTAACACTGGCAACAATTCCATGGGGCAGAAATTATTATCATCATACTTTATGGATGGAGAAACTGAAGTAAAGTAACTCATTCAAGGTCATACAACTAGTAAGTGATAGAACTGGCATTTGAACCCAGGGTCTCTTAATCATTCCCACAAACTTTGCCTTTACTGGGATTACATATGAGATCCTTCTTTCCGATTAAAAAAATTAAAGACACCACACAAAATGTAATAGCATGTTAACAGTAAAATGCAGTAAGAAGGAAAAAATCATGATGGCAGGAAAAGAAAGAAAAATAACACACTAGAAGTGAAAAACACACTTTGGTACACAATGACCAAAGTTGGCTTTCAAAGTCAGTTTTGACTTTCCAAGTGGACAAAGCGAACTCGGAACTTGGATGAGTTACACAATGCACATTGTTCCTAAGACAAAAAGCCAAGCTGTCTTACAAAGCTAAAGATACCCTTACCAGAGGTTCTAGCAATTGCATTCCTTGGTATTTAACCCCCAAAAGTCGAAAACTTATATCCACTCACACACACGTCTGCACAAAGATATTTATAGCAGATTTATCCATAATTGCCAAAACTTAGAAGTAGCTAAGATGTCCTTCAGTAGGTGAATGGATAAATAAGTTGTGGTAAATTCAGCACTAAAAAGGTAAGAATTATCAAGCCATGAAGACAAAGAAGAGATTTATCAAAGACAAAGAAGAGATTTAAATGCTTATCACTAAGTGAAATAAGCCAGTCTGAAGAGGTTGTATGTTCCCAACGACATGACATTCTGAAAAACAAAACAGAACTATAGAGACCATGAAAAAAATAAGAGGTTCTCCGAGGTTGGTAGGTGGGGAGAAAAGGGATGAATAAGTGGAATAAAGATGCTTAGGGTAGTGAAACTACTCTGTATGATACCATAAAGGTGATTATGCCATTATATATTTTTCTAAACCCAAAGAATGTACAACGCTGAAAGCGAACCCCAGTGGTAAACTATGGATATTGGATGATAACAACATCAACGTAGCATCATCACTTGTAACAAATGTACCACTCAGGTGGTGGACGTTGGTAACAAAGAAAGCCATGCATGCACAGGGGCAGGAAGTATGCGGGAACTCTCTACACCTTCTTCTCAATTTTCCTGTGAAGCTAAAACTTCCTTAAAAAGCAAGTATATTTAAAAATAAAAACAAAAAACAGCTCCACCAAAAAACCCAAAACAAAAGCCCACTAGTTGCTCAGGAGGAATCAAAGTTTCCTAGTTCAGAGCACTGAGAAATCTCTTTCAGAGTCTTCCTAAACAGGTCATTGCTTTTATACTCAAGAATATCTTGATAATAAACACAATAGCAAGTTTTGCTTGGCCATTTTTTCAGCATCCTTCAGAATCCAAAACAATTTGCTCAAAGTGAGAGATTATATGTGGAATAAAAGGTCCAAAGGTACAAACCTCTTATGTCTGACTGAGATTAGGTACCCAGACCAGAAGGATGGGTGGGCTGCAACACCATGTGTTGCTCCTTTGGGGATCCTCACTTTACTTTTTCAGAACTCAGCTTCCACATATGTGAAATGGGAATATTAATCGTATGTTCCTTGTCGTCGTGGTTTAGTTGCTAAGTCATACCTGACACTTCTGCAACCCCATGGACTGTGGGTCCACCAGGCCCCTCTGTCTATGGGATTTTCCAGGCAAGAATATTGGAGTGGATTGCCATTTCCTTCTCCAGAGGCTCTTCTGAACACAGGGACTGAACCTACATCTCCTGCACTGGCAGGCAGCAGATTCTTCACCACTGAGCCACCCAGGAAGCCCTGTGTATCTTGTTAGGCAATGTTTTATCATTTTTTTAATCCATTCAACAAATACTAATTGAATGCTTATTTAACTTTGCCACTGTCTGGGGCCTGGACCTGGGTGACAGAGATGAGCAGGACAGTTCTCATCCCTGCTGTGACAGAGTTACAGCTTAATGGCAGAGAGTCACCAACACATACAACCTAGAGGGCTTCCCAGGTGGCACTAGTGGTAAAGAACCCCCCACCAACCCCCCGCCAAAGCAGAAGAACCCATAAGAGAGGCAGATTCGGTTCCTGGGTTGGGTAGGTCCCCTGGAGGAGGGCATGGCAACCCACTCCAGTATTTTTGTCTGGAGAATCCCATGGACCAAGGAGCCTGGTGAGCTACAGTCCATAGGATCACAAAGAGTCAGTCAGTCAGTTCAGTCGCTCAGTCGTGTCCGACTCTGCAAACCCATGAATCGCAGCACGCCAGGCCTCCCTGTCCATGACTAAGATGATTTGGCACGTGTGCACACACACACACATACAACATAAAATCATACACCCAACAAAAGCTTACTGAGCATCTAGAAGAGGCTGGGCACTGAATTGCAATGGATATATCCATCATTTTGTTGTTGCTTTATAAGTGATCACTGCAAACAATTTTTTTTTTTTTGTATTCTTGCACTGAGGGAAGCTGAGTGATTTAGCAAAGTGACGAAGTGGAGCAGATCTGAATGAGAGGAACTTGTAGGGCTGCTCCCACTCTTGTAAAGGTCTTGCACCTTTACTCAAGGGGGCCACATCCATACTGCAATCTAAGTGAGCGAGGCTGTCCTGAAGGTGTGCATGCCCAACCTGCACTACCAGACTCTCTGGCCCTGGAGTCCAGCTATCCACCCATCTAACTCTAGGCTACAAAAATCATTCAGGTTGCTCCTGAGAAACCAATAGCAAACTTCTACAATACAGGATCAGATAAACATGCACTTCACAAAATCATGGCATTCCTTTGAATGTGCAGTGTTGAATCTATCAGTTCCGTGAATCCAATTTGCTCAGTCAATATTACTAACATCCTCTGATGTTCAGCTCTAGCAGGAGGTACTCTTTCCTCCCTGATCACTGGGATATAATAGAGATTCATTTCCCTTCTGAAAGGAAGCTCTACCAAGAGAAAAGGGAAAGAGAATCTGTCTTGTCACCTCAGGTCTAAAACCATTGTATTTCTCTTCTAGCAATCATCTCTAGACATTACAATGGCACGTGCAGGGCACTGCTTAGCAACTGTTTTAATTGGTGTGCTTTGTCAGTTCCACCCCAGACTGGATTCATTCTTCTCCAGAAATCTCAACAAATTGAGTTTGATTTTTCCTATAAAATGCCATTTGGCTGCGCAAACATGCTTGACCCTACTGAAGGGCACAGACAAGAACACCAGCCTCTCAGTGATACAAACCCAGCCCGGATGAGAAACATCAGAAGTCTTCAAACTCCCTACGCTTTTCCCCTCAAAGAGTTCAAAAGGTCTAATTCTTTCCCACTTAGCTCTTGTCCATTCCCAGATCTGAGCTGGGAAAGGAGAATGCAAGAGTTTATTTTAAATTATAGTTGGCTTTAAAAACTCACTGTGCTTTCAGTTCTGAGAATGAACAAAAGAGAACTGTAGTTATCTGAAAAGACAGAGAAAAGGCTATGATCATTAAATCATGCTATAATCTGCAATTGTTTTATTATTACTAATAACTCTACCTAGTGCACTGTTAGACAAGATATATTATCTAGAAAGCTTATTTGACCCAGAGGAATTTCTGCTCTAAAACAACAAATATTGATGTAGACTTAATTGATGTTCAAATGAAGTTCATTCTCCCAGAGATAAGATGTTTAAAAGATATAAAACTAGAGTTGATGCAGGTGATAATATGCTAAAAGACTCACTAATTTTATTGATAACACATTTTTTCAAAACTAAACCTGAAGCTGGAATTATTTTTTGGCCAAAGGCTAATAAATAAAAAGATGCTTCTAATTTTATAATAAGTGTAAACTTCAGAGATTTATTTTGCACCCATAAAACAAGTGCTCTTAATACTTTCAAGAAGCAAAGTTTCTGATCAAGGGAGGTAAGACTTTGATAAAAACCCTTAAAAATGGAAAGGCCAATAATTGCAATAATTAAATTGATTATTCTTTTTGTGCCATGATGAACAAGTGCTAGTTGTAACATCAATTATGACAATGATATGACAGTTACTGTCTAAGATATGAGATTATCTAGACTATGTCTTGTGTTTTTCTTTAAAGAGGTATAAAATGAATATGACAAGGAGCTATTAATTACTATTCACTTAATCAAGAAAAGATTCATGCAGAAGGAAAGCAGGCTTTTAGGTTGTGTCCATTTGTATCTACCTACTTTAAAAACTAATACAAAAGGAATTACATTTAGTGTTTTGTGTTGCATAGTCTATTGTTCTATCACATTATGTAATGGAAATTAAGAGCTTTCTCTTGAGCAATACTTTCCAGAATGAGACCAACAAAGAATGCCCTTTGAAGAAGAGATGTGATGCTTCATCCTTTTACATTATTTTTCTTTCCACAGTGGCATTGAACTACCGCCTAGCGATATTTCCCCCCACATTTTAATAAGAGCATATTTTTAATTGTATAAAAAACTTCAGAGTAGTACCTGAAAATAGAATATCCCTAAAATGCTAGGGTCTATTTCATATCAAATGACAGTTGTTTATTTATGGCATCAATTTATTTTTCACTTTGCAATTACGTAAAAATAGCAATAACGTGGCAAGGGAGATGATGCGATTGATCCACATGCTGAATTATTCATTCGATTTCAGTTGTTGACTTCACATCAGACAACTCCCCATGTACAGGGCATAAATCATGATGAATCTTTTTTTGCCACAACCACTCAAAGAATCTATCTAATGCTTTTTGTATCCATTTATGCATATAGTCAGGAATTCCTAGTATTCCCTTAATTATGTCCCAAGTGGTACCATACATCAAATGCTGAAGGGTGGGGCTCCAGCAAGTGGTCTCCGGGAAGAGGGATTCTATTTGGATGAAGGTCAGTTAGTGGGTTGAGCACATAAGGAATTTTCTAGATTCATTATGTAATCATATTCATAGCACCAAAATCTCAGCGAGATAAAAAATGCCCCTGATGAGGGTGGTTATTTCAAATAGTTGAAATACAAATCCTAATGTGCTGTGGCTGCTTAAATGGTCTTCACCATGGACCAGACTGAACCCCTTGCCTTCACATTGTGTGAGTTTAAAGGGTACTTGATTATGGAAGGCTTCACTCGTTATCTAGGGTAAGTTAGGGACCTTGGTATGTGATCTCATAGCATATGTATTTCCCTTTATGGCATGTGCCCATGATACTTAGTTAAGTTACTGGCTTATGCTCATTTGTCCCCCAGACTAAATACATCCATACCTCTACTTTGCAGTCTCCTCACCTAATCACTGGCACATAAAAGACATTGATAAAAATATTCACTTATTAAGTAAAAACCATACTCACCACTCAGCAATACTTATAGCTCTCTTGGACATAAGAATTGTCCTCTTTGATGAAAAGGCATATCTTAACATTTAAACAAATATATTATAAAACTGGTTTCAAATAGGAAAAGGAGTACGTCAAGGCTGTATACTGTCACCCTGTTTATTTTACTTATAAGCAGAGTACATCATGAGAAACGCTGGACTGGAAGAAACACAAGCTGGAATCAAGATTGCCGGGAGAAATATCAATAACCTGAGATATGCAGATGACACCACCCTTATGGCAGAAAGTGAAGAAGAACTAAAGAGCCTCTTGATGAAAGTGAAAGAGGAAAGCGAAAAAGTTGGCTTAAAGCTCAACATTCAGAAACGAAGATCATGGCATCCGGTCCTATCACTTCATGGGAAACAGATGGAGAAACAGTGGAAACAGTGTCAGACTTTATTTTGGGGGGCTCCAAAATCACTGCAGATGGTGACTGCAGCCATGAAATTAAAAGACGCTTACTCCTTGGAAGAAAAGTTATGACCAACCTAGATAGCATATTCAAAAGCAGAGACATTACTTTGCCAACAAAGGTCCGTCTAGTCAAGGCTATGGTTTTTCCAGTGGTCATGTATGGATGTGAGAGTTGGACTGTGAAGAAGGCTGAGCGCCGAAGAATTGATGCTTTTGAACTGTGGTGTTGGAGAAGACTCTTGAGAGTCCCTTGGACTGCAAGGAGATCCAACCAGTCCATTCTGAAGGAGATCAGCCCTGGGATTTCTTTGGAAGGAATGATGCTAAAGCTGAAACTCCAGTACTTTGGCCACCTCATGCGAAGAGTTGACTCATTGGAAAAGACTCTGATGCTGGGAGGGATTGGGGGCAGGAGGAGAAGGGGACGACAGAGGATGAGATGGCTGGATGGCATCACTGACTCGATGGACGTGAGTCTGAGTGAACTCCGGGAGTTGGTGATGGACAGGGAGGCCTGGCGTGCTGCGATTCATGGGGTCACGAAGAGTCAGACACGACTGAGCAACTGAACTGAACTGATTATAAAACATCAAATAAAATACCATTATCTCATCCTCTATCATTTTCTGATTCTCATAGCCTACTGGTTTGACAAAAATACTGGTAGTGGTGGTTTAGTTGCTGTTGTGTCTGACTCTTTGTGACCCCATGGACTGTGGCCCACCAGGCTCCTCTGCCCATGGGATTTCCCAGGCAAGAATACAGGAATGGGTTGCCATTTCCGTCTCCAGGGGATCTTCCCCACCCAAGGATCGAAACTACATCTCCTGCATTACAAGTGTCCTGCATTGCAGGCGAGTTCTTTACCACTGATCCACTAGGGAAGCCTCTATCATGTTCTAATCCTCATATCTTACTGGTCTGGCAAAAATACTAAATTAATGTAAAAGATTTCATCCAGGATAGAAACCACCATTTCCTAAAGAATCCTTCCATTAGAATTGTATTCCTCCATCTTTGTCCCAGGAAGCTGAATTTGCAATATAGTAAGACCTACTTTTATAGTAAGATCACATTTATGGATGTGAGTGCCTAAGAACTGACGCTTTTGAACTGCGGTGTTGGAGAAGACTCTTGAGAGACCCTTGGATNCCATCTTTGTCCCAGGAAGCTGAATTTGCAATATAGTAAGACCTACTTTTATAGTAAGATCACATTTATGGATGTGAGTGCCTAAGAACTGACGCTTTTGAACTGCGGTGTTGGAGAAGACTCTTGAGAGACCCTTGGATAGCAAGGAGATCCAACTAGTCCATCCTAAAGGAAATCAGTCCTGAATATTCATTGGAAGGACTGATGCTGAAGCTGAAACTCCAATACTTTGGCTACCTGATGCAAAGAGCTGACTCATTTGTAAAGACCCTGATGCTGTGAAAAATTGAAGGCAGGAGGAGAAGGGGATGACAGAGGATAAGATGGTTGGATGGCATCACCAATTCAATGGACATGAGTTTGAATAAACTCTGGGAGCTGGTGATGGACAGGGAGGCCTGGTGTGCTGCAGTACATGGGGTCGCAAAGAGTCGGACACAACTGAGTGACTGAAGTGAAGATCTACTAGCTTAATATAAATAATAAAGACACATTTTCATGGTCTAAAAACTCCCAATCGATGCCCAAAATGTTAAGAATGGTTTTAGGGGTAAAAAGGTGATAGGTAACTTAAAAATGTTTCCTAAATGAATATAGGAATAGGAATTGTGATTTTTTACTTTTGGAAGTAGATAGGGGGACATTAACTACTAAAATATCTATTTCCAGACAAAGGAACTACTATATTAGCAAAGTGAACAATATTTATGCTCTGGACTTGGTAACAGATGATGTAATCATATCTATTTAATAGAGTAAATCTCAGTCTATGAGTTTCTTCTAAGTACTGACAGCAACAGCGGCGGTTACAAAGTCACGATTTAGATGTAGATAAATGTCTATCATTTATTTGAATAGTGAATTTTAATATTTTGGTTTATCTACTGCCTTCCTTATACCACTATGGATCTAGCACAAAGCAGGGACTCAATGAACATTTGTTGACATACTACATCAGTGAATAAATTTCTTCACCAGAAAAGTCCGAGTTCTGAGAGGTTCAATTACTCAGGGAGACACTGTAACTCAAGTACACTGCTGGATATTCCCTTGGCCATCCTGCCTTTGTGCCCACGTGTGTCCATGTCCTTACTGAAACTCCTGGTTCTCTATGGTGTACTGGAGACATCTGGCATCAGAGCATTGCTGTCGGATGCAGCAAACTCTTATTCCCTCAGCTTGTCTCACCTTCATTCCTGGCCAAGCACTGGGCTCCAGATACTAGGCAAAGGGAAGGGGAATCTTGCCAAGTGCTGAGGAAAGCCTGCTTTGCCTGGCTGCAAATGCCTGGGATTTGGCATGCTAAGGCATCTGTTGTGGTTGTGGATTTGAGTTGAGTGATTCCTGCTGAAAACACTGTGAATAATTCTAACAATGTCACTGCATGCTGTTGCCCTGCTCTTTCTCCTCTCTGGGTCATGTTTCTAGCCACAGATGATTAGCAATAAACACTAATCAGTAAACTGGTCAGAAAAACAATGCCAAAGCCAAGGTCTGCCAAAAGTGCACTCAGAGGATACTGGGTTCTGATTTTGCTTTCAAGTGGGTTTGGGGGAAGGGGGCGGAGAATTGAAAAAGAAAAGCAGCAGCAGGGAACTGATCCTCTGGCAGATTAAGCATCATCAATCTTTCTTGTTTTCTGAAGCTAGAAAATAAAGTCTTAGAAAGTTTGTACCACAGTATTTCTTCCACATGTAGGTATGTGATAGAGGCTGGATCTACACGAAGGCTCAAATTAGAGTCTTGTTTCCTCATGCTTGGTAGTTTTCCGTGTCTGTTTGTTGAAGTGTGTGTGTGTGTGTGTGCGCGCGCATGTGTGCGTGTGTGTACTATATATTTTAAAGACATTGCCAGTCTAAAAATACACCTGCACCTAATGGATAGCTTTCTCAGACACATGCCCCATTTTTCCTAGATGTCAGGAGCAGAAACTGCTTTTTGGGTTAACATAACCAGTGAGAAGGACTGCAGTGTTTATGCTTAGCCTCATCTAAATGTCATCTTATAAAAGGAACATTAAAATGAGTAACTTTAGCTCTTTATCTTTTAAACTTAGAGTAGTCAAACAAGACTATTTCTCAATGCCACTGACTCTCTTACCCTACGACCTTTGTTCACAAAATCCATCCATTGCAGTATCTGTGATTTGGCAATATTTCATCTTAAATACCCAGCCCTCCAACATCCAAATTTACATTTCTTCTCCTTCCAGGAGAAGTGTCATCATCATCAACATCTCCATCATCATCAGTGTCATCATCCTCTTAAAGACTTATTATACACACGGCACTACACTAAATCATTTAGCTCTCACGGAAGCTCTGTGAAGTAGATACTAGCATTGCTTCCATTTTACAGGTGAGGAAATTAAGGCTCAGAGAGGTTATATAGCTGGCTCAATATCACACAGCTTATAACAAGCAGAGCTAAATTCTAATGCAGGCATCTGATCGAGAGCTCATGTCCGTTAACACTAAGACAGAATTGGAAGCTTGAGAAAACATAGCATCTCAAAGGAAGAGGGAATTTAAAGTTTATCTGTGTTTGAGATTCTTAACCTAAGTTGTGTATCAGACTCAGGTGGGAAATTTTTAAAACACTGGTGCTCCAGTCTCTCTTGAATCAGAATCTCAGGTGCCGGGCCATCGGTACTAGTAACTTAGGAAAGATCCTCAGATGACTCAAACGGAAGATGGGAATGATATTTGGTTCCCAAATTTCACCAAAGACAGTGTCATCCAAATTGTTTTTCAAACTCTAATAGCTTTCTTTGAGATGCAATTATCATATAGGTCATCCATTAAAAGTGTTCAATTTGATGGTCTCCAGAATATCCACAGAGTTGTGAAACTGTTACCCAAATCAATTAAGAACATTTTCATTACTCCCAAAGAGGTCATGTAGCAGTCACTCTCCATCACCCCACAATATTTCCTCGCTCTAGGCAAGCATTCATCTACTTTCTGTCTCTACAGATCAGCCAAATATTTTCACCATTTCATATAAGTAGAATTGCATTATCCCATTAGTCCTTGTAACAGTCTTATTAGGAAGATAAATCAGTATATTTCTTTATCCTTATTTTGCCACTTATTATGTGACTGGGACTTATTATTTCATTTTCCTATGCCCCTGTTTCCTCATCTGTAAATGGACGTAATAAGAGGACCTACTTCAAAGACTGTTGTCTGGACTTAATGAATTAATTTATGGACATCTGTGGGGACAGCTAATTGACATATTAAGTGCTCTATTATTATTTGGATAAGTAGAGAAAGCAGTTAAGTAAAAAAGTATAAAAATGTATAACCCAAAACAAGGAAAAAAAAAAAAAATAGCACTGTGAATGAATGAGAGAGACCTGAAATGAAGAGCCCTGAGTAAGTGGAACAACGATTCCGCCCAAGCCATCTGACTGCATCTGACCAGGACAGTACAGGGATTCTTAAAACCAGAGGGTCCTGGGAGAGAAGTTCTTCACACTTTGTGTACATTGGAGACATCTGGTGAGCTTTCAAGAGGACAAAAGGATACCTGGTTTCTAGCCTCGGGAATTCTGATTTGATTGGTCAGCCTGGGGCTTGAGCATCAATTTCTGTTAAATGCATCTTAGGTGATTCCAAGATGCAACAGATTTGAGGTCTATTACAATAAGGAGAATGGATCTAAACTCTGTCTGGAGTCAACAATGGCCATCGATAACCTAGTTAGCACCCTAATGTGGAGCTGAGAATCACAGTGCTATCCTTCAGATTGATAGCTTCTCTCATGAAAAAGAATAAAACACAAAAACATAAATGTGCAACCCCTTGCTCTCAAGAAGGAACACTTGCATTCAATATTCCCAGTCTCCTTGAGCACCAAGGCAGCCAAGAATAGTGATGAGGACAAAGACTTTCTTAATTTCATTGTTAAATGGTAAAACAAATGAGCCGCCTCCAAGTGCTTACATTTTTGTAAAGAAATGTGTTCATGCAATGAGTCTTTTCCCTTTCTCCTAATCTCTGTATTTAAATAGAGGGGTATTAGGTAGTTTTCCTAATCTTTCCTTCAACATAAGTAGGGATAAAAATGCACCTCAGGGTTTGAATTTCATCTGTAAGTGGCTTATGAGGGTAGCAGATCTTCAGAAATCAGTAGGAAACTTAAGGAGAGCCAAATATAATTATAACAAAACAAAGTGAAGGTGGTGATAGCTTTGTTGTTGAAGCCGCCCTCCAAAAGACATAGTTCTCAATCTGAACAGTAATACAATTTGACAGTCACCAAAGAAGCATACCACAAAAACTCATGCAGAACAATAAATTGCATTAACTATTAGTCGGGCTTGGAAACCTGGGTTAGCCTTTAAGTAGCAGGTATGTTTCACCCACAAGCAAAGACAGGAAGTGAGCAGAGTGTGAGGATGTGACTGTGATTGGGAAGGCCGTCAGCAGAGGGGAAGGAACTGAAAATGATCATATCCCCATTCATATATATATATATATATATATGTATATAGGTCTCTTCCTGGAAAGAAAAAAAAAAATCTTCCCATGGAAATTAACTATTGCCTGTCTGTAACCATAAGCCTTGGTTCTGGAACTAACTGGTAAGGCAATGACACAGCAAGGCACAGATTTTCTCAGTGTGTCAGAAACTGCTACTTGTGGTACATGAAAAATTTTTTAGGGGATTCATGGATGGATTCCTAAATTTTGAATAGTTTTATGTTTACTGAAATGGGCTTTAGAAAAATATACACTTAGTAACACTGAGAAGTATTATCACCTAGAATGAGATTAGAGGAGATGTGTGTATACTTAAGTAAAGTCGATAAGTATATTACCATAAAATTGTGAAGGATGACAGCAGTTCAGCAAACACCAGGACAAGAGTGAAAAGAATAGGAGAGTTAAGCTGCTGCTCAACCTTTTACTAGCCGAGCGACTTTGGATGAGTCATTTAATCTGTCTGACCTTTAGTTTCTTCATGTGTAGCATAAGGTGTTCTGTTAAACTCCTGGAAGCCAGAAAGGATTAAAAATTCTGATCTTACAAAGGAGCTGCAAAGATGCTTTCACGGGACCAAATATCCAACACCAGATTGTTATTTATAAAGCACTGAGGAAACCTAATGTTATAAATGAAAACACATTCACAAAATTTAGTTGGTCAGTTTGTGGTCACTTCATTAAGAAGCCAGAAGAATTTAATGTTGACTCATTCCTAGTGGGAAGATATATATTCCTTGGACTTTTATATTGTGTTCCCTATACTTTATCATGAGATAATCCTCATGGTGGGGGGCCATGGTCACAGATAAATATATATTAGCCTGGGGCAGATTCTTCCCCAAAGCATTTTAGATCAGCACAGCAGTTAAGAACATGGCCCATGAAAACAGATTTGAGTTTGGATCTCTGTTTTTCAATTAATAATTATAATACTGTAGGGAACTGAAATAATTGAAACTGAAATAATGTTAGGAAAGCCTGAATTTTCCCACTTGTAAAATGTAGATGCAACACATATCCCATGGTACATTCCTTTTCTAAACTATGAATTAATACCACGTTTGTTTTTAGCTCATCATGCTAAGACCACAGCAGATGAACAATTAAATGAATGAATAAGAGGCTGTGGGGATAATATTAGGTAGTGCCTGATACAGAGCTCTCAACACACGGTGATAGTAGTGAGAGTTCATATTTATCATGGATATCTGTTTTGGTAACTCCTAACCCATGGACTTCTGGAGAGAGGCACAAATGCCAGGAATAGGTCATCATTTTGCCACATCCCCACCCTGATTACAGTGATTGGTTTGGAGATGGGCCAATGACCCAATCACAGCAGTGAGACATTGGCAAAGAGTCCTGGAAAGAGATCATCAATTTTTCCATCTAAGAAATGAATCAGAGCAAAAGTAGGATCTCAGACCACTGCAGCCTTTCTGTGAGTATGTGGAATCTAACGTAAGTGCCAGTATTGAGAGACAGGTGACTGGGCAAGGGGGAGACACAGGGCCGTGGTGACATCATTTGAGCCATGCAATAAAGCGACAGGAGAGTCAAGTCTACTCTGGTCTAGTTGATTACTTAAACTTTACTGATAGCTGTTTGTTTTACAGCTTACAGCAATTTGAGTTATGTCAGCTGCAACAAAAGAATCTGCATATAGCAACATTATCGCTGTCATCAAAAATAACAACAATTAGGATCAAGTATCTGCAATTCAACAACTTAACATTTTTAGTTTTGCTTGGCCAAAATTTGAGAGATGGCTTAGCTTCAAGTTTTTTCCACTTAAGACAGTACACAGCCAGATCCTTCTTGAGTGGCTCATATTAGTTCTTTCCTAATGTCCTGAGAGGTGGAGATCTGACTAACACAAATGTTTAGAAAGGGAAGTGTGCAGATACTATGCTTTTCTTTTAAATCCTGTAAAACATCCTGCCACCCTGGTAGACAAACAGTTCAGCCATCCTTTTCCCTGCAGTGACTACTTTCAACACATCACTATAATTCTCTCCTTCCCAACTGATCTGTGTGGGATCACCTCCTTAAATCACAGACAACTTAGTTTTCAAAGTAACATCTGGGCCCACAATTTAATTCATTCACACATCAGAAGCTTCCCATTAGTTGATACTGGACACATGGTATCATTTGAGAATTAATCAACTGCTACCTTGGAGATGAAGTTTGAGGCATTAAGAGGAAAGACAACTCCAAGTTTTACTTTCCTCCATAGGAGGGGTTTGTGTTCAGATAATGTTCTATGATCTAGGGACTTGAAACTAATCTCATGGTTTCTGTTAGCATCCCCCAAAGAATACAAGAAACTTGTTTTTTAAAACTCATTTGCAATAATTATATTGTACAACCAATAGGGATTCAGTTCAGTTCAGTCACTCAGTCGTGTCNGTCATAACTTTCCTTCCAAGGAGTAAGTATCTTTTAATTTCATGGTTGCAGTCACCATCTGCAGTGATTTTTGGAACCCCCCCAAAATGAAGTCAGCCACTGTTTCCCTATCTATTTGCCATGAATATAAACAGCAAATTTCTAGAACAAAATACATGGGTTTTAAAATTCATATGGAAATGCAAGGGACCAAGAAGAGACAAAATAATCTTGAAAAAGAAGAACAAAATAGCAAAATTCATGCTTACTTCAGACCTTACTAAAAAGCTACAGTAATCAAGTAATACAACTGGTTGTATTGGTTTAAGGAAAAGACTTAAACCAATTTAAAGGCTACTGGTTTAAGGAAAGACATACAGATCACTGAATTACAGTTGAGAGTCCAGAAATAAACCTATTTATGTTCAATAGATTTCAGATGAGGGTGTCAAGACAATTCAATAAAGGAAAGAATAGTCTTCCCCAAAATGGTGCTGAAGGAATGAAATATCTTCATGCAAAAAATGAACTTGGGGACTTCCCTGGTGATCCAGTGGTTAAGACTCTGCCTGCCAATGCAGAAGACACAAGTTCCATCCCTGATCCAGGAAGATCCCACATGCTATAGAGCAGTAAGCCCATGCACCACAACTACTGAGCCTGTGCTCTGGAGTGCATGAGCCACAAGTACTGAGCCTGAGCTGCAACTACTGAAGCCCATGTACCTAAAGTCAGTGCTCTGCAGCAAGAGAATCTACCGCAATGAGAAGCCTGTGCGTCAAAATGAAGACCCGGAGCAACCAAAAATTAATTAATGAAAAAAATGAACTTGGGGCTCTACTTCATGCCATATATAAAAATTAGCTCAAAATGGACCACAGACACAAATGAAATCACTAAAACTATAAAAATCTTAAAACAAAACATAGGATTAAATCAGTGTGATATTATTGTGTGTATAACTTTTGTGTGTATACTTTGTGTGTATAATTTATATGTATAATTTTTAAGTGTAAAAATAAATATCTTAAAAGAAAAAAATTGTCTAAATATGATGCAAAAAACACAGCAACAACAATAAAAAGATAAACTGTATTATAGGAAAATTTAAAACTTTTGTGCTGCAAATAATGCCACTAAGAAACTGAAAAGGTAGCCTACAGAATGGAGAAGATATTTACAAATCATGTATCTGATAAGGAATTTTTATCCAGAATATACTAAAAGCTCTAATAATCCAGCAATAGAAATACAAATAACCCAAATTTAAAAAGGCAAAGAATTTGAATAGACATTTCTCCAAAGAAGATATACAAATGGCTAATAAACACATGAAAAGATATTCAACATTATTAGTCATTAAGGAAATACAAGTCAAAAGCACTTTTACTAGGATGACATTAAACAATAAAAGACAATAACAACAGTTGGTAAAGATATGGAGAAATTATAACCTTCATACAGTGCTGGTTGGGAATGTAAAATGGTGCAATCACTTTGGAAAATATTTTGGCAGTTCCTCATATAGTCAATGGCACCCCACTCCAGCACTCTTGCCTGGAAAATTCTGTGGACGGAGGAGCCTGGTGGGCCGCAGTCCATGGGGTCACTAAGAGTTGGACACGACTGAGCGACTCCACTTTCACTTTTCACTTTCATGCATTGGAGAAGGAAATGACAACCCACTCCAGTGTTCTTGCCTAGAGAATCCCAGGGACGGGGGAGCCTGGTGGGCTGCTATCTATGGGGTTGCACAGAGTCGGACACGACTGAAGCGACTTAGCAGCTGCAGCAGCATATAGTTAAATATAGAGTTACCCATAGTACAGGCTTCCTTGATAGCTCAGTTGGTAAAGAATCTGCCTGTAATGCAGGAGACCCTAGTTCTAGCCCTGGAACAGGAAGATCTGCTGGAGAAGGGATAGGGTACCCACTCCAGTATTCCTGGGCTTCCCTTGTGGCTCAGCTGGTAAAAAAAATCCACCTGCAATGCAGGAGACCTGTGTTTGATCCTTGGGTTGGGAAGATCCCCTGCAGAATGCAAAGGCTACCCACTCCAGTATTCTGGCCTGGAGAAGTCCACGGACTACACCTCATGGGGTCGCAAAGAATCAGACATGACTGAGCGACTTTCACTACCCATAGTATCTAGAAATTCCACTCTTAGCTATATAGAGAGAGATGGAAACACACATCCACACAAAAATTTGCATATCTGTGTTCACAGCAGCATTGTCTGTAATAACCTGAAATTTGAAACCATTGTGGTTTCCAATACATTGGAATAGTATATGACAATGAAAGGAATTAAGTACTGTTATACACAAGAACGGGCTTCCCTTGTAGCTCAGAGGTTAAAGCGTCTACCTCCAATGTGGGAGACCACAGTTCGATCCCTGGGTCGGGAAGATCCCCTGGAGAAGGAAATGGCAATCCACTCCAGTATTCTTGCCTGGAGAATCCCATGGACGGAGAAGTCTAGTAGGTTACAGTCCCCGGGGTTGCAAAGAGTCGGACACGACTGGGCGACTTCACCACACCTCATACACAAGAACATAGATTAACTTTGAAAACACCATGCTACACGGAAGATGCCCACAACAAAAGACCATCTGTTGTACGATTTCATGTATGTCAACGTCCAGAATAGGCAGATCTATAGAGAGAGAACATAGATTAGTGAGTGCCTAGGGCCAAGGTCAGGGAGGATAGAGAGTGATCGCTGAGTACAGCGTGTTCTTGCCTGGGAAATCCCATGGACAGAGGAGCCTGGAGGGCTACAGTCTATGGGGTTGCCAAAGAGTCGAACATGACTGAATGACTCAGCAACAACAACAATGGGGTTTTGTTCCGGGGAGGATGGTGAACGTGTTCTAAAATTAGTGTGTGAAGATGGTTGAGAAAATCTGTATATTAAAAACATTGAATCGTTGTCAGGAAGCATTTAACAGGAGGCTTCCTGTGTGCTGTTTTGGATCTGTCAGAAATTCTCTGTTCCTTATTAATTCCTGAATATTCAGGGATTAAGAGGAGAGGCAAGCCTCTCCGGGGGCTGAGGAATCCAGGCATTTCCTTCATTAGTTTTTCTACATGGTGATAAGTTCCCTCTTCCATTTTATGAACCATATGGTAAAAGTGATTATTTACAACCCTCTCTCTTTCATATGGATGACCTCATGTTTCCTTGTAAGATTTGATTTTATCTGCTGAAAATAGCTATCTTGTAAGACAGTATAAATACCTACGCAGTGTTGAATAAAACACCTTTGTTCCATCAGAGCTTTGGTCCCCGTGTCTTGCTTTCTCTCTCTATCTCTCTTTCAGGCTGATTTCCTGGAGCGCAGAGGCTCTCTGAGTTCACTTTCCTGCCCAGACTTCTAAGACCCTCTCGAGAAGGGTCTGTGCCTTAAACCCATCAAGAGGGTGCATGAGGCCTCTGTGAACAGAGCAAGCCCCGTGTCAGGGACTTTATTGGCTTTCTGCATAAACCAACTTTCTTATTACTCGACTCCGGACCACCAGGTTCTGGTCCATTAAAGGACCTCAACACATCGTAATTTTACATAATTATAAATTCAAAAATACTTGTAAATTTTATGATATGCGCTCTCAGTGAAGATATTAATAAAAAGTCCAGAAAACAGATACAAATTATGCAGTTATTTCACATTCCAGAATCCCATTAATTAAAACTCCCATGTCTTGTTACTTCTTTAGATTTCTAGGCCAGATGATAATAAACTTGTGCTTACCTAGGAATTTCCTGGACATACTCTGGATGGGAACCCTTTAGCCAGATAGGGAGCCATAGAAATTTTGATAGGCGAGTACCATCTTTTGATCAACAAAGTTGGTCAAGGGAATTATTACTTCAGAAATACTGGCTTTCTGAAAGATGAAACCTTTCAAAAGTTAATATTAGTAAGGGAAATTAATAACAGGGATTGTTGGTAGTGGGAGCAATGTAAAAGAAGTTTGCAAGGCCTATAGGATATAGTAGCAGAGCATGCATGATTTAGCAGGCGTTGACTGAGCACCTACTATTTATGAGAAGTGGTTAGGCACTGGAAAGAAAGACCTGCAGGCTGAATGCCTATCTTATGAAAACGTACAGTCTGGAAGAGACACATTTAAGATTGTATGTCCAGTGCTATAGGGAGAATATGCAAGGAAACTAACAATGGAGAGGCCAGGAAGGCTCTTGGGAGTTGTTTTTAGGAAGGACTCTTCGCATGAGGTGGCCAAAGTACTAGAGTTTCAGCTTAAGCATGATTCCCTCCAAGGAAATCCCAGGACTGATCTCTTTCAGAATGGACTGGTTGGATCTCCTTGCAGTCCAAGGGACTCTCAAGAGTCTTCTCCAATACCACAGTTCAAAAGCATCAATTCTTCAGTGTTCAGCCTTCTTCACAGTCCAACTCTCACATACATACATGACCACAGGAAAAACCATAGCCTTGACTAGACGGACCTCAGTCGGCAAAGTAATGTCTCTGCTTTTGAATATACTATCTAGGTTGGTCATAACTTTTCTTCCAAGGAGTAAGTGTCTTTTAATTTCATGACTGCAGTCACCATCTGCAGTGATTTTGGAGCCCCAAAAAGCAAAGTCTGACACTGTTTCCCCATCTATTTCCNGGACCTTAGTCGGCAAAGTAATGTCTCTGCTTTTGAATATACTATCTAGGTTGGTCATAACTTTTCTTCCAAGGACTAAGTGTCTTTTAATTTCATGACTGCAGTCACCATCTGCAGTGATTTTGGAGCCCCAAAAAATAAAGTCTGACACTGTTTCCACTGTTTCCCATCTATTTCCCATTAAGTGATAGGTGCTATAAAATCACTCAGCAAATATCCAAGAACTGTTTTTTGGGTTTTTTTTGTTTGTTTTGGAATTCATCAATATATAGGGCACACAGAAAAGGGGAATGAAGATTCAAAGTTGAATGAAACATGGTACCTGCCTTCAAGACGCTTACAGTCTAGGAGAAAAAAGCTCAATGCTGGGAAGTCCACTTGAATCACAGGGTGGGTTACACACCTACCTCTGATAAAACTTTAAAGAGTGGCTCTGCAAAAGTTAAGTTTATGACTTCTGAAATCCAAGTATGGGTTTGAGATCCAGCTTTTCCACTTGTTAAGGGCAATACATTTAATTCATTTTTCAATCTCAGTTTTCTCACATATAGGATGGGTTAGCAGAAAGTACCAAATGCAAGTGGCTGCTCTCCAAAGATGAAGTTTACACATGGAAAGCACTTACACATGAGAGCACTTACTCTCATGTTTGGCATAAAAAAAACACTCAATTTATTTTAGTTCTTATGATTTTTTTTAAAGAATATTCAGCATTTCTACAGTAAATCATTTGATGGTTTACTGTATACAGGCACGTACTTTACCCCATTTAATCTTCACAACTCTCTGAGCTAGACATTATTTTTCTAATTTTCACACTAGAAGTCTAAGATTTCCTCAAAGTTAAATACTTTTGTCCAAGTCTGCTAAGCTGGTAGATTGCAGAGCTAGAACATCCTAGACCTAGGTCTTGTTTGCTATAACTCATTGGAGCTACAGGGATGGAATCCAAATATCTAACATAAAGTTGTCCAGTCTTTTAAAATCACTTTCAACATGAGATATTCAACTATCACTTTCATAGGCATATGTAGGAACAATGGTTGAACCCTACTTTAGAAGGTATATTAAAATAGACATGAGAGTGACTTATGGCTCAGGAGGTCTTTAATTCTAGTTTAGTTTAAAGACAAAACTACCCACCAGTGTTGTACATGGTACTTAGCAACCTATGACTTTGTGGCATGATATACAAACATGTGCCATGACCCATGATTGAGAGCTGCTGGTCCATACTGAAGACTGAGGGTTATCACAGGGAGAGTCAAGCCACCTGTTTCAAGTCTTCTGTCCTATCATCTCCACGCAGCCACCTCCTGAAGAGGTCACACCCCTTGGTGAGTAGACTTCATATTCATGACTCAAAGTGGAACAGGATTGGTATACCAAATCCTCTCTGAGGATGTGGTTTCAATGAGTGTGCAAGAATGACACACACTAGCGAGAGAAAAAAAAAAAATCTCATCCAGAATATGGGAAGATTTTAGACTTAGTGGCTCTTCCATGGACCCAAGTAGTCATGGCTCCCTGACTTCTCTCCAGGGAAATCTATCTTTGGGGAATAACAATTCTATCAGGATAAAGCACATTTGGGAAGGGAGAGGAAATACAAGTTGAACCACATGTACTCCAACTAGCCCATTATTTATTTTATGGCTACACTTCAGTGGGACAAAAATGAGCAACCCAGGCCTGTAAGTCCTCATCTCATTTTTCAATTCCCTCCTTTCCATTCTATTTTTCATTACTCTCAGGGTTTTGCTATTTTAACAGTTTAATATTTGACCATTTACATTGGGAAGACTGATGTTAGCTCAGCATAGTGCTTTTATAATTTCAGTTACAAGGTGATATGGTGATTGAAAGCCACACATGTTCCAGTTTCCTAAGACTGTGATCTCCCTCCAAAATTTTTTAAATAGAATGCCAGAAGAAAACGATGCATATAGATTCCCCCTAGAAATTATCCTTCTGTAGGTGGTCGACTTGAGCATTCAGGAGTTGGTCAGTGACCAAAACCTCGTACACAAGGCCCAACAACATGGAAGATGAAAAGACCTACATTTTAAATTTTAAAAATGAAGGAAACTATTTTCCCATATCCTGGATAAAATTTTGATATTAATTCTATGCAAATTCTAAAACATCCGTTTAACCAACATTTGTCTATTGACTATTCATAGCATGAAGCCAGGCACTCAGGGAGAATTCGAAAGAAATGGAAAGCATAGTTCATTTCCTTAAAGAACATTTACTCTAATTGGAGAGAAGAGACACGGAGACAGCACTCATTAGGCAGGTAAGTTTCAGAGTAAGCTGCTTACACTGAAGAAGCAATCAGGTAACAGAGACAAGGGGAAAGGGAGCTGTCTATCTGGGCTACAATGAGGAAGGAAGTGCCTACTAGAAGGAAAACATGCTGGGTTGTGAAAGAACGGGTAATCACCAAAAGAGGCTTTGGGTTAAGAATAAACATGAATAAACAGTCTCATATTATCAAGTAATACAATCTTCTCTGCTCTGTTCAACAGTTGCTCAGGTATAGAGGGGAGCAGAAAAGGACCATTTTGCTCATTTTAAAAAGAAATGCCTGAGAAATCAAGTGATTTCCTCAGAGTTCCATACCAAATTAGATACATTCCCTGAGCCCAACTGCCTTGTGAGTGCCTAAGCTACCAGTTTAGATAAATGGAAGGAAACTGGCCTTTTTTTACTCCTCTGGACAGGACACAGGCTGAGAGCCAGTAAATGCCAGAGACTGAAGGTACTGTGTTCAATAAAAAATAATGGTTCATTTTTATGAGCACTTCTAATTATCATTATCTTGAAAAATGAGAAAACGAGGCTCAAGGAGATGGAGTCTATTGTCTCTGGGTTATCCAGTCCTAAAGCCTAGCTTCCTCATCACTCTCCATCAGGTTCTCCAAGTGGGAGACTTTGAAATGCCAGCCTCACCTCAGGATGCAAGGTCCCAGTCACATTCCAGAAATTCCAGGGCTGGAGTCAAGCAATCCGTGTTTTCAAAAGCTTCCCAGGTACTTCAGAGGCAGACTTAAGTTGGAGCCTGTTTATACCATTTCTCTGACTACTGAGTTTAGGGTTGAGTATAAGGAAGAGGAGCAAGGAAGCAAGTCTTTTAAGCTAAGCATCCCTAGGAGGGCCAGAACTTTTGAATGCCTCTGAACAGCTGATAAGTCTACCCTTTCCAACCAGTCTATAAATCGAACGGTTATTTGTAAATGAAGGCAGAGGCTGGACACAGGGATCAACTCTTGTGACAATGTACTCCGGGGTCACAGCTACCAGACAGAGGGGACAAGCCTAGCTATGCTATCAACCAGCACTGTGACCTTGGCTGAGTCCTTTAACCTCTTTAGGGCCTAATTTCCTTATCTGCTCCAGAGGGCCACTAAGTTACATGTCTTTTCCTGCTTTAAAACTCCTGGTCTTAAGGCCTTCATTGCAGGGTCAGGGCAGAATTTGCTGATATATTCAGTGGCAGGCTAAAAGCTGGGAAGAGAAGGTGATCCAGAGGCTTAAAAGATTCAGGATGGTTTATTATTAAAGGAGGTGGGGGCTGAAGGTAGAAAGGGTCCAGACTGGAGGAGAGGTGCAGAGAGAGAAAACAGTACATTCCAGATGTGGGGGCCAAAGGTCAGGGGCAGAGGTGAGGTGTGAGACCAACCTAAGTATATGAGTGAGTACTGGGGGAGAAGCAAGCAAAACTCTCAGTTTTCACCTTGACAGAGCAGTGGAGCCATCAGAAGCCCAGATTATTGTGTCTCCTTTACTAATATAGTGATTTTCAATCTGGGACAATTTTGTCCTTCAAGAGACATTTGACAGTGTCTAGAGATGTTTCTGTTGATCACAACTTGGTGTATGTGTGTGTGTTGGGGAGGTGCTACTGGCATCTAGTAGATAGAAAACAGGGATGGTGGGATGATGCTAAGCATTGTACAATGCACAGGACACCCACCAACAACCCCACAACAAAGAATCAAATGGCCTCAAATGTCAATAGTGCCCTGGCTAAAAATCCCTGACCCAGTGGATGAGCCCCAGCTCGATATCTAGCACCTAGTTTATAAGCAGCAGATTATGTCTACCATGCCACATAAGATTCTAAGCCTCCATGACCCTTTGTGCTCACATTGTTTTCAAAATAGACTTTATTTTTTAGAGCAGTTTTAGTCTCACAGCAAACTGAATGGAAACCACAGAGATTTCCCATATATCCCCTACCATCACAAAACTACAGCCGCCTTCCCTATCTGTGCTTACTTTTACTTGCTGTTTTTTTTTTTTTTTTCCCACCTGTAAGAAAACTAAGGCTTGCAAAGGCTCCAAGAGTAGGCCAACAAGGTGTGGCCCTGGAATCTGGACTAGGATCAACAGAATGTGAAAGCCAATGCTTTAGTATATCACCTTTTAGCTGGTAAAGAAACTGCCTGCATTGCGGGAGACCTGCGTTTGATCCCTGGATTGGGAAGATCCCCTGGAGAAGGGAAAGGCTACCCGCTCCAGTATTCTGGCCTGGAGAATTCCATGGACTGTACGGTCCATGTGTCGCAAAATGTCGGACACGACCGAACGACTTTCACTAGTTATTTCCACAGCCCTGCTGTCTTCCCTACAGAGTTAACCTGTCATATCTGTGGTGAGTCTGGTTCTGAGGACCCAGGAGCCTTTAATTCAGAACCCCTCCATTACTCAGATCCTCACTATTATTGGATAGGGTGAATCAAGAAGCAGCCAAGGCAAATGGAAGCAAACAGACTGCAGAATGACAATTGCTTGATGACAGTCTACATGAAATGATTGTTCTCCAGGCATTTAAATGCCTTTGCAGACTTTCCTTATTCCTTCCAGAGGAGTCCTGGGTATCAGCTGATAGAAGAGGTGAACCATGAAAAATGCTGGGTTCCAGTCAAAGTAATTCCATTAGGGGCAGAAAAGGCTTGCTGAAACACAAGGAAGGGAAATCATTTGCAGCATACCAACAGCTGGGCCCAAATGACATCACTCGCCAAAATCAAAGGAAATGAGCTAATCAGATATGCACAAAAGCCCTTTTTGTTTGCTTGCTTAGAAAGCTACAATTTGCTCTCAAGCTAGAGGTGAAAAAAAATGATCTCTTTGAAAAATTTTGGCCCTGATATTTTGCTTCTTTAAATTGTTTTCAGTGATTGGAGCAGACATGAAATAAAATGCTTGAAATGTTCTCAGGTCCCTGCATACTAGGAGGAATTGCCACAGGAATGTTATTTTCACAGGTTCCTGCCAGACGTTCGATGGTCCTCACCCCAAAGAAGCTATCCATCGGTCTTTGTACACTACATCCCTTCGCATTTTGAACTTCCCTTTCTGTTTCATGGCAAGTTCATCCAGTCTTGAGGTTGAGTAAATGCATATTAAACTAGGGTAGAATTCTGTCAGTAAAATAGAATTAAATGGCATTAAATAAAAGAAGCCAAAGGAAAGAAATTCTAAGTGACCCACCTGGTAAAGGCCAAGAGAGAAGAGCCAGTCATCCCCCAAGAATAAACGCAGGAGATGGTGCCAAGCAGGCCTTGGGTTTTGGGGACACTAGTACGAGCAAACAAGAGAATGAAAGGAAAGGAAGACACTAGGTTCCAGCAGAATCCATCTGCTGCTTCTCCTGGCCTCTTACCACAGAGCTGAGCTGGTAAAACACAGCAGAATTCTATTGTCACACGCAGTGACCCAGCTCAGTCCTCACTTAGGAGTTCTCTGAAGGAAGGAGGCTCCCCAGAAGGCAGGCTCTCAGGGCTGATGCTTTGAGGTGATAAAGTGTGGGTAAAGAGTCATTGTTTGAGGTTATGGGGTGGGCGGGGTCCAGTTAATTGTGAGGCACCCTCTTCCCTTGTAGTCATCCTGAGGCACACTGAGTTGGCCAAGCTCATGGACAGTCTGCTACCAAGCAGGACAAGCAACCTTCCCCTCATTAATGGGACCCAAGTGGACCCCGGAAAATGTCAGGGTCCCAGAGGCAGAGGTCTTTCCTGTACTCTCTCACCCAAGGCTTCTATTTAAGCTACTCCTAGGGAAAGGGAGATTTACAGCCGCCTATGGTTAAAAAAAAAAAGAAAGAAAAAACAAACTCACAGTTCCTTTAGGGATTTTTTTTTTTTTTTAAGAAAAAATAAAAGTTTCTTCATAAAATGAGTTTCTGGAAGTTTTATGAAATGTCATTTTTGTATGACTGAACAACAAAAAACATTAAAAGGTAGACAAAGAACTTGGAATACACATTTCTTTGAAGAAAATATGTAAATGGCCAATAAGCCCTTGAAAAGAAAGTGAAAGTGAAGTGCTGAGTCGTGTGCGACTCTTTGTGACCCCATGGACTGGCCTATCAGGCTCCTCTGTCCATGGGATTTTCCAGGCAAGAGTACTGGAGTGGGCTGACATTTCCTTCTCCAACATGAAAAGATGTTCTGTGTTAATAATCGTTTGGGAAACGCAAATGAAAACCACAGTGAGATAGCACTTCACTCATTACGATGGCTACCATAGAACCAATAGAAAATAACAAGTGTAGGCGAGAATGTAGAGAAATTAGAATCCT
The DNA here is from genome assembly GCA_006410875.1 of Neotragus pygmaeus. Lineage (NCBI taxonomy): Eukaryota > Metazoa > Chordata > Mammalia > Artiodactyla > Bovidae > Neotragus > Neotragus pygmaeus. Next base: position 1,576,367 of record SJYV01008549.1, read on the forward strand.
TGTCCTCTGTTGGTAAGAATGTAAAATGGTGCAGCTACCATGGGGAAGAGTGCAATAATTCCTCAAAAAATTAAAAGTAGAAATTACCATATGATCCAACAATTCTACTCCTGGGTATAGTTCCAAAATAACTGAAAACAAGGTCTCAGATATTTGTACACCCATGTTCATAGTAGCATTATTCATAACAGTTAAATGTGGAAGCAACAGTCAAAGTGTCTATTGCTTCATAAACAGATAAACAAACTGTGATGTAGGTAGACAATGGGATCTTTTTTCTTTAAAAAGGAAGTCCTGACACATGCTGAAGCATGGATGAACCTTGAGGACATTATGCTAAGTGAAATAAGCCAGTCACAAAAAGACATATACTATATGATACCACTTATCTGCAGTATCTAGAGTAGTCAGATTCATAGAGACAGAAAGTGGGATGGTGGTTGCCTGGGGTTGAAGGCAGAGAGAGAAATGAGTTATTATTCAATGAGTACAGAGTTTTTGTTCTGCCAAATGAAAAGAGTTCTAGAGACGTGTTGTGGTAATGCTTGTCTAACAATATGAATGCACTAAATATCACTGAATGGTATCCTGAGCAATGGCTAAGATGGTATTTTTATGTAATATGTATTTTAGCACAATTGAAACAAAAGTCATTCTCATGAGGTGTGGCTATGGAGATGGCAGCCATCTACGTGATCTGAAAAAGTCTGTTAATAATAACACTGTTATCATCTATTGAGTATTGACTATATGTCAGGAATTGTACAAAAATCCCATTTAACCCTCACTCCAACTCTGCAAAATGGGTTTAATTGTTCCTTTGTTTCAGATGAAACGGTGAGTGTCTTTTCCATTATCATTCAGACACTAGTGGCAGGGGGGTTAAACCAAGAACTGTATGGCTCTGAAGTTCACGTATCTGACCACACACTGCCTCATGCAGATTCCATTCATTAAGTCTCCTAAAGTAGGCATTAGCTCCTCCTATTTTTAATAAATGAGGAAACTGAGGCTCAGAGATGTCATTTGGAGGACAGCTTCAGAAAGGGGCAGGGCAGGATGCAAAGTCAGGTTTGTCTAATTCTAAGATCCCATCCTTGGTCCACAGTGTAACACTCAACTTATTTTATTAATTTTAAAATCAAATCTGTATCTTGCCCAATGACGTCTGTGACATACACTGACTGCAGTGACTTCTATCTTGACTTTTATCTTCTCATTTGAAGGCACAGGAAATAACATTCATTAAACTCTGAATGTGTGCCAATATACCACATTTCTAAGTAATTGACATGGATTCACTAATTTAACCCTCACAACCACTCCAGGAGATAGATTCCATTATTCTCCCCATTTTAGAGGTGGGGAAACTGAGGCACAGAGAGATGAAGTGAACTTGCCTTGGACATAAAGCTAATGATTGGCAGGGTGATGATTGCAAGTCAGGCAGGTGGGTTCCAGAGAGGTCATGCTCTATAACCACTCAGTAACACTATGGAATTAGAATTAACCATGAGGATTTAGTGGAAAACCTACACTGGAAAACTTTGATGAAATAAAATACTTAGTGATGGAATGGGATGATACTCAGGAGGGTTTGTTTTCTAGAAACAGAAAAGTCTATCTGCTATTTATTAACTCAGATTGTTCTCGGATAGTTCACCTGAACTTACCTGTATTTCTTTTAAAAAGCTGTTAAATACTCAGGCTGCTATGTTGAATGACTCTAGAAGGTATCTGAATCATTTACAGAACAAGTTGAAGATTCATAAAAGATGCTACTCTATGTGGCCTGGCAATGTTCTCTTTAGAGTTCAGCACATTCTGACTTAAGATGAGGCTTCTCACAATTTTTTTGATGAAAAATTGTGGTGTAGAGACATCTCACTAGGCCGGGCCCTGAACTGGTACCTCCCAGAGCTGGTATAATTTCAAAAGCCTCAAAGTGTTGGGCCACTGAGCCAGTTCTTACCTGGCTTGTCTAAAGTCTGAAGGGGAGGCAGGGCCTTCAGAGCCCATCAGGTTCAGGAGACAGTCTCTGGTTTGATGCATTCAATTCTCTATGGTATTAGTCTTATATATCAATACTATCTCTAATATTGTATCAATTATCTATAGGATACAGTATTCTCTACAGTATCTTTAATGCAAGCTATAGTTGGAGACTAGTTGCTATAGCTGCAAAAGAAAGAAGTAAAGAAAAGTCTATACACAGATGTCTGGGTGTCAAACATTCCACCTTTAAGCTAACCTTCACATTCTTGACTACAGTGGAAGGTGAATGAAGAGTTCTGGTGTTATTGACTACTTGAGGGGATAATTTTGTTCTGTTCTGTTTTAACAGTCAACAAGTTAAGCCTTAATATACAGTAATGAATTTGTCTGTGCTTGTGAGTTATGCCACATAAGTGTGTGTGTGTGTGTGTGTGTGTGTGTGCATATATATGTGCATGCATGTAGATTGGAGAAAAGAATATGCTTAGGTTGTAAAGTGAGTTCCTAAATCATGAGTTTGGTTCCCACTCTACTTAGATGAATCCACTGAGGCCTTTAGGCAAGGGGTCCAGTGAAAGGCAAACATGCAGTCCAACAACAAAAATTAACTGACACGTAACATGAATGCTTCATTTGCATGTATCAGAGTGAAGGTTCTACTTGATATTCAACTGCCATAGAGTAGTGGTAGGAGTGGACGGTTGACCCAGAATGCCTGGGTATAAAATCCTAGTTATGTCACTTACTAGCAGGCTACCTTTGAACAAACTACTTAATGTGGGTAAAATAAATATTTACTTAGGATAAATTAGATAAATTAATAGGGTTTGAAGGACTGAAATGAAGGGAAATACAAGAAAGGTGCTTAGAACAGCTCCTAGAACATGGTAAGTGATTGATAAACCTTGAACTTGAGAAGTTTAAAATCTTTTCCCCTGATTATCTCTGAGCTGCCCAACACATCTTCTAAATCTTACCCCAAATTCTTCCTCCAAGTCCTATGATTCTCCCCCTCTTGCTGCTCCTGTATCTTCAGAAGCTGAAAGAACCATAGTAAAGAAGAAAAACCTGGAAGAATCTGAATGGATAAAGGCAGAAATACGGGGTGGGAAGATGCCCACTTCTTTTCATACACACATAAGGCATTGCTATCATCTCATTGTCTTTGAGTGTGTGTGTGTGCGCGCGCGTGTGTTAGTCGCTCAGTCATGTCCTACTCTGCAACCCCATGGACTATGGCCTGCCAGGCTCCTCAGTCCCTGGGATTCTCCAGGCAAGAATACTGTAGTGGATTGCCATTTCCTTCTCCAGGGGATCTTTCTGACCCAGGGATTGAATCCAGGTCTCCACAATGCAAGCAGTCTCCTTATTGCCTGAGCCACCATTATCTTTACCATTGTTAAAAGCAAACTCCAAAGAGCAGTTAACAACTGAAGCCTTGTAATCAAAGACCTCTGGGTTTGAATTCTTGCTTTGCTGAGACCAGAGCAAAGATCTGAAGTGGACAGAATCTCAGTCTTCTTTTATATCAAGTATAAATGGTGATACTGACCTTATTGGGTTCTGATGAGGTTGCAAGTCATTAATACTATAATGTGCTGGCATGTATTCAGTGTCCAGTAATCAGGAGTCATTGTTACTATGTTTTTCTAGTTCTACAAAAACAGGAGGCAGGATGGGAAGAGAACATTAAAGCAAAGACTGTCAGAAAACAGGAAACCTATTTTCAGCTTTGCCCCTAATACAACAGTTTCAAAAGCGTCAGCCTTAAGCTTACTGGCTCTTGTTGTCCAGAGTCAAGAAATTCTGCCTCCTTGCAAAGAATCCACCCTTTTTCTAGAAACTGCCTAAGAAAGAGGGAAAAACTAAGCTGAGTTTCCAGGTTGCCACTCTGAGCGTAATAAAATCTACTTACAGAGCCTACGAGCAGAGGACGGGAATCGGGGGAGGGGCTCGGGCATTTAGAGGAGGGGGTTCGGGTCCCCAAGCCCGGAGCAGCAGGCTGTCTTCCAGGTCTAATTGCAGCACATTCCTAAGATCTGTCGTCATTCACAGAGCCGTGATGCGAATGTCTCAGTGTTGTGGGAGGAGAGGAGTTAGAGTATCTATGAAAGACACACAAAAACATATGCTGACCCCTTCAAACCTACGACCATATTCTACGTGGAGCCAAACGAAATGAAATCAAGGTCTCTGTCCAGCATTTGAGAGCCAGTGAAAATAGGAATTCAGTGTTTCTCTAAATTCACAGAGTATATTACCTTAGTCATAAAATTGGGGACTTTCAAATCTAATTTGTTCAGCGCTAGTGCTGTTGAAGGCTGGGCAGGGTTCCAAAGGAAATCACCTCCACGCAAACAGAGATTAGCAGCTCTCCACTGGAGACATATGGGAATGATTCCCTATAATCTCCAGTAATTGTGCCTGTATTACATTCAAATCCTGTTTTCAATTTTCTTAAACTTCTAGACTGATTGTGTTATTAAATCATGCTGGCTGATGTGTTTAATAAGGACCTATTAAATGTTTATAAAATTAGGGAAATAAATATGGGCTTTTAGTCAGATTGCCCAATGGATCTGGTAACCTATTGTTAAAATAACAGCAGTGCTGTTAAATCTGGGTTCCTTGACTACGTACACTGGTACTCACTTTAAAAGTTCAAGCAGAACTCTTTATTCTAACACTCCATTTGCTAAAGAATTTGGCTCCCCACCTCCCACTCCATGAAAAAAGAAATACACTGAAAGACTCACAGGAAGATGTAACATCTTGGCTGACAAGAAATGTTACCCCGCTTCCAATGAAGTTGTGACAACACCAACTGCCGGATTGACCCAGAGATATCAGCTTTGCTGTTGTGTTATTGCTAAACTATTCACCTGGCTTAATTTCAAACTGGCAATTGCGTGAAAGTTCTCCAGGGTCTTTGGTGGAAAGGGATGATCAGGCTTTAGACGGGAAAGAAATACTTGTCTGGGATTTGTCCAGCAGGAAGAGAGAATAAAGTCCATTCTTTAAACAGAGGGGCTCACTTAGGAATGATTTCTCTGTTTAATCTTGGTGATTATGGATGATTTGAGAAATACAGTCCTCTGTGACATGGCTCAGACTAGTTCAGTTGCTTTTGCTTCGTTGACATTTAAAAGCAAAAACTAGTGATCCCTGTAGAAGAGATCCAGGCATGGACGGCTAAAGACATCTTAAACCAGAAGGTTCATAGGGCCCAGGAGTCTGTGTTGTCAGGGGAGAGGGATTCTCATCCAGCCCCATATTCAGCTGTGATTTAACCTGAGAAAGGTGCTTTCTTATCTCTGAGATGGAGATGTTAACAATATGCACCTCCATGGTTGTTCTGAGGATGAAATAGGATTATAACACATGTCAACCATGGTGTCTGGCACGTGCTAAGGGCCCAAAACTGGTTGCTAAAAAAAGAAANGTTATTGACTTCTCCTGGCAATCTTGATTCCAGCTTGTGCTTCTTCCAGCCCAGCATTTCTCATGATGTACTCTGCATATAAGTTAAATAAGCAGGGTGACAATATACAGCCTTGATGTACTCCTTTTCCTATTTGGAACCAGCCTGTTTTTCCATGTCCAGTTCTAACCGTTGCTTCCTGACTTGCATATAGGTTTCTACTTACTTATATATTTGCTAAGACTTGATTGGCTATCCTTTTAGATGTAATTTTTTACAGATACATATATTTGCGTGTTCATTTTATTTAGTTTAATGATTTACTGAGCATTTTTACTGTGTGTCAGATAATGGATGACTGCATAGAGGTTTAAATACAAGATAAAAAATCCTACCTTCAAAAAGTGCCCAGTTTGGGGTTTGTGGAATTGGGCAGGGACAGGGAAGACCAAATGAGAAGCAAATATTTACAAGGCAAAACAATACTAGAGGTGATGGTGCCACAGAAGAAGGAGTGATCTTTGTTAGTAGCACAGGTAAGGATCTGAAAAGGGCTGGAGAAAGTAAGTGGAATTTTCCATGAGAAAGAGGAGGAGAAAGACTTTGGGGACAGAGAGAGGGTGCCGCAGGGGAGAAGGTGACAGATTGGAATGAGCATGGGGGATTGATAGGACGGAGGATGAGATGGTTGGATGGCATCACCGACTCAATGCACATGGGTTTGTGTGGACTCTGGGAGTTTGTGATGGACAGGGAAGCCTGGTGTGCTACAGTTCATGGGGTCACAAAGAGTCGGACATGACTGAGCAACTGAACCGAACTGAACTAGCTCTGAGATGTTGAGTGCAGGAATGTTGAGTTTGGGGAAGATGAGGCTGGGAATATTTATAAAGATTTAAGCCAAGGGAATAAATGAAATTCTCAGATGGAGTTTCAGAGCTGAGCAGGAGGAGCTTGTGAGGTTCTCCTGATGCCACTGAAACCGGGATGCCCACTTAGGATGCCATCCACTCCATCTGCGTGGGGAAGTGCCCTGATGCTAATGGTGTATTTGTCTTCTTTGCTCTGCCCTTCGATTCAGGTTTTCTCCTCACTCTACAGCCCTTTGTCTGAAATGCAAAATAACATGACCTTTGTAAGAGCACATTATGCTCTTTCAAAAAAAAAAAAAAAATCATGACTTCATTGAAGGGTACTCTCTGTTGGTGGTATGAAGATTTTCATCTTTTAAAGCCCAAGGCAACAGACCTCCCTAGCACCAGAACACTTGTTTTCTCAAGGTCACTTATGATTAGAAGCCTAGAGTCATATAAGTATGTGAAACTTCACATTTTCATCACTGTGAGGAGTTGGGCTTGAACTTGAGCCATGTTATCTTCAAGTCTTTTAAAGTGTCTTTGTGCAGGGGACTAAAGGTTGGGTGTGTATGCTACTCTTTGTAAATGCAGAGATCCCTTAAATTACCTGAGGCCACCATGGGAGTTCATTATAGAGATGCTATTTGTAGACTGTGCTTACTTCATTTCCCACTCTCTTTAGGGTCTGACTTTCTTTGTTTGCAGGTTCACTCAGGTGGTGAAGCAACACTATGTGCTCACTATAACATTTCCTTTTCCTTGATGTGCAGAGAGACTCCAATTCCCTGTTTCTCGTGGCATTATGTTTGGGCCATCTCAATTAATTCAGTGGAATGCAAATGGAGACAATGGAAGTCTTGACCCTTAAAAATATCCCTTGTGACCCTCCACCTCTCTCTTCTCCTGCCACTGCAACCTGAAGGCTGCTCACATGGCATTCCTGCATGCATGAATAAGAAATATACTCTTACAGTATTAAGCCACTGAGATTTGGGGTTTATCTGTTGTGAGAAAGCACTAATTTCCTTAGTACTGCCTGGGGGAAAACCTGATTTTCCTCACTAGTAGGGTTCTATTTCGGAGAAGGCAATGGCACCCCACTCCAGTACTCTTGCCTGGAAAATCCCATGGACGGAGGAGCCTGGTAGGCCACAGTCCATGGGGTCGCTAGGAGTCAGACACAACTGAGCGGCTTCACTTTCACTTTCATGCATTGGAGAAGGAAATGGCAACCCACTCCAGTATTCTTGCCTGGAGAATCCCAGGGACAGGAGAGCCTCATGGGCTGCCGTCTATGGGGTCACACAGAGTTGGACAGGACTGAAACAACTTAGCAGCAACAGCAGCAGCAGCAGGGTTCTATTTCCTCCATTCAAGAGATCAGCCCTAGACCTAAATAGAACTTCTCCAAGGAAGACAGACAGATGGCCAAGAGGTGTATGAAAAGATGCTCAACATCACTAATTATTAGAGAAATGCAGATCAAAACTACAATGAGATACTATTGAGGTATTCACAGTACCAATGCAGTACTCACACCAGACAGAATGGTTCTTGTTAAACAATCTGCAATTAACAAATGCTAGGAGAGGTGTGGCATAAAAGGAGCCCTCTTATACTATTGGTAGGAATGTAAACTGGTGCAGCCACTATGGAAAACAGTATGGAGGTTCCTCACAAAACTGAAAATTGAGTTGATATGATTCAGCAACTCCACTCCTGGGCATATACCTAGACAAAACTATAATTTGAAAAGATACATGCACCTCTATGTTCNGGTAGGAATGTAAACTGGTGCAGCCACTATGGAAAACAGTATGGAGGTTCCTCACAAAACTGAAAATTGAGTTGATATGATTCAGCAACTCCACTCCTGGGCATATACCTAGACAAAACTATAATTTGAAAAGATACATGCACCTCTATGTTCATAGCACCACTGTTTGCAATAACCGTGACATAGAAACAACCTAAACATCCATCAACACATGAAAGGACAAAGAAGATATGGTGTGTGTTTATGTGTATATATACACACACACCATACATATATTACATAATGGAATATTACTCAGTTATTGAAAAGAATAAAACANTTGCAATAACCGTGACATAGAAACAACCTAAACATCCATCAACACATGAAAGGACAAAGAAGATATGGTGTGTGTTTATGTGTATATATACACACACACCATACATATATTACATAATGGAATATTACTCAGTTATTGAAAAGAATAAAACAATGCCATTTGGAGCAACAGGGATGAACCTAGAAATTATCTTACTAAGCAAAGTAAGTCAGAAAGAGAAAGACAAATACCATATCACTTAAATGTGGAACCTAAAATATGACACAAACAAACATATCTATGAATCAGAAACAGACTCACAGGCATAGAGAGCAGACTTGTGGTTGTCAAGGGGGACGGGTTGGGGAGAGAAGTATTGGGAGTTTGGGTTTAGCAGATGCAAACAATTGTGTATAGAATGGATAAACAACAAGGCCCTACTGAATATGTATAACAACCATTTTGCTGATAGCAGAAATTAATACAAAATTATAAATCAATTATACTTTAGTAAAATTTAAGAGAGAGACAGACAGACAGACTAGTTCCATTGAGATCTTAATCTCAGCTCTACATTCTTAGGGGAGGAAGTCAGATTGGTCTTCCATTAGCTGAAGCCAGGGCACAGAGCCCATGGCAGAAATACAGTTTCTCCCACAGGAAGCATGTGGATTGAGGGCATGAGAAAGTCAGTTCTTAGAAGACAAAGATACATTCCACATAGGTGGGCCTGAAAAACAATTCAATAGATATCCAGAATTTTCTCAATATACTTCCCCGAGCATTAGGAGAGAGACCTACACTGAGCACCTTTAGAAGGTTCTAAGCTCCACTCTGCCAGTATTGGCCTCTTGGACATAAGCAGAGTTCAAAAAGACCACTCCTTTCTGAAGGTCCTCTATCCCATCCCAGGATCTAGGCTGTGGTTGCCAAGAAAGCTTGCAGCTCTGAAAGGCCATACTGGGAATCCAACCATGAAGCTGCAAGTCATTTTCCATACACCACTGAACAGATGTCAGATGTTAATGAATTTGACTCAGTACCACCCAGGAGCTGGATTTTGTGGATGAGAATTGAAAAGTTTCCAAGTCTGTGACACAGCTGGCCACACCCTCTGTTCCTCAGAGAGGAGGTTTCCAAGGGAAGACAAGGGCTTGCCACCAGAGCATTGCTGACCACTCAAGTAGATGCAGCTCCTGTCCAGTCCCCCAGTGCTTTTCTTCAAAAGCCCGGCTGCCCATGGGGCTCTGAGGCTTTGTAAACACAAATGAGCATCTGTGGCATCACCCTCCACTATCCATAGAGGCAGGCAGGCCTGATCTGCAAGCAGCTTATTTAACATTTAACAGTGCAAGAACCCTCCAAACCTTTTTGAATCCTCTGTCCTTAAATGCCCACCATAGGGAGGGTGGTGGGAATGGGTGGTAACTTAAAGATATTTCTTATACAAGAGGGAGGAAGAGGTAGCTGGCAGTTCTAGCAAAGCTCCTTAATCTATGAACATTCCAGGAAGGGAGTGGCAGAAGAGCTTGGAATATGAAACTTTGCTTGAGGGAGTGAAGAGATTGCTGGGAGGATAAGGATAGATGACAGGATAGCACAGTCTGGTGGGAATTGTGTGGGAAATGGATGGTTGACAATTACCCTGTTATTTCGACCTCCTAAATACAGCTTGAATCCACTCAGCCGCCATCTCCACTGCCCACTCTTTTGGGGCTCGCAGGCTACTGCCACTACCTCCTAACTCATCTCCCTACTTTCTCTCTTATCCACTTCAATCCATCTCCACCAGTAGCCCAAATTAATCTGTTTAAAATTGGAACATGAGCTCCCTGGCCTAAAATTGTTCAAAGACTTAGAAGAAAGCCAGTTCCTTACTGTGATCATTACTGGGCTGACCCTGGCTTGCCTTCCTCATCTTATTCCACCCTCTCTCACGGACTGCCTGGCAACCTCACCAGTCTCCCTCAGTTTCTTGAAGTCACTCGGCACTCATTTCTGCCAGGCTGCAGAGCAGGCTGTACTTTGTCTTGCAGTGGGGCCTCTTGCCTCACTCCTTTCCTCCCCAGCTTCAACATCACCTCCTCAGAGAGGTCTTCCCTGACTATTTAAGTAGGAGCCCCCTTCCCACATTTGTCACTGCATTCTGCTTGTTTCCTTGGTAACATGTATCATATATATAGCACAAATTCACGCAGTTTTTTCCTTTTTATAATCTGTACCTCCTGCTAGACTATAAACACCACAAGGGCAGGGGCCATGGCTATTTCCTTTGCCAAAGAACTGCAACAGAGTTGTTGGTGCTCAAAAATATTTGTTTTTATTCTGAGGCTTAGCCTCGGAGCCAGTGTTTGCAACCACAGGGACTGGATTAAGGCACACTTGCCTTTGGCTCCTAGCTCGGTCCCTTGCCAGCAATGAGGCCTTAGATCCACGGCCTCCTCTCCAGCCTCCATTTCCTTCTGTGTTATGGAGATAAGAATAACCTCCCTCTCAAACTTGTTGAGAGGGTGACCTGGTGCACGAGGGGCACAGGTACACAGCAAGCGCCCCAAAAATGTTAGCTCTTATTATTACTATTAATATTCACAGCATTATTATGGTTATTATTGTTATTTAGCTCACTTAGGCATGACCTCAAAGCCTGACTGCAGAAGAGAGAACAAGCCATTCTCATGGTACGTGTGTGCATTTTTTTATTGTCGTGGTGGTACATAACCCCAGCCTTCTGTTCTGTTCCTTTTATACCAGACAGCATTTTACCACAAAGAGCGGCTGCTGTTTCTCTAACGGCAGTCACACACTTAATGCTTCAATTTCCACATTTTATTTTATATGTAATTTAAAGCCCATGGTGCCTTAATTGTAAAATAGGCCTTATTAAAATAATAGCTTGAAAACCAGTGGGGTTCCCTGTGCCGAGCAATGAGGGTTTTTAGCTTAACGGCTGTTTACTAGGATTTAAAAAGAGACACAACCCAAATAAAGCTGTAAAGATATTTCCAGCGTGAGTGATGGGCTGAGGACCAGCTGATAATTAAGCCTCCCCCCACCCCCGCACCATGTTTTTTTCTTCCTTTTGGTGCTGTGTAGAGCTTTCCTTAGAAATCTGAAGCACACCCTTTGCTGCTTTTATGATTGATGAGGCAGTGAGGATACTTCAGTACAAGTAAGCAACGTGGTGCTTTGATTAATGATGCTGGTGGGACTCCCAGAAGACCGGAGAGAATAACAGTGTTATCAGGAAACTGAGGCTGCTGAGAGGGACAGCAGCTCCCAGGCTTGTGAAGACCTTGAGCCGTCCATGGGGAGGGGAGGCAGAGTCTTTAATGCTGCCCAAACCCAGCCTCTCTTCCAGAGCGCCAGCAGCTAGCCACAGAGGGGACCGAACGGCAGTATTTCCCACTGAAACCAGAAAACTGGCCCTGAGCACAGTGAGGTTTCCTGGAAATCTCAGAGGATGAAACACACATGAGCTGTGGGAGGCTCAGGCTCTATCACATCACCACGGGTTATTATGCAGTGTGAGCTTTCTCAGACAGCAACAGTCAGATGAAGAGATTTTACAGTTTAAGAAAAATAACAGTTTCTAGCCACCAAACAATCACTTTATGTGCAATTACACTGAATCCTTGCAATAACCATGAAGTGAGTGTTACCATTCTTCTCCTTTTTTTATGACTAAGGAAAGCCAGATCCAGAAAGACTGTATGGTACAGGTCCGCAGAACTCGTGAGCTGACCCTCTGTCTCAGATCCAAGAAGGTGCCACGTCTAAGCCTGAGCTCTTGGCTACTTCCCAAGTGAAGCGTCTAAGAGGAGAGTCTGGAGGCTCATGGGAAAATCTCCAACCAGGTTTCAGACCACCTGGGTTTCCCTGCCTCTGCTGCTCACTGTGTGACCGTGGGTAAGATGTTTACTTCTCTGTGTCCTGGTGTCCTTGAATAGGAAATTGAATACATCCTCTCTACCTCACAAAGCTTCTGTGAGGATCAAACAAATTAACGTTTACAAATGCTGTTTGTAAGGTAAATACCCCAGTGGGCTCTTCATTATAGCAAACCTGTCAAGTGAACCCACGTAGAAAAGCATTCATAAAACAAATCAACACTGAAACACTAAAAGAGCCAAGCAATTGAAGATTCCTGCTTCTAGAGGAACCCAATATAATTTCTAGCTTCTAGATGTATGACTTTGGGTAGATCGTATGATCTCTCTGAACCTCAATTCTCTGCCCTGTAAAATCAAATACTAGCCATCTCTCAGGATTGCTGTGGAATTCCACGATGTTTGCTCACAGAGCAGCCTAAATCCTGGCTGGCACATGTGCCCCCTGGATGTGCGCTACAGTTATTATCTCTTTCATTTCTTTTCCTTCAAGCCACAGTCCCCTCTCCTCATTACCTACTTGGGCAGGGTTGTGCCTGACTTGCTGGCTGTCTCTCTGAACCTTTGTGCCATTATAGACTCAAGAAGGAAATATGAGTCAAAGAGTGCCCGAGGCTCCAACACTGTGGTTTTGAAAGTCAATACGCCTGTCAATAGCAGGGCTCCTGGTGTCTCCAGGGACCACCCATGGCGGTATTGCTGAGTTTTGTAACTTCTCGGGCACAGAGAAGCTTCCTGGTCGTGGGAAGTGCTGCCCAGAGCAGGGGCTGTTCATTGTCAGGCCAGAGCATCTGGAGCCTCCCCTGTGAACAGGGATTTGAGCACAAGGCAAGCCAGCCAGCCTGTGCCCACTTGCACACCCATAGGGTGGTGGGAAACATCATCCCACACTGTCTCAGTAAATTCACAGCCCTTCACACTTTACGAAGAATGTCCACAACCTGTCTGCTGGACAATGAGTGGGAAAACTAGGGTAGGACACACAGGGGGTCACTCTTGATCAGCCTGGAACAAAACTGCAAAGCAGAGCACAAAAGACAGTGGCAACTTTCACAGTGTGTGAAACCAGACAGACATGGGTTTGAATCATGGTTCACCATTTCTGAGTTCCATGGTCTTAGGCAAGTTCCTCAGCTTCTCAACTATCTTTTCCTTCTCTTAGAAAGTGGCTTAAGCATAGCAGATCATAAGGCAGCTCTGGCATCAGAATGCCTAGGTTTACTTTCAGGGTCTGATACATCCTAACTGCCTTCTTAGATAATTTACTGACTTCATCACCTATAGAATGAGAATGAGAGGGCTGCCATGAGGATGACATGAAATTTAAAATATACACCGAGTCTTTAACATAGTAGCAAGCACTAAATAAATATGGGATGTTGTCTTTGTCAGGATGCATCAAGCTCTGCTCCAACAAAAATAAACCTTGACACCTCAGTAGATTCACGGGATAAAAGTTTATTTCTGACTCATGTGAACAGAGGGATTTCTTCTCTATCAGGAAACTCAGGGGTCTAGGATCTTTTTCTCTTCGACACTGCCCCATCACACTGTGGGTTTCAAGTTTACCAAAGCTGAGAAAAAGGAGGAGGAGGCTCCAAGGTGCCTGTTTTCCTCTGTGCAGATGCAGACGTGCACCACAGCAATTCGCCACCCACAATCCTGCAGCCTGAGCTGCTTCTCTCCATAGAGATGGTTGTTACTAAAAATTAGGCCAAGTACCTACATCTCAGTGTTGTTAAAGATCAAATGAGGATGTGTATGGAATGGATTAGCATGATACCTGCCATACAGTGCCTGTTGTGTGCTCTGATGATAGTTGCAACTTTTGATTCAGTGTCTATGTGACTTGATTCAGGGCAATTCTGATTCAGATCAAATCCACTGGTCACTCCCAAATATAATCCGTGGTAGGTCCCAGGAATGCCTCTTATCTTTATTAATGTATCCCTATCTTTCTACATCCTTCTTCCCTTTCCCAGTGCCCCCAGGGTACCTAGCATCCCCAGGTGAATTCCAAGGCATTGATGCTTCTTACTTGCATTCTGCCATGTAACAGCTTCAATGTTACATGATGGTTTTTGATGTTGAAAGTGCTCTCCCATGTCTCTTATGACCCTGTCCTGGTTCATTCAGGGAGCTCTGATTGAGTGAGAACCCACCACATGCCAGGAGCTGGAGCCAACCCATGCTCACAATAACCCTGGGATTCTAAGGCTTTTCGTTTTTCACATGAGCAAACTGAAGCTCAGAGAGGTTAGAGGACTGCCTCAAGCTCCACAGCCTGTCTGAGAAGAGGGTGGACACAGGTCAGGACTCCCTAAAAGAACCCTTTCTGCTCTCCTTGGCCTCTGCAGTTGACTTCTGTCTATTCTTATATGTGGTTACACACATTATGGGCCTTTCCTAAGTCTTATTTATGCTGCTTTCCATAGTGATTTAAATTTGATAAACTCATTAACTGAAAATAGCCTCCTGCAGAAAAGAATGGCTTAACATGTTATTCCTGTCTGGAACACTCTCTGGCTGAAGTTGCATCATCTTAGCCCAGAGTCTGTTAACATAATCATGGATATCAAGTACTCACCCAGCCAGTGAAGATGACATCTGCAGTCAGGGTAGACAGTGGGGGTGTCCCCGAGTCACAGTGCATAGTAACAGATTTCCACGCAAATGAAAGGTGATTTTTCCAGCTTCAGCAGCAACATCCAAAAAGTGAGGACTCAAATGATCATTGAACTCAAGGGACTGATGCTCTAACTGTGGATTCAAGACCAACACATACAAAGAAGGAGGCGCCACAGACTGCCTCACACAATTTTTTAAGGCTTTGCACCTCTCATTCACTGAATGCAGATTCCTGAGTCAGGTATGTTAGAAATATTATTTTAAAATCCTCACAGCCAACCAACATGTGGTATCAGGATTATGTATCCATATTTTTCCTCACAGATGAGAATGCTGAGCTTCAGAGGGGTTAAAGTGACTGGCCTAAGCCACACAGCAAATGTCAGAGTTGGAACTTAACCCCCAAATTCATCACTTTCCATACTACCATCCAACAGCAGGATCCCACAGAAAGGACTGGCCTTGAAGACAGTAAGAGGTGGGTTAATTTTTTTCAAAGAGGTGTTTAGGGTCCTGACATATCAATGTAACATCTGAGAGGTTGATGGAGAAATACATGAAAGGGAGGCCAGCCCAGCAGGACTCTGCTTCCGTGAGAGAAATTTCATTTTTTTGTATTTTCCACACTGGGTTTTCTCATAAACATTTTCTTTTTGAAAAATACATTCTATTGTGCAAGATAGAGAGAAAGAAAGTAAAAATGAAAATTAAAAAAGAGAACTAAAAACTAGTTTTAGTACCCTGGTCTCAATTTTGGGAACTAGACATTAAAGCTCAAGAGGTGAGCAGATTTGCCTAATGATCAGACAGAGTTGTAGGTGACAGATTGTGGTTTAGAGAAGGTTTGGCAACCCTTTTCTGTAAAGGGCAAGATGGTAAAGACTTAAAACTTCCCTGGCCACATAGTCTCTGTCACAACTACTCAATTCTGCTACTGTAGTGAGAAAACAGACAAGATACATACAAGAATGAATGTGTCTGGCTTCCAATAAACTTTAATTCACAGAACAGGCTAAGGGCTGGGTTTGGCCCTTGGGCTGTAGCTTACACACTTCTGATTTAGAACCAAGAATTCGTGATTATTTATCTGGCACTTTTTTTTTTTTCTATAAAAACAAAGCTTTCTCTTTAAGGACAGATGAATTGTACAGCCCTTCTTTATGCTGAGGAAAAATGGAGGATCAAAGTTGGAAAGTGCATGAGGGTTTTCTAAAATAAAGCANTTTTTTTTTTTTCTATAAAAACAAAGCTTTCTCTTTAAGGACAGATGAATTGTACAGCCCTTCTTTATGCTGAGGAAAAATGGAGGATCAAAGTTGGAAAGTGCATGAGGGTTTTCTAAAATAAAGCATGGATAATGAATGAGGTAGATATTAGACAAGTTAGCATGGCTGTGTGGGTGGTGGTGGGCAGAGCTCCCAGGATGGAGAATAAAAGATTCACAAATAAGTGATTTAAAGAAAGGGTCCTGCTTAGATAATGATGTTAATGTGCCATGAACTGACAAGTGTGACTAACTCGACTCTTGAGTTTAAAATAAGGTTTAAAATAAATTTAAAATTTATAAATTTTATAATCATAACCTTTAAATGCATAAATTTTAAACTTTAAATTCAAAGGTTTAAAATAAGTCAATCTATTTTGAAACTGGATAGGAGTGGTGCTTGAGCAATATTGTGAATGTACTAATGCCACTAAATTATATGCTTTAAAGTGATTAATTTTATGTTATGTGAATTTTACCTCATTAAAAATGTTTAAAAATAAACAAACAATTAAAGAATAAAACCTCAAAAATGAAATGGTGTGGTTCTATATAGGTGATCTTTCATCTTGCTTCGTGTCCCAGAACTGCTAAAGGTTTCCTTGGATGAGGGGGGAAGTCATCTGCTATGTTAGATGGCAGTGTGGTGTGATGTTTTTCCTGCTTTATTGTCACATGTGTCTGTTTTTGATTCCTAGATTCTTTGGGGTTCAGTTTTCTGATCAGTAATATACTGATCATCATGTGTATCATTTAAGATTTAGGGGGTCATCAAATGAGATTTTGGTATAAGTACTTACATCTAAGCAGTGTTTAATAAAAGTAGCTTTCATGTCTTTATTTCTGGAAAGTCCGTGGCTTTTATTCCTTAACTCATTCATTCCCTTATTCATCATTTACTGAGCTCTTTGTGTGTTCCAGGAAGTATAACTATACTCATTTATACTGCTATGTTAAAAAAA
>SJYV01008550.1:0-74390 GCA_006410875.1 Neotragus pygmaeus
ACATGACTTTTCTTTCAAGGAGCAAGGGTCTTTTAATTGCATGGCTGTAGTCACCATCTGCAGTGATTATGGAGCCCCCCAAAATAAAGTCTCTCACTGTTTCCATTGTTCCCCCATCTATTTGCTATGAAGTGATGGGGCCAGATGCCTTGATCTTAGTTTTCTGAATGTTGACTTTTAAGCCAACTTTTTCACTCTGTTCTTTCACTTTCATCAAGAGGTTCTTTAGCTCTTCCTCACTTTCTGCCATAAGGGTGGTGTCATCTGAATATATGAAGTCACTGATATTTTTCCCAGAAATCTTGATTCCAGCTTGTTCTTCATCCAGCTTGGCATTTTGCATGATGTAGTCTGCATATAAGTTAAATAAGCAAGGTGACAATATATAGCCTTGATGTATTTCTTTCCCAATCTGGAACCAGTCTGTTGTTCCATGTCCAGTTCTAACTGTTGCTTCTTGACCTGCATACAGATTTCTCATGAGGTAGGTAAGGTGGTCTGGTATTCCCATCTCTTTAAGAATTATCCACATTTTTAATATACACATATATATAATATTATGTAATATAAGATGATTAATTGCCTTTCTACCTGAATGTGTAGAAAACACACATCTATGAAGGATTTTCATATGTTCCATATGCTCTTGCTATCATGTGCAGAGGTAATCATATAATATGTAACAAAGGAGTTGAACTAATCTCCTCCAATCATCAAGTGATATCAGCTATGACAATCAGAAATATTAAGATATCAAGCATTTAAACAGTGTTTATATTTCTCTCCCAGTTTTTCTATGAGGTATATCAATATTTTCATCTCTAGAAAGATTTAGTAATTGACCTACTTGACCTAATTCACAAAAGGAGGCCATTGCAAAAATGAGCTAAATTTAAAAATCTGCTTGTCTCTGTGGTTGTATCTACATGGTAATAAATCATCAACAATATAACAACTGATTCAATTTATGGTTAAAAATAAGTAAATCCAATTTTGGTATCACCAACTGACACAGATAATATCCAGATTGCAATATGCGGGTATATTAGCAGTTATTTTAATATTTATTAAAAGAAAATATTTCAATAAACGTTAACACATATCTAAGTCACACTTTGAGTAACAATTTACATTTGGAAAACAGGCATTATGTCAAATAAGGCTTGACATTTAAATTTGTCACTGGCAATGGAGAAATAAAACATGAATTTATTGCAATAATGAAAAACACTTTTCAACCTCTGAGGTTTTATAAATATCACAGTAAAAGACTAATACTTCACCAAATATATAAATTGCTTACCAGAGTCCACAGAAAACATCACTATTACCTATTTCATTATTTTGATAGAATATTTAAATGTTATGGATTGGAGTTCAAATTTCATTGTAAAAAACTTTCATTACAAGACCTGAACTTCTTTATGTATTTGGCTCCAACTATAGCAGCTGTTTTCCAAAAAGTCAATGAAAATCTTGTAACTTTGTATCCTGAGTGCCCAGTGTAATTCTAGGCATTCTAGTTTGATGGGTATCTATTTGTTGGACAAAACAATGAACAGAGAAACTACTCAAGAAATTAAGTTCAAAAGCGTGATTTCAAAGTTATATGCAAAATACATAACTTTGAATCTAAATGTTATTTAGAAAGTCCATTTGTGCACATGCAATGCTCAAGTTGATGGAAAGGTTACTCCAATTTTTTAGAAAACATTTATTCAGTAAAACTGTGGGATTTTTATATGGCTACATTCTCTATTCTACCATGTAATAACAGATGACATTGTATTGATGTATAATTAGAGTATGGTGAGGTGAAGTCGCTCAGTCGTGTCCAACTCTCTGTGACCCCATGGAATGTAACCTACTAGGCTTCTCTGTCCATGGGATTCTCCAGGCAAGAATACTGGAGTGGATTGTCATTTCCTTCTCCAGGGGATCTTCCTGACCCAGGTCTCCCACATTGGAGGCAGATGCTTTAACCTCTGAGCCACAAGGGAAGATCATAAGATAAATAAATTATTTTGTTTCTCATTTATATAAATGAAAATGGAATTTCTCTGACATTTAGAAAGAGCAGATTTGAAGTTCTCTNTCTCCCACATTGGAGGCAGATGCTTTAACCTCTGAGCCACAAGGGAAGATCATAAGATAAATAAATTATTTTGTTTCTCATTTATATAAATGAAAATGGAATTTCTCTGACATTTAGAAAGAGCAGATTTGAAGTTCTCTCCAACCATGGCTTACATGTCTAGGTCACCTAGCCTGCACAATAAGAATGGAAAATTAGTCTAATGTGGCCCATCCAAAAACTATGTATAGGCTGCAATGTCCAGTGACAAACTAGCTAGTTGTTATTAGTCCCTTAGAATTTCATCATGCATAAGGAAGTGGTTCTTAAGCAATGTTCCATAAAACATTATGACAAAGGGGAAACATATATCTCTTTATTCTTATTTCTGTTATCACAGCATCCAGATATGTTTTTTAAAAATTTCTTTTAAAAAATGTTTTTTCCTAAATTGTGTTCCGCTGAACATTCTTCATAAAGATGTTCATACTTACAGTGAGTAAAATGCTTCTTGATCAAATTATTTGGGAGACCTGCATGATCATTAATCTCTAAAGTTTTAGTATAATGCAAAAAGTAGAGAAATATGCTTAATTCTATTTCATTTAATATTTTTGAAACTTACTTGGGTATAGAATCCTTTTGGCTTAACCTATACATTGACATATGCATTTTCTGTTTCAGATAATCTATTCAGTTCAGTTCAGTCACTCAGTCGTGTCCGACTCTTTGTGACCCCATGAATCACAGCACGCCAGGCCTCCCTGTCCATCAGCAACTCCCGGAGATCACTCAGACTCACGTCCATCGAGTCAGTGATGCCATCCAGCCATCTCATCCTCTGTCGTCCCCTTCTCCTCCTGCCCCCAATCCCTCCCAGCATCAAAGTCTTNCTCAGGAGACAGGTAAAGTGGTCTAGTACTTCCATCTCTTTTAGAACTTTCCAAGGTTTGTCATGATCCACACAGTCAAAGATTTTAGTGTAGTCAATGAAGCAGAAGTAGATGTTTTTCTGAAATTCCCTTGTTTTCTATATGAGCCAATGAATGTTGGTGATTTGGTCTCTGGTTACTCTGCCTTTTCTAAGTTCAGCTTGTACTTCTGGAAGTTGAAATCCTGAGGTGATGGTTTTGGAAAGTAGGGCCTTCAGGAGATACAGTCAAGAGAGTAGAGCCCTCAGGGTGGGCTTTAATTGTCACCCTGCTTATTTAATATTAAGAGAGTATATCATGTGAAATGCCAAGATGGATGAACCACAAGCTGGAATCAAGAATGCCAGGAGAAATATCAACAGCCTCAGATATGCAGATGATACCACTCTAATGACAGAAGTGAAGAGGAACTAAAGAGCCTCTTGATGCTGGTGAAAGAGAACAGTGAAAAATTTGGCTTAAAACTGAACATTAAAAAACTAAGATCATGGTATATGGTCCCATCACTTCATGGCAATTAAAAAGGAAAAAAAAAATAACTGAAAACAACAGTAGATTTTATTTTCTTGCACTCTAAAATCACTGTAAACAGTGACTGCAGCCATGGAATTAAAAGATGCTTGCTTCTTGGAAAGAAATCTATAAAAAGTCTACACGTATATTAAAAAGCAGAGACCTCACTTTGGCAACAAAGGTCTGTTTAGTCAAAGCTATGGTTTTTCCACTAGTCATGTACGGATGTGAGAACTGGACCATAAGGGTTGAGTACTGAAGAATTAACGCTTTTGAACTGTGATGCTGGAGAAGACTCTTGAGAGTCCCTTGTACCACAAGGAGATCGAGTCAGTTAATCCTAAAGGAAATCAACTCTAAATATCTGTTGGAAGGACTGATGCTAAAGCTGAAGCTCTAATACTTTGGCCACCTGATGCAAAGAGCTGACTCTTTGGAAAAGACCCTGATACTGGGAAAGATTGAGGGCAGGAGGAGAAGAGGGCAGCAGAGGATGAGACTGTTGGACGGCATCACCAACTCGGTTGACGTCAATTTGAGCCAACTCTCAAAGAGGAGATAGTGCAGGATAGAGAAGCCTAGTTTGTGCAGTTCATGCATGACTTAACGACTGAACAAAAGCAACAATACAAACAATTCTTATTTAATGAATGTATAAACTGAGGTAACTAAGGTTTGGAACAAGTTGCAATTTTAATTCATGCTGCTATCATTCTTGCTTTCATTTTTAGTGCTGTTCTTTATATGGTGAAAACTGTAATAGTCTTATACTATATGAATTCATTTTAAAAAAAACTCATTAAAACAAACAACTCTTTTAGGTATATTGGAAATATTGATCATATTTGTCAGATAACATGAAGAACTTCAACTATAAAATCTTGTGGTTTATTATTTTTCTCAGCTAAGTCTAATTTTCCACCTGATGATGCAAAGAGGTTCCATGAAAGATCCTAATTTTAAAGTTTTACTGACAGCATATATGACAATGTATCTGCATGTTCATTTCTACTTTCAAAAAATACACTGTACATATTAAATGTATATGTCAGGAATAAATTTGGGGGCACTAATGAATAAAGCTTCCATGAAAATTACTGATGATTGGCTAGCAAGAAAATACTATCAAAATGTGCTGACATTATGGCTACTTCTCATCCTCCATATTAATAACACTTTTTGAAACCACTTTAATTTTCCTGACGCTAGCACTGAAATTGTATGGTATTTTTATTATAATTACTTCAATCTGTATATCTTACAAATGTAAAAGAATTCCAAAATTCTAAGATGATAAAAATGCAATATACTATCACTGTTAAATTACCTTTAAAAATCCTATTATTCAATCTGGCATCAAAATAAAGCAAACAGTAAGCCAAGGAAGCTTGTTTAATAAAATGACTTTATCTTTCAGGATTATACTCATCATATGGCCTTTAACTGTGCAGACTGGAACCATTTGTGACACAAACTGAATAATCATCCGTTATTTAAATAATTTGTAATCAACGCACAGCCTGTGATTCTTCAGCTTATTAGATATTTGCATGTTATAATCAATTAAAAGTTCATGCGTGCCCAACTGCACAAAACTCTGTTTAAAATGAAACTTCTCCAACAGTTCTGGCAGCTCTTCTGTCCGGATGTATATAATGTGGAGTGAAATACATGAAGGATTCATGAAGCATATGTACATTTCTGTTGTCTATGCTCTTGATCAAGTATTAAGAAATAACACTGAATTGGAACATGTTTTCTGAGTAAATTCAGATTCATAACCTGTCATTAAATATTCCAAATAACACTTTGGAAGTGTTGAAATCACAGAAGGCAATCCCACATAAGAAAAGCATTAATTGATATCAAAGACTGTAAAGACTATTACTCAATAGTAAAGACTGCCCTCCTCTTTTGTTTCCATATTTTTGTATCTGTAACTTGCTTCTAAGCAAGAGCCTTGGCTTACGATGCAGCGTAGGGACTCTCATAACCAGGTCAGCATACACAAGGGTGATTTTTTTGGCCTCTAAGGAAACGATGAGCTAACAGGATGTTATTAGTCTTCTTACTCATAATAACTAGATGGGTATCAGAAAGTAGCATGGAGGCACAGTGACTTTTGTGTTACAGAACAGAAGGATGATAACCAAAGATGTAGAATCACTGGTTATAATGAAGTTTAGAATAAAAGAATAGTGGGATATATAATAATAAGATTTTAAATAAATCAAATAGATCAATTAAAAATGAGTATGAAAGAACACTGAAAGCAAACAGACCATTAAAATAATATTATTGAATACTGGGTAAAATTCATGTGCATGTAGAAATCAGGTTTCAGAAACATGATGGAAATTATGTACTGAAACAACTAATTTCACTGCAAATTTTTGGAATAAAATAGTTCACATTACTAATTATTTTTATGACTAAATAAATTTTATGTGCGAAAACAACTTAATACTTGGGGAGATGCTTCCTTATCAGAATGTCCAAGAGACACTAATTGAGATGACACCAGCATTTTCGTTTTCTTTTAAGCTTCTTTCCTCATAGGAGAGGCTTCCCAGGTGGCTCAGCGGTTTAAAAAAAAAAAAAATCTCCTGCCAATGCAGGAGGTACAAGAGATATAGGTTCGAGCCCTGGGTCGGAAAGATCCCCTGGAATAAAAATTGGAAAACCACTCCAGTATTCTTCCTNTGCGAAGAGTTGACTCATTGTAAAAGACTCTGATGCTGGGAGGGATTGGGGGCAGGAGGAGAAGGGGACAACCGAGGATGAGATGGCTGGATGGCATCATGGACTCGATGGACATGAATCTGAGTGAACTCTGAGAGATGGTGATGAACAGGGAGGCCTGGCATGCTGCAATTCATGGGGTTGCAAAGAGTCAGACATAACTGAGCGACTGAACTGAACTGAACTGAAAATATTCACTTTCTCTTAAAATGATCATGAAAGACTATGATACTAAATGATTCAGATGTTTGTTTTATAGCTTTATAAATCAAACTTCATTACCTATTGATATAAAAATCTAATTCTTTTTTCAATATAAATTTATTTATTTTAATTGGAGGTTAATTACTTTACAATATTGTATTGGTTTTGCCATACATCAACATGAATCCATCACAGGTATACACCCATTCCCCATCCTGAACTCCCCTCCCTGATCCCTCCCTGTACCATCCTTCTGAGTCATCCCAGTACATCAGCTTCAAGCATCCAGTATCATGCATCGAACCTGGACTGGCGATTCATTTCATATATGATATTATACATGTTTCAATGCCATTCTCCCAAATCATCCCAACCTCGCCCTCTCNAACCAGTCCATTCTGAAGGAGATCAGCCCTGAGATTTCTTTGGAAGGAATGATGCTAACGTTGAAACTCCAGTACTTTGGCCACCTCATGCGAAGAGTTGACTCATTGGAAAAGACTCTGATGCTGGGAGGGATTGGGGGCAGGAGGAGAAGGGGACAACCGAGGATGAGATGGCTGGATGGCATCATGGACTCGATGGACATGAGTCTGAGTGAACTCCGAGAGATGGTGATGAACAGGGAGGCCTGGCAAGCTGCGATTCATGGGGTCACAAAGAGTCGGACATGACTGAGCGACTGAACTGAACTGAACTGAACTGAACAATTATAATAGAAACAAAAAGTAAGGACAAGATTTTTAGAATGACTGGAAATAGCTCAATCCCGGTATGAAAGATAATGTTTTTATAAAGAAATCAATGTGCTTTATAAAGAAATCACACTTAAAACTGAGTCATTTCCCTAAAACTATCTAGCTGCAACAACAACTACAACATCAGATTTACCCTCACAGTTACACTCTGTCCAAACTTTTCTGAATAACTACTGAATGGAAATATGAGAAATACAAAACTAAATTCAAAGAGAATATGACATATTTTCTGAGGGTTTAAAAAAAATAACTTCATCCCAATATGTCAGTCTCTTCACAGTCTCTTCACAGAAAGGGCAATTCAAAATATTTTTGTAATAAATCATTTTTCATATTTGAAAAAATACAGAGAACAAAATATATTTACAGGTTCTCATATATGGGTGTTAGCTAGACATCTTCCTGTGTAGGAGGTGTACTTAAAGATGAAAGAAAGAAAATAACTCAGAGGTGGCCAGTGAAGGGAAGAAGAAAGAAAAAAATGGTGAAAGGAAGAACACAAGAAAGATAAAAGACAGATTAAGTGAATATATACCTTTATGTTAGCACTGGCTATATTGAATACAAACCTGAGTGTTTTTACGTTCAGTTACAAATTGAATAAGAATTTTTTTTCACATGGTTTACCTTCATGTTTTAATATCATAACAATCTATTTGTATTACTTTATTTATATTATACCTCTAAATATAACTATATTATTTAACAACCAAAAAGAAATACCAACTTAATGAAAAAAGAGAAAGCACACAGAGATGAGGATGTTAACATGTGTATTATTAGGCACTAGAACAAATAATATTACTTGTCGTATTTCCAGGGCTTCCTCAGTGGCTTAGTTGTAAACAATCTACCTGCAATGCAGGAGCCTCAGGAGATTCAGGTTCAATCCCTGGGTCAGGAAGATCCCCTGGAGAAGGGCATGGCAACCAACTCCAGTAGTCTTGCCTGGAGAATCCCATGGACAGAGGAACCTGGAGGGCTATCGTCCATAGAGTCAAAAAGAGGCAAGCATGACTGAAGTGACTTAGCACACATGTCCTATTTCCACAGAAATGTTCTAATGTGCTGCAGTCCATGGGGTCACAAAGAGTCGTACATGACTGCACTGAACTGAATGTTGTAAATGAAGGACAAATACACATATTTGGTATATTCATCAAGTGGAAAAAGATTTTAAGTTTTGGTTATTTTGATTGTTATAACCAGATGTGTTATGATATTTGATTCCTTAATTAGATTGAAATTAACCTTCAAGGTCATATGAAATATTATTAGTATGCATATAATTTTAAAAATATATTCATGTATACACTATTTAAGTGTTTTAAGTATTCAAATTGTTTAAATATTAAAGTCATTAGGTAATAAAAATATTCCATCAAAGCCTAGATTGTTTTCAATATAACAGTCACACAATATAGTTAATGCTTTCTGTGTAATACAATGATTTTATGTCACAAACATAATATATTTTTTTAAGATGGTTAGCATTATAAATATTATCAATATGTTTATATTTTAAAACGCCTTATGTAATTTTCACCCCAAAGACTTTATTTTTAATGTACACCATACAATAATTTACTAATTAAAACAATGGTGGATTANACATAATATATTTTTTAAGATGGTTAGCATTATAAATATTATCAATATGTTTATATTTTAAAACGCCTTATGTAATTTTCACCCCAAAGACTTTATTTTTAATGTACACCATACAATAATTTACTAATTAAAACAATGGTGGATTATAAAAATCTTCCAATGAGCATCTTTTCTGAAAGTTCTCAACAGAGAAAAATTCAAGAATTAAAAGAAAATCTTTGAATGATGACTGACAATATTCTGAGTAATTTTTTAATAACAATGGAATTTAAAGGAATTTCTTATAATATTTTAATTCCATAATGTAGTGAATGAATCATAATAAACTGTTCCAAGTGTTTAATTCAACACTGGTCATTGACACATAAACTTTTACTTCCTAGTCAACACAAACAAACTAAGGGCATGTTGCAGCAAATCTATTTTCTCATTTATTTTTTTCTTTTTCAATAAATCAATTCTAAAAATATGTTGGTTCCTTCAACCTAAAACTCTCCTGAATGCTGAAAACCTTCATATTTTTTTATGGAGAAACATTGAGAGAGGAAAATAATACATTTGTTGTTCATTCATTAAAATCTCTTCCCAATTTCCCTGCTTTCCCCAATCAGACTTAATTTGAAGTCTCCTCCTTCTTCTTCACATATACACTCCTCTTTTCTTAATGACAAGAATGTACAGAGAATACAACTATACAATATTTAAGATGATGTCTATTCAAGTAGTTTAAGCTTTGGGAAAATTTCAGAAAGTCTTACCCCATTTTTTGGAAAAGCAATCCATCCCAAGTCCCCCATGACAGTCCGTGAATCCAACAAATTCACTAAAAGAGAAAGAACACAAAACTGTGTGAATTATATGAAAACACATCATTATTTTCATAAAGTTATTAAAAGCACATATTGTTTCCATAACTGAAAGTAGATTAAGCATTCATTATAATGTATACAAGAGTGACAATTTAAAGAAAGCATTATTAGGATGCAAGAGAACAAGCAATTTTGAATAACTATTTGGAGAACAATTACAGCAAAAGTATATAAACAAGTCATTACCCTAAATAGTTTTTTTTTTGTCAAACAAGAATAAAGGAAAAGAGTTAATTAAAAAAAAAGAATAAAATGAAAGGTCCACAGGAAACCCAAAAGGACCATGTCCCTTTTTTTTAAAGACTGTAGGTCTTGGGATTAAGCTGCAGCCATAAAACTGCAGCTAAGTATACTCTATTTTCTTCTGGAAAGTTGTTATGAAGCAATTAACAAATAATTTACATTAAACAGCAATAAACTATTCCCAAGCTTGTAACATTTTTGTGATATTAACCAAAATCTGTAATCCAAATTGCAAATTTAATTAAGAAATAAATCTACAGACACTTTACTAAGCTTAGAAAATTGTAGCAGTTCTCAAGGTTGTTGCTAATGTTAAGTGCCTGTTGCATTCCCAAAGATACTTTCTACTTATATACAACCATAATCCAAAATGTGTTTCTTACAAAACTGTTAGCTGCATTTTTGAAAGACATATCTCGATTATGGCTGAGTGCCTTAAAATATTTGTGACTCCCAAGACAGAAGTCATCAATGAAAAAGGAAGGAATGTAAGAGTATGTACATGCACATGCACCCACACACACTCAGAAACTCGCACACTCACACACACATACATACATACAAAGATACTCAAGGAGTTTATATTTTAACAGGTTCATCACCTATCCCTATGAAATTAAAGTAGTTTTGATTTTTCCAGTAGTCGTGTATAGACTGGACATATGGGCGAGAATTGGACCATAAAGAAGGCTTTTGAACTGTGGTGTTGGAGAAGACTCTTGAGAATCCCTTGGACAGCAAGGGGATCAAATCAGTCAATCCTGAAGGAAATCAACCCGAAAATTCATTTGAAGGACTGATGCTGAAGCTCCAATACTTTGGCCACCTGATGCAAAGAGTCAACTCACTGGAAAAGACACTGATGCTGGGAAAGACTGAGGGCAGGAGGATAAGGGTACGACAGAGAATGAGACGGTTGGATGGCACCATCGACTCAATGGACATGAGTCTGAGCATACTCCAGGAGATAGGGAAAGACAGGAAAGCCTGGCACGTTGCAGTACATAAAGTCGCAGAAAGTCAGACTGAACAACAACAAATGGTGTTAATGTAGTCAAATGTTTCAGACCTAGATGATAGAGCATTATCTTTCAAATATATTATACCTAAAATAAAAGGATCTACCTGGCATGCTTTGCAGCTGAACCACTTTGAATGAGGATGGTAGTTGCACCCGAAAGAAACAACTAGGTTAACCCTGGTCAGAGCTACTGAAGCTTCCTTACACTGCATTCAAGAGTCAGCATCTTGTAATGTCTTAAGGTGAAGGTGAAGTCGCTCAGTCGTGTCCGACTCTTTGCGACCCCATGGACTGTAACCTACTAGGCTTCTCTGTCCATGGGATTCTCCAGGCAAGAATACTGGAGTGGATTGCCATTTCCTTCTCCAGGGGATCTTCCCGACCCAGGGATCGAACCAGGTCTCCTGCATTGGAGGCAGACGCTTTAACCTCTGAGCCACCAGGGAAGCCCAATTCTAAAAAAAATGGCTCATGGTGGGAGTGGGAGGGAGTCTCAAGAGGGAGGGGATATATGTATACTTGTGGCTAATTCATACTGTTGTAAAACAGAAATCAACACAATATTATAAAATAATTAACCTCCCAATTAAAATTGAAAAATACTCAGAAAAGAAATAAATAAAAAGACAATTTTATCTGCAAGGGTAAGCCTAGGGTACTAAGGGTTTAACAACTGAGAGACTGAGAAATGTGTCATAAAATTGTACAAGAGAACATAAAATAAAATTATTATGAGCAAGGAAATTTGGATCATAACAGAAACGGAAAGTTCCAATATCCTATAGAAATTATGTGCATTTAGCCCTTATTATGAGAAGGTCGCACAGGGATGGACACGACTGAACTGACTTAGCAGCAGCAGCAGCATGAAAAAGAAAATGGCAACCCATTCCAGTATTCTTGCCTAGAAAATTCTATGAACAAAAGAGCCTGGTGGGCTAAAGTCCGTGGATCATAAAAGAATTAGACACAATTTAACAACAAAACAACAACCCTTATTATCCATTGTTTTATTTCATTTTACATATGCAAACATACGTATGCTACACACAAAGGTAATCATCTATGTTAAATTATTAACGCAAAATAAGAAAAAAACTTAAAAACCTTAAAAACCACAGATATATACTCAATACTGTAACATACAACTGTCTATTTTCATTAAGTTCTGAGCTCTTTAACAATAAAAATGCATGTCTACACTTGAACCTATATACGGTAAGGTTTTTTCCCTAAATTATTTCTATAATTTGCAGAATGATTATTTCTTAGAAAATTGACCCAACCGAAAAAACTATTGTTTTAAAACAACAAAACCAAAACCAAACAAACCCAAAATATTCCACCACCCTCTCACCTCGCAAACCTTCCAGTCACTCCACTAAATCTAATTTTTCAGGTAGATTTAAATTTTTTTTATTTTATCTCTTTGGCTGGCTCTCCTGGTTTCTATGGGAATTAGGCTACATTAAACTTAAATGTCCTTGTCCTCATTTTAATCTTTTCTGGGTCACTAGGGCTGTGTCTAGACATGACAAAATATCAGGGGAGTGCAGAACCTAAATTGTTCTGTTTATTCATCTTTATGAGTCATTTTATTCACCTTTGATACTGAGCAGTAGCATATCTGTTCGGACTAAAGTGGAGCAAATGAGCAAACTAAAGGTGTTCTACTGTGATGGCAGCTAAACTGAACTTAATTCTGTGATGACAAAGGAATGTGCATAGGAATTCTAGGATTCCTAACTAGCCTGCCATGAGAAACAGAGCACGCTTTGTAAACTTCTTAATACGTGCATCTTGAAATAGTCATGAATATCAACACAATTCCAGATGTCTAAAATTTAGTTACTCTCATTTGAATTAACCTTAATCAAAATGATTGTTTTTACTCTTGTGGTTTAGAAAATATACATATATGAAAATAAATGAATGACCTCAAAATAATAGCTCTGCTGCTAATATCATTTATTGGGAGTTTTCAATATTGGAATGTGTTACTGAATATATGAAAATAACTAAAATAGGAATGTATATTGCCTTTCTTTTGTTGGTCTTGTCAAAAGATTTTCTTCAAATAAATAGACTAGGATGTTTATGGGAAATACACGCATATCACTTTTCAGTGCTGCCTAAAATTGCTTTCCTCCTAGAAACAGATGATTTCATAAAATTCATAATGCAAAGCACACATTTACATATACCATTTTTGCTGAACTAGAAATTGAGGGGAAAAAAGAAAAATTAGGTGTTTTAGGTAATTACCTGCAGACTACTATATTATAATTTTGTTCATATAATGCAGAGTAAATTGGGATTTGATGCCTGAAGGAAAATAACTATAAAATTAGATCTATATACAATTAGATAGAAAGATAGATACAGATAGAGAGTTTGAGAGTTTTTGCATACCTCCAAGTTTTGCACATGCTGCTTTAGCTCTCTCAAATACCCTTTTCCCTTTGTGAACTGCTAACTCTTCATTTGTACTTCAAAACATATTTTAGAAACTACCTGCCCAGGAAACCATCCCTGATTCTCCTTTTTTTAAATGTGGGTTAGGTAATATTACTGAATATTTCATTAACATCAAATTCTATTCTCCAAATCATGGAATACACAAAACTGTTTTGCTCCCTTAAAATAACACCATGTTTTTACTCATGCCTATGAAAATATCCTGCACTCAGAACATTTGTATAGTTGTTTGTTTTATGAATGGATCATTTGGTCAATGGGCAGATCAGGAGGGTGTGGCTGAATCAACACACACCAGTGGTTCTCAACAGGAGTATCTAATAATGCCTAGAGATATTTTTGATTGTCAAAACTGGAAAGTAGGGGAGTATTTGCTACTTGCATCTCATGGTTCTGAAGAAGCCAGGCATGCTTTGACTAAGCATCCTTCAATGCACAGCAAAATTCTCCCACCCACCAAGAAAGTCTTATCTAGCTCAAATTTCACCAATACCAAAGCTGAGAGACCCTAGTATACACCTAAGGTGTTTCTATAAAATGTCCACTTCCACAATTCCTTGCACAATACATCAGTGGTATGACCTTCATTAACAGAAGCAAACATATTTGGAAGAATTCCTTATGAATCAAAATACTACTCCTATCTAGGGAAATGAAAGCAATAAAAATTATAGCCTTATTTAGAGAAAAAAAGAGCATTATGAATACCCAATACTTCTAAATTATTTTAGTAACCAATGTAACAATTATTATAAGTATAATTGTTTACATTCTAATAATTTCTGAACGTTCATGATGGTATGCATGAAAAAATTTTATGCCACTAATATTATCAACCCTAGGATTTCTTTGGAAGGAATGATGATAAAGCTGAAGCTCCAGTACTTTGGCCACCTCATGCGAAGAGTTGACTCATTGGACAAGACTCTGATGCCGGGAGGGATTGGGGGCAGGAGGAGAAGGGGACGACCGAGGATGAGATGGCTGGATGGCATCACGGACTCGATGAACATGAGTCTGAGTGACCTCCGGGAGATGGTGATGGACAGGGAGGCCTGGCGTGCTGCGATTCATGGGGTTGCAAAGAGTCGGACATGTCTGAGCGACTGAACTGAACTGAACTGAATATTATCAATGCTTCTGTATCCTCCATTACTTAAGCTACTTACATAATACCAGTTTAGACATAGTATATATATAAATATGAACTTTCAGAATTTCTTTTTCCAATTTCATTACTGAATTTATTAAAAAAGGGTTTGGCAGTAACAGAGCACAGTCACTAAGTATCTTCTGTACTACAATTACAGTAATTAAATTGCTCTGAACAGTATATATGCTTGTTGTAAATTGCAATGAATACACAATGAGTATTGATCTTCATTGTACAACTTAATTAAAACTTGTCCAGGAGAAACCACTAATGAATATAATTAGAGGAAATGTTTGATACCACATTTACTCTGAAGGACATTAATTAGATATCGGAAATTTTATGGAAAATGTTTTTATTCTATTTTAGATTTTACCATAAAGGCACACAATCAAACTGAGAGAGTCTTTAAGGTCATTTTCCCTGAGTCACTGTACATTTAAAATGAAGATGGCATATTGGTTGGTACTCTAATTAGTAACTAAGAAAACTGATTCTCCAAGAGAAATAACTTATTTAACTTACATGCAGAGAAATAACTCTACAGAGGTTAGTAAGTATTCAATCTACTGCAAATACCTAAAGTTATTACAGGAAAAAGAAAGACTCAAGAATATAGGAACTTTTTAGTAAGTAAAAATCGGTTAACTGGCTCACTAAATAACAGCTTATAATATAAACTAATTCAAACTAATATTAGGTATGTTTTAATTTTATTATTACACACTAATGATTTTAATGCTTTCCTGAACAGACAGAGAAAAGCTCTTAAAGAACTGACATTCAGAAAAACTAGAGACTTGCCAGTCCATTCTTTTTGTTAGGATTCAAAAAAGACAAGGGAGGGCAGAAGATGTAAAACGGAATATGCACAAAAAGAATCCTAAGGCTTCAACGTCACATATTCTAAAAATTAAGGAGTAATTGGAATTAATTATTCAAACATGCTCTTTAATGGTTTTAAGTTTCAAATATTCATAACTTGCTGTGTTTCACTATGACTCTGTTGCTTCCTCCTTAATATCTTTTTAATATTAGTCAAAAAAAGAAAAAAAAATATTGGATTTTCCAGGAAAATTTTACCTTGAGCAGAATGTGTTTTAGGACTTTGAAGAGTCAAAAGACAGCTCAAGGACACTTGGTCCCATCACCACCCATGGGTAATGCTTTGAAGGAATGTGTGATTCCCTGATGGTAAGAAGGTAAAAGGAGAGCCAAAAGGCATATTCTTAATCTTACATTGTTTCTGTTTTTCCTGTGATTCACATTAACAAAGAAACACAATTACAATAGTAGTCAGACTTCCACCACAGTGTGAAGAAAATACTTTGGATTAGTAGCAGGTAGCATGACATTCTCTTTCTCTAAAGGCACTGAATCAAAGTCCAATTGAACACAGTAGAGTTCTGATGGATACCCTCTTATTGATTTTCATTTAACAATATCAGAAAAGCTACTGAATTCAATTACAGCACACACTTAACAAATTTGTGGGAATAAACCCCAGATATACAGCTGTCCAGTCTCTCTCCAAGGTCCCATTCAGCACAGATGTGATTTCTTGCTTCTGGGTTAAATTTTATAATTTGACAACTGCTGCAGGGAACAAAGAACAGTTGGCAAAAGGAGTGAAGAGAAAAGAGGACGTGTGTTTCCCATTAGAAAACAAATTTGTAAATTTGCTAAGAATTATTTTTCAGGTTTCAGGTTGTTACACAGTTTCTGGCATCTTTGCTTGAAAGCAAGACTCTATAACTGTATTTCAACAGTGAATGAGAGAATATTCATTTCTTTTACAATCATGAGCAATGTAATTATGTAATCTTTTTTATGAAAAAAGGAAGGAAGAATATGAGTAAAGGAACTTATTCAGTGTTTACTATAAATCAAGTTTAACTGTGTAGATCGCAACAAACTGAGGAAAATTTTGG
Organism: Neotragus pygmaeus; assembly: GCA_006410875.1. Lineage (NCBI taxonomy): Eukaryota > Metazoa > Chordata > Mammalia > Artiodactyla > Bovidae > Neotragus > Neotragus pygmaeus. Next base: position 16,530 of record SJYV01008550.1, read on the forward strand.
AAGAGATGGGAATACCAGACCACCTGACCTGCTTCCTGAGAAATCTGTATGCAGGTCAAGAATCAACAGTTAGAACTGGACATGGAACAACAGACTGGTTCCAAATAGGAAAAGGAGTACGTCAAGGCTGTATACTGTCACCCTGCTTATTTAACTTACATGCAGAACACATCATGTGAAATGCTGGGCTGGATGAAGCACAAGCTGGAATCAAGATTGCCAGGGGGAATATCAATATCCTCAGATATGCAGATGAAACTACTCTTATGGCATAAAAAGAACTATAGAGCCTCTTGATTGAAAGTGAAAGAGGAGAGTGAAAAAGTTGACTTAAAACTCAACATTTGAAAACTAAGATCATGGCATCTGGTCCCATCACTTCATGGGAAATAGATGGGGAAACAGTGGGAACAGTGGCACTTTATTTATTGGGGGGGCGCCAAAATGAATGCCAACAGTGACTGCAACCATGAAATTAAAAGACCCTTGCTCCTTGGAAGAAAAGTTATGACAAATCTAGACAGCATATTGAAAAGCAGAGACATTACTTTGCCAACAAACGTCCATCTAGTCAAAGCTATGGTTTTTCAAGTAGTCATGTATGGGTATGAGATTTTGGACTATAAAGAAAGCTGAGTGTCAAAGAATTGATGCCTTTGAACTGTGGTGTTGGAGAAGACTTTTGAGAGTCCGTTGGACTGCAAGGAGATCCAACCAGTCAATCCTAAAGGAAATCAGTCCTAAATATTCATTGAAAGGCCTGAGGCTGACGCTGAAACTCCAATATTTTGGCCACCTGATGCAAAGAACTGACTCATTTGAAAAGTCCCTGATGCTGGGAAAGGTTGAAGGCAGGAGGAGAAGGGGGCAACAGAGGATGAGATGGTTGGATGGCATCATCGACACAACGGACATGAGTTTGAGTAAGCTCTGGGAGCTGGTGATGGACAGGGAATCCTGGCGTGCTGCAGTCCATATGATCACAAAGAGTCAGACACGACTGAGTAACTCAACTGAACTAATATAACATGCACTCTACTCCATCATGTATATATAAGACATATCTATATCTATCTATCTATATTCTTTTATTTAATGACTCCACAAACCTAAAAGGCTTCCCAGTTGGTGCAAGTGGTAAAGGAACCAATACAGGAGACACAGAGATGCAGATTCGAACCCTGCACCAGGAAGATACCCTGGAGTAGGAAATGGCAACACACTCCAGTATTTCTTTCCTGGCAAGTTCTATGGACAGAGGAGCCTGGCAGTCTGAGTCCTTTGGGATGCAAAGAGTCAACATGCCTGTGCATGCAAATGCACGAACCTCAACAGAACACTGACAGCTTGAAGTCTCATTCAGAATCCTAGCAGGGAAATCAAGGAAGGAAGAAAACATGAGGCAATCCTGAGGCCTTCTTGAGAGACCATGAGTCTTGCTTATGGCTTTCCATAATCAAGTTCCTCACTTAGAGCCTGGACACCTAATACCTTGTTTAAAGCCACCTGTCTCCCAGGACACCTAAAAACCATGAAATAAAACACTTTAGTTATAAATGAATTTATTTGTACAGGAACCATGGCTATGAAACACTGCTTATGAGAAATCTTACAATCTAGAAGATTGGTTTTGAAGATTGTGATAACCATGTAGCTCTGAGTTACTAACATTCCTTATGTTTTGGTAGGATATGGTCATGACTCCCCACGGATACTCTCTCACCTTTCATCTTCAGTGACAATGTATTTCTTTGGTTTTCTTTTACTTCTCTGGCTATGTGTTTCCATGATAAACTACTTCCTCTATCATTCCTTCAAACATTGGCTTTGATCAATACTCTATTTTTGTAGACTGTCTTATCACTCTGTATCAATGATTCTTGCTGCTGCTGTCTAGTTGCTCAGCTGTGTCCGACTCTTTGTGACTCAATGGACTATAGCCTGCCAGGCTCCTCTGTCCACAGGATTCTCCAGGCAAGAATACTGGAGTGCGTTGCCAATTCCTTCTCCAAAATTTAAGTCTGAGTCAATGATTCTTGACTAGGACTTAAAATGAGAATAAAAAAAGAACCTTTTGTAAAGAACAAATGTCTTAGCACCAGTCCATACATCCTGAATCAGACTATTCAAGATGGAGAACGGCTAGGATCTTTCAATTTTGTTTGTTGGTTTTAGTGGTGATATTAGCACACATCCCTATGTAAGGATCCCTATAGAGGAGGGATTAACTTCCATGTCTTCAGTTGTAAATATTAATAACCGTCCAAATCCATGTATTTTTTTCATCTCTTTCTCTCCTGAAAGTCCAATCAACTTGTAAAACTATCCATTAGTTATTAACACATTCATGACTTGTGGTCATTCTGAATTCAACCTGGCCCCAAAGGAACAAAGTATCTTCCCTGCACATACAATAAAAGGTCCTCCTCCCATGGTCTCTATTTCAGGGAATGCAATGACATAGAATCAGCTCTTCCATTCAAAAATCTGAGTCACCTTTGCCTTCCTTCACTTATAGCCCCCATATTGAATCAGTAACCAAACCCTACCAATACTAACTCTATCCTGCATATAACTCTCTGAACTGCCTGCTCTATTTCATTGCCCAGCAGAACCAGTCCAGTCAAATCCTTGGCATAATTTTAACTTGAGAAACCTCCTAACTGGTTTCTAAGCAGAGAGGCACAGTCTTTGAAAATGTCCACAAAACACTGCATCCAGAAAGACCTTTCTAAGCTACCAATGTGGTCATTCCACTTTCCTACTTCAAATCTTGTAGTTGTGTCTTACTGTTTTTAATATAAGTTCTTCCAGAATAAGTGGTCTCTATTTTCAATCAGGATTTTCCCTCTTTCTCTTTCCACAATTTAGCAATGCTGCACTTATTTCAGTTCCAATTATGTGGTCTTGCTATTAATTCAGTTCTGTCCAATGAACTGTGAAGGTGATCTACAAGATTGAAAGGAGCTTTTATGAAGAAAACATAAGAAAGGGACACTCCGGGCTGCCTTAAAAGTAGCTGGATATGGGTATATTTCCTGGAACTGATGCAGCCATCTAAAGTCAGCAGGAGAGCAAAGCCTACAGATTAGAGTTGGAACAGCAAAAGGATGAGAAGTATCTGGTCCAGATTATATTCAGAGTTGCTAATCCACCTAAATTTGAAGTCTGCCTCTCTTAGGACTTTATGTTATATGGGAAATAATCAGATTTGCTGTTTAATCCAGTGGGAAGTGACTTGCTGTAATTTGCAGAGGAAGACATCCTCACACACAACTGCTAAGTAGCAGAAACTGGAGACAAATTTTAGTCTCTCTTATTCCAAAAGTCTGTTCTTCTGTCATATCTCAGTACTTCCGACTTAAAGATATTTGACTTAAGGAATTCCAGCGATATTTTAAACCATCAGATTATCTTTGAATTGATATCAAATAAGATGATTTTTTTGTCTTTCTAAATCTTATTAACTCATTGTTGACTATGAGCAATAAGAGCTTCATATATTATTTAAATACATTTAGAATGGAATTAAGTGAGTGTATTCTGCATTATGACAGATTCCAAGCCTGTTATGTCATCTAGTTTGAGTTTAATTTTTAGAATAAAAACAATATGTAAAATTAGACAAGTTTGGTTACTGCACCTAACAAGGTAGCCGCTGAAAACCATATGGCTTTGCTCTTTTCACGCTGTGTGTCCTGTGAAGGCAGCAGACTGCTCATTAGTCATAATTTTGCTGTCAGTGGATTTCAGAGTTACCTTTGCTTAAACATTTTGTATGGACTAACTTATGGATATGAAGTTTCAATCCCTCTTTGCCATCTCCCTGAGTTTATAATTTTAGTGTATATTAACAATTCAAAACTTTAGTGTGTGTTTCTGATGAATTTCTGCTTCTTCAGGGTTGCATGCTTCATAGTATGACTGTACTACTGCTTAGTTTTCAAAGAACAGTGGCTAAAACTTCTTTGTTTATGATGATTAAAAACATTTTGAAACAAAATGAACAGAAAGAGGCAAAAAGAACAAAATGAAAAGAGGTGAATCTATTATAAGACTCCTCAAATCCTCAACATTTGAAATAAACGCACACATTCAAATTCACTTTGAGAATGGTTCACTACACAGAGAATACTCATCAGTCCTATGGCTTTGGTTTGTAACTCTGTGAGCTTGTAGAAGTGATTTTACTTTCAAGGTTTCAACTCTCATAGTTGTAATATCAGTGACTAATACTAATAAAATTATATGTTTCTGTAATTAATAATTATTATATTACTTACTCCTAACAATGATCCTTTGGTATGCTATTTTCCCCACTTTACAAATAAGGAAACTGAAGTTGAGGAAAGCTAAACAGGGCAGGGGTTTAAGGTCACTGCAGTGGTTGCCATTTCCTCCTCCAGAGGATCTTCCCAACCCAGGGATAGAAGTCGTACCTCCTATGTCTCTGGTGTCTCCTGCACTGCAATCGAATGATTTATCTGCTGAGCCATTAGGGAATCCCCAACAAACACACAACCAGAATCTAAATCTGTCTAACTCCAGAGCTCCTTTTCTTACTTCTGATCACATCTGCCCCAATATCTGACTTACTGAGTCCAAAAGTTTCCTCTTTTGAAATTCTTAATTTCTATATTATTCACTGACTTTTACTAAATCAATGAATTTTTAATAACATGTTACAGAAACCAGCATCTTCCATAATGCTCTAGTGGCACTGTATATATGATAGAAATCCTCAGATCTATTAGTATAAACAGCAGACATTAGTTTCTTCCCGGAAAAATCACAATTTAGTATCAAATTCCCAACAAGGTGTAAGATCTTGGAAAGCAAAAGGGTAAGATGAATCCTGTCTTCTTAATTTTTATTTTATTATTCATTATGCTTTAAGCGTGCCATTGAGACAAAACAGGATATAAGTTTGTCAAAATATGCCTTATTCTTAAATATTAAAAAGCATACATAAAATGGAAAATGTATGCAAACCTGACTCATTTGGAATGAATCCTTATCCCAGTCCCTAATTACTCCTAATGTTTGACTAAAGTATACCAAACTGCAAAACAATCTATATAATAATTAGCTTTCTAGCCTTCAGGGTAGGATAAGATGATTAGATCTGAACATGTACTAAAACAGAGAGAAATCTGCATGAATTCAGTCTGAATTTTAAGGTGATGATGGTATTTCAAAAATTCACAAACAATTCTATGACCCAGTAGTCTTATTGTGAAATGAAAAGCAGCTCGAATTTTTGCCAGCAACTTGAGTCATTATCCCCATGTCAGTCTTGTGGCTTAGTTAAAACTGAATTCTGATGTAAACCCTACACAATAAAATTTTGTTATCTAAAATGAAAATAATACCTATATATATTTATATATATTACAATAAACCCTTAGATAACAATCTGTCCTCAAAAACAAGTCAAAATATAAAGCAATACAGAAAGAAGCAAAGCAAATATTGTGTCCAATAATTTTAGGTGGCTGAACATAAACATTTTAGTATCCAGCTTTAATTATCAATTTCAAAACAGCAAGGTGTATTACAGCAGGAAAGTAATTTTAAATCATTTCTTAAAAATACAATAAATTATGTACCTTTACAAGTACTAAGATTGATGATCTAGTAGCAGTAATTCTTGTCTAGTTAATCTTGTGCCTAAAATGCATTTTTCGTCAAAATATAACCCTAGTAGTTGACTATTTCTCCTTTTACAATGTGTATTAAAAAAAGAAAAAGACAACTAAAATAAGATAAAAGTTATTTTCTCATTTCAGTAGTACTCTATCAGATGTTATTTTATGCCCATTAATTACTCACATCCTTTCTCCTTCNCATTTTTCGTCAAAATATAACCCTAGTAGTTTTTTAATACAATGTGTATTAAAAAAAGAAAAAGATAACTAAAATAAGATAAAAGTTATTTTCTCATTTCAGTAGTACTCTATCAGATGTTATTTTATGCCCATTAATTACTCACATCCTTTCTCCTTCCCTGGTTTTAGAATCCCACTCTTGTTTGGAGTGATAATATGTCCACCAGAAAATGGGTCATGACTGGCCTCAGCAAATAACAATCCTCATGTTTCTATAATCTTAGCCTCCACTGAAATGTGGGGTCCTGTTACATAGGTCTGAAAGTTCCCTTGTCAGTTTTTGGAAAAGTTTTGTTGTCTTAGCTGAAGGAATAGTGCAGCTGAGATGATTCTTGACTCTTCTCTTTCACTTCTTGTTCTGAACTGGATGTGATGCTTGGAGGTACACCAGCCTTCTGTCAACCATGAGGCAATATGTTTGTTAGTAAAGTGAAAAATGACATAATGATTCCTATCCTGATATCATTAAGCCACTGAACCCAAACACTAGACATCTACCCTGAAACCTCTTCCTCAAACATTTTTTAACCCTCTAAATTTTAAGTCACTGTTGAAGAGATTTATTATTTTCAACCTAATTATACGTAATGCAAATAATATATAAATAGGAAGAAGTCTAGTTCACTGCTTTAACTTCTGTTCAAGTTCTATGGACAGCTGCAATGAATGAGCATTCATTTTTTCACAAATATTATTAAGCATCTACGTAAGTACTAAGAAATGTTCTCATCCTTGGGGATATTTCCCTTGTGGCTCAGATGGTAAAGAATCTGCCTGCAATTCAAGAGACCCAAGTTTGATCCTTGGATTGGGAAGATCTTCCACAGAAGTGAATGGCTACCCAATTTAGTATTCTTGCCTGGAGAATCGCATGGACAGAGGAGCCTGGCTGGCTACAGTCCACAGGGATGAAGAGAGTCAGGTATGACTAAAACTTTCACTTTTTACTTGGAGTTACATCAGTGCATAAAACAGGAAGTATTTTGCTGATTATTCAAACTTCCAGTTGCTTAGCCCTGAGGATAGACACTAGCTTGAATTTATATTACCTATGAAATAATCCTGCTGTATCCTGCGATTCAGACTCTCTTATGGTTTAATTATCTGAATTAACATTTGGCATTCAGGGATTTGTATGAACACATTTAAAAGGAAGTCAATATTATTTAGGAATGTAAAGGGGAAATATTAATCAAAGTATAGAGTTTGGGGATCAGTTCTGATGTCAATGGTTCTATCACTGACTTTGTGCCAAACCACAGTTAGAATAATTTTCAACTTTGATATTTATTTTTACAATTCTCTAACATTTCACATGTCCTTATTGTAGATAGTATTATCTGATAATAATATAATGACCTTTAGTCTGAGCATATTTTCATATGTTCTTTTTAGAGATTAATAATAGAAACCAGTTATATAGCATTTTCTGAAGTATATATATACATATTCTAAAATTCATATATATAAATTATCATGTTCTAAACATGCAGATTTCCACGGGATTTGCTTTAATGAAGTTTGATTTAGTGAGCATAGGAGGCGCCAGGCATGACATATTTAATCATGTTTTGAGGTTGGGTCCAATGAGTGCCTCTGGGTTAGGAACCATTGGTTCAAAACAAACTTTACCAGACATTATAACTTATGTTTTTAGAAAGATTGTTAGAAAGCTAAGTCAGAATCACAGCACACTGATCTTATATACAACATTCTTCTTTTATTTTAACACAGTGGTTTTCACAGTGAGCCCACAATGGCTCCTGTGGTTCTAAAGAGATGTCTCAGAGGCACAAGCAGATGAAGGGAGCAAAGAGCTAAAAACAGAGTCAGGAAACCTGACAACTCTGTTGTTATCTGCTTCATGTATTGGGCTTCCACAATTACTTCTTTTGAATGAGAAATTCTGCAGCTACTAAAAAAAAAGAAATTTGAAAATCACTTTCAACATTTTGCCCTTGGGTTTCAACAATGACTTACATAAGAACCTATTAGATGAAAATCAGTTTCGGGTATTTTGAAAATTGTTAAGAATTATTGTTCATGGCATTGTTCAATACCCCAAACATAAACAACACTGTGACCAGCTTTTCTCAAAATCCAAAGTCAGGGAAAAAACTGCTTTTTCCTGATGAAATGATACATTTTCTGCCAGAAAATGAAAGCTCCATACCTTAAAACGTATGCTTGTTTTCTATTCAGCTGCTTTAGCATTGACAGTATTGAGATTTTCTTGATGTAAGTTTTCCATGTCTCCATATACTTTGCTCATATTATTCTTACATTAATTGATTTTTTATAAACTTGTAGTTTTGTACTAAAATGTGATCCCTTCCTTGAATGATGGTATACATAAAAATACAAATTGCAGTATTTAGGCATATTTAACTAAGTATACGTAAGACTCTACACATGGACATCACTAGATGGTCAATACCGAAATCAGATTGATTATATTTTTTGCAGCCAAAGATGGAGAAATTCTATACAGTCAGCAAAAACAAGACCAGGAGCTGACTGTGGCATGGACCATGAACTTCTTATTGACAAATTCAGACTTAAATTGAAGAAAGTAGAGAAAATCACTAGATCATTCAGGTCTGACCTAAATCAATCCCTTACGATTATACAGTGGAAGTGACAACTAGATTCAAGGGATTAGGTCTGATAGACAGTGTGCCTGAAGAAGTATGGACAGAGGTTCATGACATTGTACAGGAGGCAGGGATCAAGACCATCACAAAGGAAAAGTAATGCAAAAGGGCAAAACGGTTGTCTGAGGAGGCCTTACAAATAGCTGTGAATAGAAGAGAAGCAAAAGGCAAAGGAGAAAAGGAAAAATATGAGCATCTGAAAGCAGAGTTCAAAGAAGAGCAAGGAGAGATAAGAAAGACTTCCTCAGCAATCAATGCAAAGAAATAGAGGAAAACAATTGAATGGGAAAGTCTAGATATCTCTTCAAGAAAATTAAAGATACCAAGAGAACATTTCATGCAAAGATGGGCACAATCAAGGATGGAAATGGTATGGACCTAACAGAAGCAGAAGATATTAGGAAGAGGTGGCAAGAATACACAGAAGAACTGCACAAAAAAGATCTTAACGACCCAGATAATCATGATGGTGTGATCACAAATTTAGAGCCAGACATCATAGAATGCCAAGTCAAGTGGGCTGTAGGAACTATCACTAGGAACAAAGCTAGTGGAGGTGATGGAATTCCAGTTGAGCTATTTCAAATCCTAAAAGATGATGCTGAGAAAGCACTGCACTCAACATGTCAGCAAATTTGGAAAACTCAGCAGTGGCCTCAGGACTGGAAAAGATCAGTTTTCATTCCAATCCTACAGAAATTCAATGCCAAAGAATGCTCAAACTACTACACAATTGCACTCATCTCAAACACTAGTAAAGTAATGCTCAAAATTCTCCAAGCCAGACTTCAACAGTATGTGAAACTTGAAATTCCAAATGTTCAAGCTGGATTTAGAAAAGGCAGAGAAACCAGAGATCAAATTTCCAACATCTGTTGGCTCATTGAAAAAGCAAGAGAGTTCCAGAAGGACATCTACTTCTACTTTATTGACTATGCCAAAGCCTTTGCCTGCATGGACTACAACAAAGTGTGGAAAATTCTTAAAGAGATGGGAATACCAGAGCACCTTACTTGCCTTTTAAGAAATCTGTATGCAGGTAAGGAAGCAACAATTAGAACTGGACATGGAACAACAGGCTGGATCCAAATAGGAGTATGTCAAGGCCTTTTTGTCACCCTGCTTATTTAACATATAGGCACGGTAATCATGAGGAACACTGGTCTGGATGAAGCACAAGCTGGATCAAGATTGCTGGGAGAAATATTAATAACCTCAGATATGCAGATGACACTACCCTTGTGGCAGAAAAAGAAGAACTAAACACCTTCTTGATGAAAGTGAAAAGAATGAAAAAGTTGGCTTAAAGCTCAACATTCAGAAAACTAAGGTCATGGCATATGGTACCATCACTTCATGGCAAATAGATGGGAAAACAGTGGTAACAGTGACAGACTTTATTTCGGGGGGCTCCAAAATAACTGTAGATAGTGACAGCAGCCATGAAATTTAAAGACGCTTCCTCCTTGGAAGAAAAGTTATGATCAACATAGACAGCATATTAAAAAGCAGAGACATTACTTTACCAACAAAGGTCCATCTAGTCAAAGCTATGATTTTTCCAGTAGTCATGTATGGATTTGAGAGTTGGACTATAAAGAAAGCTGAGCACCGAAGAATTGTTGCTTTTGAACTGTGGTGTTGGAGAAGACTCTTGAGAGTCTCTTGGACTGCAAGGAGATCCAAACAGTCTATCCTAAAGGAAATCAATCCTGAATACTCAGTGGAAGGACTGATGCTGAAGCTGAAACTCCAGTACTTTGGCCACCTGATGTGAAGAACTGACTCATTGGAAAAGACCCTGATGCTGAGAAAGGTTGAAAGCAGGAGGAAAAGGGGCCAACAGAGGATGATGTTTGGATGGCATCACTGATAGTGGACATGAGTTAGAGTAAATTCCGGGAGTTGATGATGGACAGGAAGGACTGGCATGCTGCAGTCCATGGGGTTGCAAAGAGTGAGACACGACTTAGTGACTGAACTGAACTGAACTAAATAGAATCTCTAGATTGTGGGTGCAACTAAGAGCTTCCACATCAAACACACTTGATTTATTTCCCATCAATTTATTTGTCGTAGGACCCAAGGCAATTTACTTAATTTCTTCCCAACCCAATCTCGCAGTAAACTGAAATAATAATTGCCAACTCATGGGGTTGTTGTGAGAATTAAAGGAGATTATGGGGTAATAGTTTTCAGAGCAGTTATCATTATTATCCCTACCATCTAGAAGAAAAATTCAGTTCAAAGAATTCATAGCTCAGTAGAATACAATGTTAACCCATGGACACTTCTGATATATTTATTAGAATTTTTAGAGTAAATTTAAAAAATGTACAGGGGGTATAGATAATTAAATATCCTAAATAGACCCTGGTTAGAATTAGACACACTAACTAGACATTAACTAAGCTATACTTATAAATCTGTTTTTAAAGTTATTCGGTTCACATAGTTGATGGTATGCATTTTACTACTTCTTTCCCTGCAATCTTAAGAATTCCTACCAAGTTGAAAATCTAAAGTGCTTCATAAAGTGACAGTTTAAATTATCCAGGAACTCTAAAAACAAATGAAAGTAAATTTCAAGCCCTCCCCCAAAATTTAAATCATTAAGAAACAGATGTTTTACATTAACCATTTTTCTAGAGGTAAGATAAGTCATTCTTAAAGCCGAAAAAGTTGTTATGTTGGTTGACTGTGGCTCATCATAGTAATTCTAAAAATTTGTCGTAAGAAAGAGGGTGCAAAACAGTCGTTGGTTACAACATAAAGCGATAGTGACCACTGGAAATATCCTAGTTATTTCCTGTGTGAAAGTGTGAAGTGTTACTTGCTCAGTCCTGTCCTACTCTTTGAGACCACTTGGACTGTAGACCTCCAGGCTTCTCTGTCCATGGGTTTTCCCAGGCAAGAACATTCGAGTAGGTGGCCATTTCCTTGTCCAGGTGATCTTCCTGACCCAGGGTTTGTTATAAAGTACGCTTTATAAGTTACAATTAGGCATAAAGACCAAGGTTACCTAGGTTGGGGAAGGAAATGTTTCCTACTGGGCACCCGGAACCCAACTGCACTGAGAGCCTGGCTCCCCCACAGGAGCCTGGAGTGCAAGGACTTGGAGGGAAGTGCCAGGAGAGGTAGGCCAGGAACAAGTTACTGAGAGCTGTGAACTCAGGCTCAACGACTTTAGATTTTATCCTGAGGACACTGAAGAGATGCTGAAGGCTTTACCCAAGGAGTAAATAAGGGCTGCTAGAGTAACTGAACTGAAATCAAGTACTTCTCTTGTGGTATTTCCATTTACAATAAATATTAGACAGTACTAACTAACACAGAGCACAACTGCACTCATCTCAGATGCTAGTAAAGTAATGCTCAAAATTTTCCAAGCCAGGCTTCAGCAATACGTGAACCATGAAATTCCAGATGTTCAAGCTGGTTTTAGAAAAGGCAGAGGAAAAAGAGATCAAATTGCCAACATCTGCTGGATCATCGAAAAAGCAAGAGAGTTCCAGAAAAACATCTACTTCTGCTTTATTGAATATGCCAAAGCCTCTGATAGTATGGATCACAATAAACTGTGGAAAATTCTGAAAGAGATGGGAATATCAGAACACCTGACTTGCCTCTTGAGAAACCTATATGCAGGTCAGGAAGCAACAGTTAGAACTGGACATGGAACAACAGACTGGTTCCAAATAGGAAAAGGAGTACATCAAGGCTGTATATTGTCCCCCTGCTTATTTAACTTATATGCAGAGTACATCATGAGAAACGCTGGGCTGGAGGAAGCACAAGTTTGCCCGGAGAAATATCAATAACCTGAGATACGCAGATGACACCACCCTTATGGCAGAAAGTGAAGAAGAGGAACTGAAAAGCCTCCTGATCAAAGTGAACTCTTAAACCAGCCTGCCCCGAATTCTGCAGTTATGAGACTTTGGCTTTGAAATTGATTCTAACTTTTTACTAGATCAAATTATCTTGTTTCCGTTCCTTTGTTTATAGGAATGATTTATCTAACCTATCCTACACGATTTTTTATGAGATTCTCATGGAATGACGTAGGTTAACATATTTTGTAAACTATAATCATTTTAATAACATAAACTATATAAAACTAATTATAAAATATTTAATATCACTCTGTATATAAGGAGGGAAAAAAGCTGTCGGGAGAGTTTCTGAATGGGATTACAGGTATACAGAGTTAGGTCTAAAGTGTAGCCTGGGCTGGGGACTGAGAATTGGGCTGCTTATAAAGGGAAGTAAGAGAAAACAATTTAAAAACTGAAAAATATGCAGCCTAAAATAAAAAAGAGGTAATGTGGAGGAAGGGATCTTTCCCTTGTGCTAGTGGGCAATGGAGAGGAGATGTCAACATCAGGGTCAATCAGTGCTTAAGAGTCTGATGACAAGATCAAGTATTTAGTGGGGCGACAGGGAGGTGGAATTAGAAGGATGACTGAACATGTGAACAAACAGCCTCAGGACTCCATGTGAATTTTTGTATGAACCTTTACTCTACTTCCCACTGCCTGTGATATGGGCCATTATTTGGATGGTGAGGGCAAGAGTCACTGGGTATCATCAATAGACTCCCCTTTTTAAGAGGAGTCACCAAGGGCAGAACTGGAGTTGGACTGTCTGGGTTTGAATGCAGATTTCTACCATGCTAAGTCACTTCAGTTGTGTCCAACTCTGTGACACCAGGCACCTCTGTCCATGGGATTCTCCAGGCAAGAATACTGGAGTGGGTTGCCATGCTTTCCTCCAAGGGATCTTCTCCACAAGGGATCAAACTCATGTCTCTTTCTCTTTCTCTGCATCTCTTTCTACCACTTTTGGATTTGTAACCTTGGGCAAGTTATTTAACTGTTCCCTGTTTCAGTTTCCTCATGTGTACAATAGGAGTAATAATAATAATATTATAACACATATTTCCTAGGCTTGTAGTGAGGAAAATAAATCAGTATTCACATAAACCACTTAAAACAATGTTTGGTATGTGGTATATCAATAATGTTAACTATAATTATTTTATATAGGTGGGTGTACTCATGCATGCAGATATACATATACATTTCATAAGGAGACCAAAATACATCCTTAACTTTCCAAACTGCATCCTAAACTTTCTTATATCTGCTTATGTTACCTATATAAAAAAAGATAAGTCTTCACAGAATTGTAGTAAAACCTTTATGAAGATGTGAAAGGTAGTGTTTTCAAATAGTATTTTAAACTCTGAGTATAATCAAACAGATCAGAAAATTATACATTTCAAACCAAAATAGAGGTGGCAAACTATAGTGTCAGACATGTTTCAGGAAACTTTTAGGTTTCTCAATTATCCACTTTCATAGCATCATAAAGGTCACTTAAAATATACATTACATATTATATTAAATACTATAACTTTTTATGCTAGTAGTAAATATCTAAACATTTGAAGATATCTCTTGATACATCTGTGGCTAGTAAGAAACATGTTGATGTTTGGCAGAAACTAACACAATTCTGTAAAGCATATATCCTTCAATTAAAAATAATTAAGTTTAAAATTTTAAAAAGAAGAAATGTTTAAAAAAAAAAAATCTGACCTCTCCTTGAGGAATAATCAGGTAAAAGGCAACATTTACAACCATGATCTTTGAAATGAAGATTTTTTGCTTTGCTTCCTAACCAAATCCCAGTATTCAGTATTAAATAATTAGCAAACCAGCTGAAAATTAGGACAACATCATGTGACTGATTTTTAGCTCTATGGAAAATTTGCATATGCAGTTCCTTTTACTAGATTGTTTTCCTGTCCCAGATTCCATTCCAATGCAAGGAAGACACTAATCTGAAATTCTGAAAACTTATCTTAAATAGGCTCACATTTAGGAGTGGGGAAACCAAAGGGACTAACATTTGTTGTATACCTGTTTTGCTCTAGGAATTTTACTAAGCAACATACATACTCTGCACAATATTTTCACAAGTGAAAATTAAGTGTTAACATTTAATTTTTAGTATGTGGAATCTGACATGGATGATTCAAGAACATTCATACATAGTAGGGCTTGTTTCATGGTCTTCACATGTTCCAATTTTGTACTACTTGGTGAGAAGTAGTTACTGCAAAGTTCATTAAAATTAAGTTACAGGGCCCTCAATGACTTGGTTCACTTCCATGTCACTGAGAGACCAGCAAAGTATTCATTAAGTCCATATTTCTGCTACATCTGCAGAACTAACATTTTTTGTACTCCTTTCCTTAAGGATGATTCCTCATATAGTATAAACTTAAATCCACTAAACCGCTACTCCAGATCTTCCCTATATTCTACCGCTTTCCTGGCAAGAAAAGCATTAACATATATGGACTCTGCAGCATTCTAACCAGCCACAGTCCCACAACTTGCACATGTGTACTGCTCACCAATTAGAAAATTATCTCTGTTTGTCTATTCTCCACAACAATTATGTGAAGCAGTACCACATGGCAGATTAATGAACTGAGACTAAAAAATAAAAAAAAAGAAGAAGAAAATAAGTGTCCATAGAATTCAGATGGGAAATGACAGAGATGGAAAAAAACAAAAACAAAAACAAAAAAAATCCAAAGCAACCAACAAAATATAAAAAACACAATCCCAAAACAAAACTAGTTTCTTTTTGGATATCAAAGCCAGAAGTTTGGTTTTATCTTTTCCTTTATTTTTCTGTAAGTCCATGCCATTCAATCCTTTCCCTGCTTCATTTTTCAGGCTTAAATAAAATGAATTTTTTAAAAAAGGTGACTGCAAACCTGCAATATTAAATGATTCTTTTGTTTCCACTTCCACCCCTACTTCTAGAAAAATCAAATATGATGTTTAAAATCCTTCAGACACAGCAGTTCCCAAGTATTTTCCACTTTTCTCAGAAGGCTGGTTGTTCCTCCTTTAGAAGACTTCATGGCAGCATCACTACACTGCCTAGGGTGTAGAGAGAAGCAAGATCTCTGTCATCTTCCAAAAAATGGGCCAGTGGCCGCACCTGTCCAGTCAGCACACAGGCCAGGGCTCTGGGTAAAAAAGCTACAATTTGGCTCACAGAGAGGGCCTGCTGTGGACTGCTGTGCTGAACTGGTGCCAGCCCGGTCTACCTGCTGAGTTTGTCTTTCCACAGAAAAGACATTAACAAGCATCTTGGAACAGGAAGAGACAGTCAGTGCAAAATAAATAAGTGAGCTGTGTGTATGTGTATGTATGTGTGTGTGTGTTAGTTGCTTTAGTTTCACTCACTCAGTCGTGTCCGACTCTTTGTGACCCCATGAATCGCAGCACGCCAGGCCTCCCTGTCCATCACCAACTCCCAGAGTTCACCGAAATTAACGTCCATTGGGTCGGTGATGCCATCCAGCCATCTCATATTCTGTCATCCCCTTCTCCTCCTGCCCCCAATCCCTGCCAGCCTCAGAGTCTTTTCCAATGAGTCAACTCTTCTCATGAGGTGGCCAAAGTACTGGAGTTTCAGCTTTAGCATCAGTCCTTCCAAAGAACATGGCCAACTCTTTGCAACCCTATAGACTGTAGCAATAGCACAAAACTGACCGATACCCTAAACTACTGTACTTCTGACTTAAGAGTCCTGTAAAAAATACACAACTTGGTTTGCTACAATCTACTCTTTAACATTAACAACTGTGTCTCATGATTTATTTAACAGAAGACTATATTGTCTGATCACCCCTACTTCCTTGGAGATATTGGAACTCACAAGCACAGATGAGCTAATACTCCCTTATTTTGCTCTGACTTTGCATAAATGTAGTATCTGACAGGGGAGGAGCGAAGGAAAGAGGCAGAGAGAAAAAAAGAAAGGAGGATAATGAGATAAAGAAAGAGAAACAGTGGGAAAGGGAAAAAGGAGATGTGACAGATGAAAATAAGAGTGTGAAATTATCACAGAAGATAAAAGACACTACATATCTCTGAGTAAAAGAACAGACTGTATTTTCTCTAAATCTTCCAATACTTAGCCGGAAACAAGTTTCCAAGTAGGAACATTTTCTCACAAAGCATATGCAAAACATTTCAACCCTCCAGTTTTGGCTCTTTGATTTTTTTTTTTTTTTAAACAAGATCATTTACTTAACAAAGTTAGGAGCCCAGTTAGTTAGAACCAAAGATGTGTGTGATGGATGAAGAAGACAGCCTGGGCAATAGTCCAGCAACTGTAACAGAATTAGAATCATCACAGACACTTTAATCCCAATTATTTCATCTGCGGGGTGCTTAATGCCACAAGTATTTGGCATGACTCAACAAAATGGTGGAACTTACAGAGAAATAAAAGAAACAGAACTAAATGAATGAAATAAAATGAACCAAAGTTTTTTTTTTTGTTTTTTTTTCCATGAGGCTGGGGTTTATATCTTCACAGTCAGTAAAACAAATGTCAAAATAGAATGTATATTTGTGTGTCTGTGTGTGTGTTTACATGTAATTATGGTATTTTTTAGTGCTATAAAAAATAAAACCCAAGTACTTTTACTAATATCAACCTCATAGTGATACCATCTTGACATCCCTCCCTACCCTTTCTTTTGAAAAGCTTCACCACAATCTTAACACATACCCGATAGGTAGTCCATGTGCACAAACCACAATCATCAGGCCAAGTTCCTGCACTCTGCTTAATAAATGCACAGCAATAAAGCCATGAACACTGAGTCACTGGAATGCATGACTGGGGGTCAACTTCTGATCAATGAAGTTTTGTATATTCTAAGAGTTTAAGAAATAGTTTAGATGATACTAATAAAGTACCACACAAACTGATCAGAGACTAAAGGTTATGGAATCTACAGGAAAAAAAAAAACCTTAGAATAAAGCTTGTCAATGAGATTCTAAAAACAAAAGTCACACACATTTTTAAAAAGGAATTTTGAGCATGCTTTAAATGACAGAAAGTTCTCTTTATGTTTTCTTTAAATTGCTACAGATTAAAAAAATCATTAAAAATTATACCAACAAAAAATGGCAGCTGGTAATAAAAGTCATCATGCTAAGCCACAGAGTTTTCAAAAACTCCAAGTAGTGCACTTACTAAATTACAGTTTTATTTTATAGCTTTGCAACACATGGAATTCTCATTAGAGATACTGAATGACAAACTTTAACTTTTAGAAAAAAAATGAAAGATCATAAATCCCCACCTTTCACCAGACAGTTCTTATGTACCTTGCAGTGTTTCTTTTTATTTACTTTTTGCTTTACAATAACATTATACAGGCTAAGAAATGTTTAAGATGATAATGAAGTAAGTTAAAAGGGAATTTTAAAATCTCTATTTCTCATGAAATTCGTTGACTAGAATTATGTTTTAAATCATTGAATTAAGTGTTTTCTATTGTTGTTTTAATATGAACTTTAAAGCCTTTTCTTATTTTATGTGATTAGAATGAGGAAAATGAACAAAACCTATACACATGAAACTCTAGTGTCAAAAGAAAAATGTAAATTCCAACTGAATTATAATACTCAGGAATACCTGTACCACTGTTTGTAGTTTGATTTATAAATAGCTATTTCTAGTACAATTTATGACATCAGATTGTACTATTTTTGTGGAAAGTTCTCTATTACAACACCTCGTATATGTTACCAAAATGTATTATAAAAAAAACGAGCTGTTGTCCAAAATTTGGATTTAAAATTCTTAAACCACTTTTCTTATTCAAAAGTCAATTTTTTGTTGTTGTTCAAACACTTTAAAATCTATTTCACTAATTCTGAACAAACAAACGTCTAGAGAGTCAGAACCTAAAACCGGAAAAGTAAACATATGATAAAGGGAGACCCCCTAAGTATTCATGCTATTTTGGAAGTTAAAAAACAAATACTTAAAAATGGGTCATTTACATTTTGATTTAAACATTTTCAATAGAACCAACAATTCAGTTAAGATTTTCACAGTGAATAACTATCAAACCTTCCAGTTTTCTAATTCCTATATAATAATACTTTCAAAAGTGTTGTGAACAGATCAGAGAATCTCCAGTTATTCATTCTTATATTAAATATATCTTACTGAATAAATTTATTTTGTTTATTATTTAAAAAGTTACATTTTATTAAGCTTTTTGTAAAAATATGAACTTTATGTATTATGTATTAAATCTACTTAAAAAATAAAATTATTTTTTAGCAATCTTCGTAAACATTTATAGAAATATAAGTATACCATTTAGTCTGTGATAGAATATATGATACATTTTTTAGTGTCGATTAAAAATAGCATTAGGAGTGTTTATGTATACAATAGATTAGGATAACTCCTTTGAAGAAATCACTACCAATTCAACTGATTATATACATTTTGATTAAATAACTAAATATGCATTTACCCAGTAAAGCATAACAATAGGAACTATTCTCTATAGATAAATACCTACCCGCCAGAGATACTAGAACAGCAAGAATCACTGAATCTATATTGTAACAATTTACATTTTTAGCTCTCATACTGCTTTTATAGTTAATATCACTGTTTCTGGAAAGAAAACAAAAGGACAAATACTGCAATCACTTTTTAATGATTTACAAGCAAGGCTGAATACCAGAACTTCAGTTAATTTTGTTGCTTCGTGAAAACTGTAGTAAAAGTATTTTAAGATTGTTAAAAACATCATAATCATCTTTGAATGATTACATACCTTTGCTAACTTAAGTTCAAGTTATTCTTTAATAAAATAAAATATATCTGCTAATTTAAATTGAAAAAATAAAGTATAAAGAATCATCAATTTTTACAGCAGTTTTTTCTTTAAGATATTAAGAACATATTTTTTTAAAAAAAGAACATTTGACTCATAAAAGGAAAAATAACTATCGTTAGTTAATACAATCATGTACGTCATATCCTATTTTTATAGTCAAAGGTAAAAAGGTTTTTTCTAAATGAAAGATTAATAAATTGGTCACTCAAGAAAATACTTTTAAAAAGCACACCAAACAAAGGAGATTCAAGTGGTCAAGTCAATCAACAAAAGTGTAGTGAAAATAACTAAAGGACTGACATTTTCTCTGCAGTAGCAACAATGAATAAAGTCTAATGTTTAATTAAATGTTTGGGGATTGTTTTGTCTATAAATAGCTATATCATCTCACTTTCATATTTCATGTAGAAAACGCCAAAGGATCACATTTTGTAAAGCAGAATGTTAATAATATAAATAATGCCAACTAACACATTTCTAAGCATAAAAACAAAAGAATCCTCTTCCCATACTATCTATATCCTATGTGGACTTAGATAAAGAACTAATAATATTTAAAAATGACAATATTATAATAGAAATAGGTTCAATCAAAGGAGAACATTAGAAATGCAGAAATTGTTCAACCTTTTCCCCGCCTTATATGAGGATATGAAATCCTCTTATGTGTCACCCTGACACCCAAGAAGATCTTTGTCTACCTCAAAAAAAGCCTTAAAATTTCAAGACCCAACCTTCTGCTCCCTATTCAAGGTTTATAAAGCAAAAAGCCAAAACTCTACATGGTGCCTTCCTAGTTCCAACAATCTACGATTCAAACAGGGGTAATGGCTCTCTTTTTTCCTTCAGTAGCATCCTGGTGAGGGAATAATTTTACTGTCGTTTTTCTGTGGGGTCCTGCCTCTTTATCTAAAAGGAAATGAATTACAACCGGATGACAAGGCCACACAACAAAGCCATTTAGTTTTACAAATCTATTATGCCGTCCAATCGTTTAATGGGCCTGGTCCTATTATAAACCAAGAAAAAACCCTAAAACAAACTTTCGTCCTTTTCTTTATTTCCATTGAAAGCATCTACAATTTTATGATTGTTTTTCAAACAGTTCAGCACCCCTCCTCAATTTTTCCCCTCATGTGGTGTTTTTTTTTTCTCCCTCAGAGTCCCTCCATCCCACTTCCTCAAACATACAAAACATTCAGAGACAAGAAACTGGACTTTTCAAATACAAACTGCTGACAACTGTCAGAAGCACTTTACTGGGACATTGCTAACTGTAGCTTCAATGAATCAAGCTTGATTCACTGCGGGTGAATCATTTTCAATGCAGAGCTGTTCAGCAGTAATTGGCCAAGAATCCCTGCTGGGAAAAGCACTTGTCAAATAATGCTTGTTTACAAATATATCTCCCAACAGAAAAAAGTGGCAGTTAAGTTCAGGGCCACCTCTAATATTCATAACAGTGGACATGCTTCCTTTACTTACTAAATCTATTAAATTTTTCACTTGTTGATACACTTGCTAATATTTGTCCTGCCTGATCAATCTTAGAGAAATGTTTTGCCTTTTATATGCCTCTGCATTATTCTACAATAAGTCTTGTGTGTTATACTGTAGCTCAAAAACTTCTTCCATATGTATTCATGCCTAACACGTGTAGTAAGACAACTAAAGATATATTTACCTTATCATAGAGTTCAGGCTAGAGTAAATTTTCCTCTTATTTCTATTACCCAGTGTATTTTAACATTTATTTCATATCAGTCCAAGATTCTAGATATAAATTTCACTTTTTCTGTTCAATTTTACTTATTTATGTCAACCAAACTTAAATATTAAACATTACTGAGTACCAATTATAAAAGTAAACTTCCATTTATTTCTACCTGACTTGATTTTTTTTTCATCACATAACGGGAGCATTAATAACATACACATATATAATGGATATGTACAGTACAGTCTGAGAAGTCACAAAGCATCTATAGGTTGCAGAAAGCAAAGTATAGAACAAGTTTTTAAAGGCGTCAGTACACACATAAAGTCTTTATTTCAAAGTTCTTTCAAAAACAAAGGCAACTTGAAAACTCCAATCTGAATCTTTAAATAAATAAATTGCTGTTATAAATATCTTATATTCTTGTTCTTTGATTAGACTAGCAGCATCATGGAGAAACAAAAAGAACATATTAATAAAAAGTCTGGCATAACACTAACAGAAAACTGTTGGGCAGATAAGGGATGAAGCAGATGAAATATACAAATACATACATATATATGTACATGTAAAATTGTAACATTTTATTTCTAATCATGTAAAATAGTATAGTTACAAAATGTGCCCCAAACAACAGACATGCTTTTTCTACTGTCTTCAGAACACTGGCTCGTAGAGTATCACTCACTGTTGGTTAGACCCCTGCAATCCCCATCTCACTGAAGCCCAAGTTTTACTGTTCCACTCACTAGGTAAGGACAGCACAACCTGTGGGTATTAAGTCCATGATGTCAGCCAGTCTACCCTCCACAAGACTCTAGGTCTTCTTACACCACCACAGGAGACCTATTCTACTTCCCTGCTTCCCTCCATTTCCTTTTGCCTCTTCTCTCTGCAGTCTTGACCCTTATTGCCATTTAAAGCGCCACCCTCCCTGAGACTTCATTTCTTCCCTTTCTCTAACCAAGAGCTACTACTCCTTTACACCTCTGCATAAGCCCTTTCCCTCATAATACGTAGGGGGGGAAAGGAAGAAAGAAACATAACGGGAACATACGAAAGAATAAAATGATACTACTATTACTCTTTAAATCCAAACCAGGTTGCCCCTTTCAATAGAGTAAGACAGTTGATAAAAAGACTCCTAACTCTGTCATAATTCTCCGGACTTCTAACATACTAAAAAAAGGACACGACTTCAGAAAATACTTTTTCAACTTTACCAGGGAAGTTAAAAATGCAGACTGCTTGTGTTAAGCATGGGGTATTGTAGGCAAGTAAGCAGATGTGTAGGTAGGCAGATAGATAGATGGACAGATAGATCGAGCTACATATAACCCTTAAATCAAATTTTTAAAAACAAATTTGGAGGTTAAAGACAGCTCATGGGGTGCGGAGAGGAGTGTTGATCCTTCCTGTTTTTCACATGGTTCCTAGGGAGCTGGCAGTGCTTCGAGACCAGCTCAGCCCCTTCCCTTACAGCCAAGACACAACCCGTGCAAGTCACGAGGATACACACGACTCCGCCGCTGCTGCTTCATCTTTCCGGTCCCGCGTCCCCTGCCCCACGAATGGAAAGGCATTTTTAAGATTCTGTGCCTCACTCGAGGCATCCGGGACTCCAGATCTAAACCCCAACCGTCCCGCCGAGGTGGGAAGGTTTTTGATGTTTTCGTGGTGGAGCTGACCACCCAAACCCCATCTTTCGTAACCCACATGGGATATAGGATGCTGCCGCCACCTTGGAGGGCTGCGCGGTCCGGGCGCGGGAGAAGAGCGAATGTGGCGGAGCTGACACGGAGNAAGGTTTTTGATGTTTTCGTGGTGGAGCTGACCACCCAAACCCCATCTTTCGTAACCCACATGGGATATAGGATGCTGCCGCCACCTTGGAGGGCTGCGCGGTCCGGGCGCGGGAGAAGAGCGAATGTGGCGGAGCTGACACGGAGGCCGAGGGCGGCGAGCGGAGCGGTTTGAGCCTAGATCCGGGAGCCAGGAGCGCGGCGCAGGTGCCGCTCCCGTGCCGGCTCTCCTCACCGGGTGCAAGGCGGGGACAGTCTTCTCGGTCCGGAGCGCGGGATGAGGGATAGGGGAGAGAGCTGGGGACTCTAGGATTCCGAGCGGAGCTTTTCCCTTTCGGAAACGTGGGGGAGAGTCGATTCGGAGGGTTCCAGCATCACTTCCCAAGCAGCGACACTCCCCTCCCCCGAACCCTCCGCCTCCCGCGGCATCCCACCTTCCAGACTTCCATTTCGTCTGGGTGATCATACGACCCCCAAAGTGCGGCACACCCCCACGGTGTGAGGTGCTGTCCATCCTTCTCCATCCCCCCCTCCGGCGAGAAATAAAAGCTCTTACCACCCACCCTAGAATAGCAGCTGGTAATGCCCTAAATAGCAGCTCCCAGAAGGCACTTTACCCCAAAATAAAAGCATCCAGCCACCCCCACCACTTTCCCCAGCCCCAGCCCCAAATAACGGTTTCTAAAAGCCCCACCGCTCCCGAGATCCCCGTCACTTCGCTTCAAACAGTTCCCACTCCTTAAAGCCCGAAATGTCACTTCCCCACGCGCTTCAAGTGGGACCCAGCCGCACCCAGCCTCCCGGCGCGGGTCTCGGAGCCTTCTATCCTTCTGGCTTCCAACTTCCCAGCCCCCTCAATCAGCCTAGGTTCACAGCCAGGTTCCGCGCCAAGCGCTCCGCGGCTATAAGTCAAACAATGCGAGTGGAGACGCCTGAGAACCGGAGGGAAAAGGCTAGCGAGAGCGGACGACCCATGTTAGTTCCGAAAGAGGGGTGCGATTTCGGCCACGGCGGCAGCGTCTAGCTCGCCAGGACCCGCGCGGCCAGGCCCCGCCTCGCCCCTCCGCCCCGGGTCGCAGCGGTCCCCACCCCCACGGCTTTACCTTCGTTGCTGGGGCTGGCCAGGAGGGTCCGGAGCGCGGCGCACAGGAGAAGGCAGGTCCAGAGAGGCGCCCTGCGAGGTGCGGAGGAGCAGCCGGCCAGGGACGCAGGGGTGCCGGGGGGCCGCCGGCGTCCCGCACCCCGGGGCCCGGAGCCCCGCATCTTGTCCTCGCCGCCTCCGCCGCCGCTGTCCCGCGCCGCTCAGTCCAAGGCTCTCGCCTTGCAGAGGGGGCGAGAGAGGCTCGCGGTTCCTCCCCGTTCCCCGTAGGCTCCTTCACCGGGCCCGCGGCTCGCCCCAGTGCGGGGACCGCAGGGCTTCTCGTACGGCTGAAGTTTGCTTCCGGAGCCCCACACCGTCCTTTCCACTGGGGNGTCTGGAGCTCCGGCGTCTCCTCGGCCTCCCGCTCTGCGCCTACCACCCTCCTCCCTCCTCCCTCCTCCTCCTCCCGGCTCCCCCGCCCTCGGCTGCTCGCAGCCTCGCCAGTGAGAATCTACTGTAAGTGTGAGTTGCTTAAACGGAGTCCCACACCCGCGGAGGGAAGTAATCTGGAGGCTGCCGCGGTGAGTGCTGCCTAGCGGTGGCCAGAGAGGCGCGTCTTCCTCCGCGGATAATTAGGGCGAAGAATTCTCCGGATGACGCCTGCCAAGACCCGGGCTCCCGGGAGGCTGAGGGAAACCAGTCCCAGTTCAGCAGGCAGCCTTCAGAGGAGCGGGGCCGTGGGTTTGGCCGACTGCCTGCTGCCCACCTCAGGCTTGTGGCATCAACAACCTTGTTACACCGCCTAGCATTCCTAAGCTGTGCGAGTCTGTGGCTAGTTGATTTAACACCCTTAACCGCTTACTGCTACTGACCCGCTCTATTTTTTCAATACTTTGGCGGCTGGAATGAGATAATTAGTCAACGTTTCCTTCTAAGTAAATGGCAGACTGTCCAAATACAGAGAGGGTAGCTACGATTGAGATTTCAGGGAGTCAAGGAATCTGGCGATTGAGAATTGTCGCGTACTTTAAGAAGTGATGATTAAATTCCTCAATCTCACTGATGGAATGTTTTATGTTTTAGAAATTATATGATATGCATATGTATGAAATTCCAGTGAAATTAATTTCAGGATATTTTAAATTAAAATTATTTTAATTTCTTGTGTTCTGCTGCATTGAGACACAATTTAGAAAAACTGTTGAAAACAATAAACTTTCCACGTTTCATCTCTAGTATGTCTACTCTTGCTTTATTTATTTTTCAATTTTCTCATTCTTTTTTTCAAAGAGGTCCATCTGAAGGGCAGTTCTAGTATACTAGCATTAAAAAAAGACTGCAAATAAAACTTCAACAAAAAAGTGTGATTTTAGAATGAAAGGTAAGCAACCTAGGTAGTCCAACAACTGGTAAGATGTGGAAATTTTAACTCACGGCACTGACTCTGTGTGAGAAAAATGTATTGTCGTATCAATTTGATAACCATTTGATCAGGGAAAAAAGAGGACTACCCAAGAATTTTGTGTTAATGGAAACAATTAATACATAAAAATATTCCAGTTTTCAATTTTATTTGAATCCAAAATGAATTAGCCAAATAGGTCAGATAGATAAATAGGAGAAAACAAGAAAGGAAGGATCCTAAATGAGCACTACATGGAGAAAAAGACTGTCTCATGTACAGAAAAACATATATACAACTTGTATGTGTACAGTGGAGAGAATGGACCAAATCAAGAAAATAACAAGACTGAGATATGCCATCTTTAACAAATGGCAGGAAGCTCATGTAATTGGTAGAAAACACAAGAGGCAGTGTTTATAAAAATAATCGAAACAAAATTTCATAAACCAAAGAATGTGTTTCCTAAAATATTATGTAATCTTAGCAATTTTTTACATAATTTTTAAAATATTTTTATCACTTAGCTGTATTGTTTCTTTGGACAATTGTGGAAAGAAAAGGCAAAGTAAAATTTAACCCTTGGTAGATTTTAAATAGGACTTCCCTGGTGGCTCAGACAGTAAAAGCGTCTGCCTACAATGCAGGACACCCGAGTTTGATCCCTGGGTCAGGAAGATCCCCTGGAGAAGGAAATAGCAATCCACTCCAGTACTATTGCCTGGAAAATCCAATGGACAGGAGGCTGGTGAAATTTTAAGATTTAGAAACATATTCTAAGATTCAGAAACATNTCCCTGGGTCAGGAAGATCCCCTGGAGAAGGAAATAGCAATCCACTCCAGTACTATTGCCTGGAAAATCCAATGGACAGGAGGCTGGTGAAATTTTAAGATTTAGAAACATATTCTAAGATTCAGAAACATATTAGAAACTCTAATGAAACTATAAGATACTCTAATGAAGTTACGTTTTCGGATCCATGAATTCCTGAAAAGGATAGATATATGGTGATGTCAGTTATTTTGATCCCAAAGATAAAGCTTGATTAAAATATATTTAGGCAATGAATAGTATCTCTTGAAGTTCACAACCAAATTAATGCTAATATATTCATTATTTTGTTTTTTAATTTAATTAACATAAGAGCAATTTTTGTTATTTTTTTAAGATTTTTTAAGGTCCTAGAATCTCTTTTCTTTATTAGTGACCCAAATTTTTATCTAATAAGGTTAAATTTAATTTTATTTAAATCTATTAATCAGTTGGGTGTTTAGATTTTAAAAGGAATTAATAGTATTTTAATTCATTAAAGTGTAAATATACGTTATTTCTTTTCTTAGCACTACATTAAATCATCACTCTTCAGAAACTTCACTTATTATACAGGTTCAAATAATAATCAGTGCTCATTATTTTCCCACAGAAAAGTGAACATGGAGAACAGAAAATTTTCCAGTATTTTAGAGTGTTAACAGAGGGTCTTGTAATGAAGAATAAAGAACAAGGTATTCAAATAAATTATAGTGANAGGTTCAAATAATAATCAGTGCTCATTATTTTCCCACAGAAAAGTGAACATGGAGAACAGAAAATTTTCCAGTATTTTAGAGTGTTAACAGAGGGTCTTGTAATGAAGAATAAAGAACAAGGTATTCAAATAAATTATAGTGATTCCAAAGAGCTACCAATTCTTGTTGGTGGTGGTTGGCTTTTTCGCTAAGGTCCCTGTATCAATGTGCTACAAGTACCCAGACTGCAGTGTACTAGGGAGGCCAGGGCTGCTGAAGTCGACAAGGAGCCACACTGATTGCCTCCAGCATCTTGGATAACTGGCGTCATATGAAGACACAGATGCTGAAATAACAAGGACTCTCGGGGGCTGAAGAAGTAGGAAAGATGTGCTCAGGAAAGTTACAAGATTGAAAATTCCACTTTTCTAATTACCTTCTGGACTCCAGAAGTCTTTGCTGATATGTGAAAAATAAGCTGTATTATTTTTCATATTCAGAGAAATGTTTTTATTAAATTCAATGCATATACTGAATTGAAATTCATAATAATCCACTCATATGAGAATATATTTTATAATATAACTAGCTATAGTTTACTGGGGGGAAAATTGATATATTTGCTCAATAGCATAAGTAAATAAGGGGTACCTTTGCAACCAGGCTTTTGTTGACTGTACACGGAAGAGGCTCCTAGGTAAAATGGGTATTGATAATCTCAAGTACTCACTCTCATACTCTACTGGTGAGAAGTGAATCCAGAATATCTTTTATAGGGTGGTTACACAATTTTACTGTGGCCTTTTAAAATCTGAGTAGCTTTACATTAAACAATTATACTTCTTAAAATTTAAAGAAATATATTAATTTAAATGGAATAAAAGATTAACAAAGTTATTCTTAGTGTATAAAAATAAAAAAATACGTTCAATAAAAAATGTTAAATGCATCTGTATAATAAAATACTATGGAACCATTTAAATGATTGGAAGAATATCTATGTACATCAAAAAGACAGTATAGTTGAAATTATAAAGGCATATACAAAGTATTTTTTCAATATGATAAGCTATGTCCCATTAATGATATTTGTGTATAACTGGTGAGATAATTTCTAACTTTTAATTTTGTATTTTGTACAAATAGCATTTATTATTATGTAACAAGTGAAAAATTGAAGTAAAACATTCCAGAAGAAAATGTGTATGCTCTTATACACACAGACACATGAACACACAAACAAAAAGAAAAAATAAAAGAGGAGAAACAGGAATAGAAAAGAACTGAAAGATGGTGATAATGAATAAATTTATACTACAATACCATAAATTATATAATCAAGTTATTTCAGTTAGCCCCTACCTCTATTCTATTCTAGTTAAGGATGATCATTTGTTTGAATTAATTATTCTCTGGCATGTCCACAATATTTCCAAGTATTCTGAGAATTCTGGAAGGCATACTTTCCATGATGCAAGCTGTTTCAATGCATTTCTTGATTGAATCTCCAGTGTCCCCACTTGATTGATGGCAGTTCTGTTCCTCTTTTCTTTTCACCTGGTTTACTTCATCAGAGGTTAGAACTGGAGATGGAACAACAGACTGGTTCCAAATAGGGAAAGGAGTATGTCAAGGCTGTATTTTGTCACCCTGCTGATTTAACTTATATGCAGAGTATATCATGAGACATGCTGGGCTGGATGAAGCACAAGCTGAAATTAAGATTGCCAGGATCAATACCTTATATGCAGATGACACCACCCTATGGCAGAATGTGAAGAAGAACTGAAGAGCCTCTTGATGAAAGTAAAAGAGAAGAGTGAAAACGTTGGCTTAAAGCTCAACATTCAGAAAACTAAGATCATGGCATCTGGTCCCATCACTTCATGGCAAATAGATGGGGAAACAGTGGGAACAGTGATAGGCTTTATTTTGGGGGGCTCCAAATTCATTGCAGATGGTGACAGCAGCTATGAAATTAAAAGATGTTCGCTCCTTGGAAGAAAAGTTGACCAACTTAGACAGCATATTAAAAAGCAGAGACATTACTTTGCCAACAGATGTCCATCTAGTCAAAGCTATGGTTTTTCCAGTAGTCATGTATGGGTGTGGGAGCTGAGTGCTGAAGAACTGATGCTTTTGAACTGTGGTATTGGCAAAAACTCTTGAGAACCCCTTGGATTGCAAGGAGATCCAACCAATCGATCCTAAAGGAGATCAGTCCTGAATATTCATTGAAAGGACTGATGATGAAGATGAAGCTCCAATACTTTTGCCACCTGATGCAAGAACTGACTCATTTGAAAAGACCCTGATGCTGGGAAAGATTGAAGGTGAGAGGAGAAGGGGATGGCAGAGGATGAGATGATTGGATGGCATCACCGACTCAGTGAACATGAGCTTGAGTAACCTCTGGGAGTTGGTGATGGACAGGGAGGCCTGACGTGCTGCAATCCATGGGGTCTCAAAGAGTCGGACATAACTGAACAACTGAACTGAACTGAACTTGCTTCACTATTGGCAACATCACTCTAACTGTGCTACCAAATGTGTGGCTTTGAATAGCTAATTTTCTTAAAATATGTGAAAAGTAATGATTTTTTCACAGAATCAATATAAAATTGGTATTTTACTTCAATGTCCTAAATTTTTATGGCCTGAAATATCACAAAATTTCTATAGAGCTATACTTTTCATTAGATGTTTTCTGTGTGTCTATTTTGCTGGCTTACTTCTTTCCACTCTGCTTCATCTTTCCTTTTTCAAGCACCTAAACTTCCTTTTTTTTTTTTTCAGCTAAGGTGGGCATTCTTTCAGCTTAGGAAAACATTCCCAAAGTAATTTTCTTCAGCCCATTTTATGCCACGATTCTGAAAAAAACATAACACAAAAAAATCCCTCAAGAGCTTGCCCTAGTTTTATTGGCTCTAAATGGAGCCAACTTTTGAAGTAACTGTGTTCCTTCACATTTCCTTCATGTTAGTTTTATAAACTTTTATAAAAACATTAAGCTATGAGGATATAATACCTATTATTATATATTTTAAAGTGGCAAAAGGACATAAGGTAAATATGGAAATGTTCATGATAGTTTGTAGTAAAACTAGTTGATTACACTAAAGATACTATCAGGCCTTTTTGGCTAAAATTGAAAATAGACTTAACTGTCAGTACAGATGGCCTCTGAGAAACCAAATGACTCACCAAAAGGACTAAGCAGGAGCATAAATCACAAATCAAAACCTTGATTTAGAATTCATCAATAGTTTTTACTCTTAAGATTGAATTTGTTTATTAAATAGAAATTAATAAAAATTTGAAAATAGGTATATTTATTCATTTGGCATCATTTTCCTGAGAATCATCCAAGTTGTTAGTATTTCAATAGCTCATTCCCTTTGATTGCTTAGTAGTATTCTGTGGTATGGATATACCACGGTTTGTTTAACCATTCAGTCATTGAAGGACAGATGAGTAGTTTCCAGTTTTGGGCCACAACAAATAAAGCTGTTGTGAAAATTTGTTTACAAGTTCTTGTGTGAAAATAAGTTTTACATCTTTGGAGTAAATGCTCATGAATGTAATTCTTGAGTCATATGCTATGCTATGTTTATCATTAATTTTTAACTATATGTAGTTTAAAGCCACTCCCACTGTACATCCAATTTATTCAACAAATAAAAGATAAATAATAGATGATTGTATAATAAATCTCTGTAAAAAGTATATTCAACATGTAGACAAAACAGCAAGTGAAATAGTCACTAGAATATGAAATATAAAAGTATACTTGTAAGAAAATTTTTAGAAAATTATATGAATATCTTGATACACAAATTCTACAATAACTTTCCTCTATTTAAACTTTAAGTATTATAATAATAGATAACTATTTTAATGAAGTAATAGTTACACAAAGGTTTACTTCCTTGATTATTCAAAATTCATTCTTCAATTCTTTTAAAAAAATTTTANATACACAAATTCTACAATAACTTTCCTCTATTTAAACTTTAAGTATTATAATAATAGATAACTATTTTAATGAAGTAATAGTTACACAAAGGTTTACTTCCTTGATTATTCAAAATTCATTCTTCAATTCTTTTAAAAAAATTTTAGATTCTCAATACATATTCCAGTACCTGAATGAGTGAATCATATCACTTTGTCCCAAAGTGGCATTTCAAAAGATGAATTCAAATTCATGTGCAGAGATATTTTTGAGTTAATTCAAGCTGAGCAGTACTTCTTATCTTTTGAAATGTCAGGTGGTTGGTCTGAGGAAAAGGGAAACCAGGTCTCTTTTTAAACATTATCATACATGTGAGCATAGGGTTATGACTTAGTTTTTCCATGCACACTATGGAAAAATTCATATTTATTTGAGGGCAAAGATTTTCCTTCCTTTGTGGGCAAAGCACTACAAAAGCAAAAATCAACTATCTTAATTATTTTGTATTGGGAGTTTTAATTGAAGTCCATCTTCTCACTTGGAATTTTCTAATTGTTTCAAGTGGGTTAAAACTTTCATTATCATGTAGTAATACAGCACTATGAAAATTCAAGAGCTCCATGATATAGATCAAACATCTTAATAGGATTTCTGAAACCTAAATTTGGCATTAAAACTACTTTTAAAAATTACAAAACAACTGCATGAAATATTCATGTACCCTTAATTCTACATGAATAAACTTTTACAGCTCCCAGATTTGGTTAAAGTCAAATTAAAAATTCCAATGAAGTTGTGCATTGTATAAAGGTAGCAGGTAGATAGCATACATCTGCTTTAGATTACCTCTAAAGCTCTACCAAAATTACTTATACAGAGATTTATAAAAAAAGAAACACAAAATCATAATGAGCAAGAGAACAGGAAAAGAGACAACAGAAAATTATGCTGAAAGATAGACAAGTGGCTTAATGATAAATAAGAGGCCCAAGATAGTTGAATCATAAATCAGCAGGTGAAAAAATTACTTAGCTACCTTATTTTTACAAGTTCCAAGAAGAAAGATTTCTTTCAGAAGATAAAATTGATACAATGCTGGATGCATTTTAGTACAAGGAGAAGAGTAATAAAATTCACAAATTTTTTGGAGGTATTTTACTGATAGATAGAAAGAACAAGACAGTTATTCAGGGAAAACGTAGGTTTAAGGAAAAGATAAGTAATTATATGATAACTATTGAATGATAGCAGTCACATAGGAAGAATAATACAAATGGTAAATGTAGAACTTTTTGTTTGTTTTTGTTGTTTTTCCGTCACTAAGTCATGTCTGATTCTTTGCAATCTCATGGACTGTAGACATCAGACTCCTCTGTCCATGGGATTTCTCAGGCAAGAATACTGGAGTGGGTTGCCATTTCCTTCTCCAGGGGTTCTTGCCAACTCAAGGATCGAACCCATGTCTCCTACATTGCTGGCAGATTCTTTACATCAGAGCCACCAAGGAAGCACAATGTAGATCTAATAAAATTTTTTGATGAGTAGAAGTGATGGAAGGATGTGATGTGATGGTTATGGAGGGGGATTAATAAAAAAGAAAAATCTTTATTATTGTGACATCAATAATGTATGAAGTGTAAATAAATTGAGATGCTCAAGTATGCCTGTGTTATTTAGAGATAGTGTTATATACAAAAAAATCAGCTAAAAGGGTGAAAGTGAAAGTGAAGTCACTCAGTCGTGTCTGACCCTGCGACCCCATGGACTGCAGCCTACCAGGCTCCTCTCTCCATGGGATTCTCCAGGCAAGAGTACTGGAGTGGGTTGCCATTTCCTTCTCCAGGGGATCTTCCCGACCCAGGAATCAAACCCAGGTCTCCTGCATTCCAGGCAGACGCTTTAACCTCTGAGCCACCAGGGAAGGGTGAAAATTGTTGATTTTGGAGATAAAAATGTAAGGAGCAGAGACACACAACCACTGTTTTATTGACAAGCTTTATGTGTGTGTCTTTAAATTATACACATGTATAAAACTGAGTAAAAAAAACAAACCCTCCAAAAGTAATAATAATATAGCTAAGGTGGTTTTAAATATTTCAGAATTACTCAGCATTTCATATGTAGTATTCTCCAGTTTGTATTTCTGATGCCAGCATTATATCATCAACATGTCAATAATATTAATCTCTTTCAGTAAGTTATGTAGGTTTATAGTATTCTGATATATGGGCTAATACACAATTTAGTTTTCCATTTTCCTACTGTTGGCAATTTAGTAAAGTCTTGCACATGTTTGTAAGAATTTATTTACATTTACATACTTAGAATTGGAATTGAGGGATTTCAGGATTAAAATTTCAGTATTTCCTAGGTGTTTAAAACTTGTTCTCTATAAGGTCTGTAAAATTTTTCAATTTAAATATTCCAAATTTGGCAAGGGATTAATACTGTTTCCCTTGTAGCTCAGCTGGTAAGGAATCCTCTTGCAATGCGGGAGACGTGGGTTCAGTCCCTGGGTTGGGAAGATCCCTTGGAGAATGGAAAGGCTATCCACTCCAGTATTTTGGCCTGGAGAATTCCATGGACTCTATAGTCCATGGGGTCGCAAAGAGTTTGACACTACAGAGTGACTTTCACTTTTTTTCCTCTCCAAAGAGAGGAAGTACTTAACCTTTGACCACTGATTTCTGAGATTTCTGATTTACGGGAAACTATTTACTGGTAAATTCTATAATGACCTTATTGCTGTGTTTCTATAGTGACTTTCCTCTAAGGAATTTGTGTTTGGGTTTTTTTTTTCATTTTTGTTTGTGCGTGCCTGCATGCCAAATTGCTTCAGTTGTATCTGACTCTTTGTAACCCTATGGACCCTAGGCTACCAGGCTCCTCTGTCCATGGGATTCTCTAGGCAAGAATTCTAGAATGGGTTGCCATGCTCTTCTCCAGGGGATCTTCCTGACCCAAGGTTCGAACCCGCATCTCCTGCTTTGCAGGCAGATTCTTTACCTGCTGAGCAAAATATGAATTAAGGAATGGCTATGAACACTCAGCATTTAAAAACCAAGATAAATGTATAAATATACTGAAGCCTATTGAAAAGTATAGGGTTTCAATGCATTTAAATAAGTATTGCAATTATAACTACAAAAATAGAATGTTTAAGTATAAAAAGAGTCTTAGAAGACAAATCTATTTTTTAAACATGTTGCTTGTAACCTCAAGATAAATATGAACTGAGGAAAATGTCAAGGAAGAAAAGTAAGGAAAATGAGTTAGAGAGACTAAACACAGTTTAATTTTAATATTAATATAACTCGAGTTTATTTCTGTCAAAATCTTTTCGTTGAATTGAAATTAGCACCTTAAGTTTTATATCGCTGAAGACAGAAATGTTAGTAAAACAAAGATGGAATGGAAAGGAACCCCCAGAAAGCATAAAATAAAATCACACATTGGACCAAATATAATGTTATTTAAATAAATATGAGGAGCTTAAATTGTTTTATTGAAATTTAAGATACTCAAACTGAATATAAGGAAAACTATTTAATGTCGTTGGTTAAGGAAAATGTTGGTTCATAAATGTTCTTTTGTAAAAAATTACCTTCCAAATAAGAAAGCTTGAAAATGATTTAGGAAACATTTTAAAGGATGGAAATATAAGAGGAAATGACAAAATACAGATGAACTTAGTGATGTGATTGAATGCAATATCCTTCTGGCTTCCCTGCCTGTGAACTCTTTTCTCATTTTATAATGATCTGCACACATTTGTCACTTATTCAATTATTTACCAATAGGCCACAACCTTGAGGAATGAATGACTCTCTTCTTGAAATTTTATTATTGAATTTCTGTGTTACTTTTAAGGTAGCATTTAGATTTGGTGATACAACTCCTGAACCATATAAAGTCTCTAGTGGCAGGAAACATGCACTAGTAAATTTTGTTGCCTAATGTCTGCTAGAATCTGAGGAGCATATATATTAAAACTATGAATTGAGTTAAATTGATTTTTCAAAATGGTCTTAGCCTTGTTATTCATAGGAATATATTTTCATAAATAATCATACTTGGGGATATTGTGATAATTGCTCTGTGTTAGAATTATGTCTAATTCATATATCTTTGGATGTGTTAGGAATGTTTTCAAACTCTTAAGATCTTGGTATTACTGTTGTTATTTAGGCACTAAGTCATGTCTGACTCCATGGACTGTAGCCTGCTAGACTCCTCTGTATTTACTTGCAAAATTCTGAAAATGATGCCAATTTATAAGTATCTTTGCATTTAGAAGACCCAACGTTTTTCAATCATGCAACACAAAAATATATTAAAATAACACAGATTTTATTAATGAAAACATGATGTGCTTTCTCTCTATTCTTTACTTTTTCTAGTCTTCTTCTACTAAACAATATTTAATGAGTTATATTTTGGAAGAATAGCTAAATAACTGTAATATCAAAGAGTAAATCTAAAAATCAAAGCCTGCATTAATACTTGGACCTTGGTTTATATTTGTTTTGAGTGGAATACATTTTTCCTTTTAGCTTATTGAAAAATGTTTGATGGTATCCTGAGTATCAATTTTAAATAGAAGTCAAAAGTAAAAAGCAGAGAAGAAAAAATGAACCTTGTTTTAGTTGGGCTTCCCTCCTGACTCAGAGGGTAAAGCATCTGACTATAAGACGGGAGACCTGGGTTAGATCCCTATGAGAAATTGAAATCATCTCAAATTTGACTTAAAAAAGCAAAAAGCAGTTAATTTTTAGTTAATAACATATTTTAGAAAGATATCCATTAAATTCTAATGAAACAGTGCATGTGTATAATTAATATTCAAATTTGCACACAACTGCTGGTAAAATTACTGTAACTGTGACTGCAAGTGTGGCTAAAGCAGCTCAATGCCTAGTAGAAATCCATTTTTACAATTCTTTTTTATAGCCATTTCTGGAATTGAATTTTTCATTGTTTTTAAGTTAGTTTCAGCTTCAACCTTATAGTACAGTCTGTTCACATACACCCTAGCTTGGGAATTGCTAATAAGTGCAGACAAATTAATTTATTCATTTTGGTTCTTTTTCAGGTATTTAGGTGTTGTAAGTTTTGTGAATTTTACTTTGAGTTATAAAGTTATAAAGCACTTTATTTCTGTTCTTTCTGTCAGAACTGTAGTTGTCAGATCTGAAATAAGAAACTCAATTAGAAGACATTTTAGGTACCTATGGATTATATTAAAGCACAGCTGTATTTCAGATCATGCATCTTACAGAAATAAAGTTTCTATAATTTGATCAGCAATGAAAAGAAAATATTAATTGTTTCATATTTGTTACCCTGAAGCAAATAAATTGATGGTCATGTTATTCTTAGCTCTGAACAAAGGAACTATAGGACATAGACATAAAAAATTCTTAAGTGTAAACTCTGTATCTTTGAAAGAATTGATGAATATAGCTAAAGCCAACTTGTAAAACTGGTGAAGATTTGTTTCCTCAGAGGCCCCTACTTCTCTGTGGAATACCAGCTTAAGACAAAGATGTATTCAGCTCATGACTGAAATATTTTGAAAGTTCTGTCGGAATTTACATAAGCTAAGATGGTGCGAGGAAATGACTCATCCTTAAAGAAAATTATGTTTAATTATGTACCTTCTCCCAATCTTTATGTTTTATTGTTCAAGCAAATCATTGTCTTTAGTTATTTATGTATGAATTACCTGAAATTCAAAGTATTATTTAAGCTATTTATACGTATAGAGTAGCACAATTATGTTATCTTAAGCATTACTGGTTATTGACTATCCCCAGACTCCCACTGTTTCTTCTATTTGTCTTTTAGTGAAAAAAGTAGAAGAAATAATGCTGACAAAATTTCTAAATAAGTAGGTACTAAGCTATTGTTCTTTCTATCATACAGAAAATTTAACACTAGAGCTTTCTCTAGACAGTTAGTCCCTAAAAGTTTTTTGACAATACAACCCACCATTAAAATATTTTTGGACAAATATCCCTTAACATATTTATTTAAAAATTGTTTATGTATACTTCTTTACTGATTCAAAATATACTATATTGTAAACCATCACAAAATGCCAAAGCCTTTGACTGTGTGGATCACAATAAACTGGAAAATTCTGAAAGAGATGGGAATACCAGACCACCTAACCTGCCTCTTGAGAAATCTGTATGCAGGTCAGGAAGCAACAGTTTGAACTGGACATGGAACAACAGACTGGTTCCAAATAAGAAAAGGAGTACGTCAAGGCTGTATATTGTCTCTCTGCTTATTTAACTTATATACAGAGTACATCATGAGAAACGCTGGACTGGAAGAAACACAAGCTGGAATCAAGNGTCTACAATACGGGACCCGGATTCGATCCCTGGGTTGGGAAGATCCCCTGGAGAAGGAAATGGCAATCCAATCCAGTACTATTGCCTGGAAAATCCCATGGACAGAGGAGCGTGGTAGGCTACAGTCTGTGGGGTCGCAAAGAGTAGGACATGACTGAGCAACTTCACTTCACTTCATGGCAGGGAGGAGCTGGGAACAAGACTACAAAAGGGGGAGTTGGAGGATCAAAGAGAAGTTTCTAATCATTCTTCTGAAACCCTGGTGTGGGTGAACAAGCTAGAGGTTTCTGGAGAGCCAGACAGGTCTAACTGCCAGAGTGGGGCCATGAAGCAGAGCTGGAGAAGTTCAGGGAAGGCTCTTGCCTCTGGACCTGGTGGTAGGTCTGGGGTTGCTGTTGATTAGCAGGGCTTGCAATAAGGAAGAAGAATTACCTGTGGAACAAGAATAGAGCAGTGATGACTGCTTCATTCTGTCTGCAAGTTTCTTTGTTGTCCAGCTCTAATCCAGAACCATAGAGAAAATGGGTTTTTATAAAACACAGTTCCAATCTGCTCAAGACACCACAGTAGAGAGGTACCACAGCACCCATTGCATCAACTATTCCAGCTTTTCAGTCTTGTTTTAATGCATTCATATCTACATTTTATTCCCATCATGTCATTTAGTAAGTTCTTATTCAGTTTGCATGTAAACTCTTGTCATAAAATGCAATGATAATTTCTTAAACATTGTGTTCATTAACTTTTCAGCTGTATTTGATGTAGCTCTTGAAAAAATTCTTTCCCTTGATTTAGGGATAAACAGTCTGTATTTCCCTCTTCCTCATTGGCTAGATCCTTCCATTCTCCTTTGCAGGTTTTTTCTTCTTCCTGATTTCTATCAGTTGGAGTACCCTAGATCTGCTTGCTTAGTCCTCACCTTCTTTGCTGCCTGCTGTTGCTCTGCAAGGCTTCCCAGGTGGAGATAGTAGTACAGAACCTTTCTGCTGATGCAGGAGACATAAGAGATGTGGGCTTGTTCCCCGGGTTGGGAAGATCCCCTGGAGGAGAGCATGGCAACCCACTCCAATATTCTTGCCTGGAGAACCCCGTGGATGGAGGAGCCTGGTGGGCTATAGTCCATAGGGTCACAGTCGCACAAAGTCGGTCATGACTGAAGCGACTTAGCATGCATTCACACATACATCACTCTACAGAGGATCTCACTAATTCCCACTGTTTAAATATCATGTATATCCTGATATACACTCATATTATTTTGTTAGTCTTAACCTCTCCTCTAATTTCTAGACTTGTTTATATAGCTGCCAACTTGACACCCTCATCTCGGTATCTAATAGAGATCTCAAACATGACATTTCCGACAAAGAAGTCTTTACCATCCTCCTTAAATCTGATATTTCCCAAATCATTCCCTATAATATATAATATTACTTTCCCAGTTGCTAAGACACAAAATTACCAAGTTATCCTTAGTTTCTCTCCCACCCTTACTCTCCTCCTACCTTTAATTTTAGAATATTTTCCTTAATTAGATAATTTCTCACTACATTCTCTTCTTCCACCTTAGTACAAACTAGTACCAACTTTCAATAGACCCATGTAATAATCTCCTAAAATGTTTTACTGTTTCCACTCTTTTTTAAAAATGGCTTAAAATACCAATTTATTATTTCAGTGTTCTTTGATCAGAAGTCCAACACAGCAGGACTGGTTACTCTGCTCAGAAACCTACAAGGTTAAAATCAAGGTCTCAACCAAGCTGTGTTCCTTTCTGGAGACTGTATGGAAGATCCTGCTTTCAAGCTCAGGCCCATCATTGGCAAAATTCAGCTCACTCTAGTTATAGGACTGAGGTCTCCATTTGCTTGCCAATCAGCCTCCCTCCTCCATGGAGAAGGCAGTGGCATCCCACTCCAGTACTCTTGCCTGGAAAACCCCATGGACGGAGGAGCCTGGTAGGTTGCAGGCCATGGGGTCACTAAGAGTCGGACATGACTGAACAACTTCACTTTCACTTTTCACTTTCATGTGTTGGAGAAGGAAATGGCAACCCACTCCAGTGTTCTTGCCTGGAGAATCCCAGGGACGGGGGAGCCTGGTGGGCTGCCATCTATGGGGTGGCACAGAGTAGGACACGACTGAAGTGACTTAGCAGCAGCAGCAGCAGCAGCAGCAACGTCAGCCTCCTCCATCTTCACACCAGCCTCAGCACACTGAATACTTCTCATGCTTTGAATCAATTCAGTTTCCTCTTTTGCCTCTGCTTTTAAGGCCTCCTGGGATTACATTAGGCCATCCTAGATAATCCAGGATAAAATCGCTATTTTAAGATCAACTGATTAATAATCCTAATTACATTTCAAAGCCCCCTTGCTATGTGAGGTTAACATATTAACGGGTGTGGTATTTCATCATTTTTAGTCCTGGAGATTAGTTTTGAAATGTTCTTAGGGCCATAATTCTGCCTACCCATTTTTTCATAGGTAGTAAGGGACAGACCAAGGATGTATACCCGAACCTGTTTTATTTTTTGACTTTTGTTCTGCTTCCTCCTTAAACTCACCTTAACTTTTACCTGAGCTGTGTAAGTGCAAACCAGTAATATCTGAGGATGCTGGTGAGATGGTAGAGTGTAATATCTAAACCACACACTCTAAAGCAGTCCTGCTGCTGCTGTTGCTGCTAACTTGCTTTCAGTTGTGTCCGACTCTGTGCGACCCCATAGACGGCAGCCCACCAGGCTCCCCTGTCCCTGGGATTCTCCAGGCAAGAACACGGTCCTAGCTGTAGTCAAGTCTTCAGTCCTCTCATTTGTAGAAAGGGTATGAGATCAATATTTACCTCTAGAGTTGTCAGAATTAAGTGGCTTAGTATATGTAAAAGACTGAGAACATTGCCTGGCATATAGCAAACATCATAAAAGTCATTTTAAATAAATAAATGAACATGAGGTGTGAGAGAGAAAAAGACAGAGGACAGCAGTTGAGAAGTTATTTTTCCCATTCTATTACACTGTGAGAATTTATACCTTGTGTAAAAGGCGAAATGTTAGTGATTTTAACACTGCCTTACTTTTCAGTTGATACTGTAAGAAGTTTCTTCACCAAGTTTCAACCTATTTTGAGAGTAAGAAATATATAATGGGGACTTCATGAATTTTTAAAATGTCTGTTTCCAAACAGGTTATTAGGTGGGAAAAAAATGGTAAAAACAGGTTTTTCTATTAAAGTTTTGTTTTAAGAAGGATATGGAGAGTTTTATTTATTGAAGCAGTTGCTCTGAGAGCAAAATCACAACATAGTTGTTAAATAGTTAGAATAATCTCTGTGATTGAAGGACCCTTTCTATGACATAGCAGCAGATATCCTCCATGGTTGACTCCAATGTATAATATGAAGGTATTTAAAAGACTTGCATCTGCCCTAAAATGCCATGTTCCTTGGCTGATACAGCTATGGAAACTGCTCTCAATGTCTAACAAGATACTCTTGTTAATATTCATGCTATCCAGGAGGGAGTCTTCATCAGTGAAAAAGCACCAGATAATTAGATGATTAAGAGAAAAGAAGAGCTGTTTCTTTTCTTGCACTGATGCTTAGGAAAAGAATTTTCCCAGTGAAATTATATATTTGTCNTTAGATCCAAACCATTTATGTCCTTTATTGTGCCCATCTTTGCATGAAATGCTCCCTCTGTATCTCTAATTTTCTTGAAGAGATCGCTGGTCTTTCCTATTATATTGTCTTCCTCTATTTCTTTGTACTGATCCCTGAGGAAGGTTTTCTTATCTCTGCTTGCTATTTTTTGGTGCTCTGCATTTAAATGGGTATACATTTCCTTTTCTCCTTTGCTTTTCACTTCTCTTCTCAGTTATTTGTAAGGCTTATTCAAACAGCCATTTTGCTTTTTTACATTTATTTTTCTTGGGGATGGTCTTGATCTCTGTTTCCTGTATAATGTCATAAACCTCTGTTTATATTTCATTAGGCACTCTGTCTATCAGATCTAGTCCCTTAAATCTATCTCTCACTTCTACTGTATAATTGTAAAGGAATTACTTAGAAAATAAAAGTAACTGAAAATTGAGTTTGGGTCCCCTCTTTTATGGACTTTTATGTTATTTCCTCCCTTCTTGTTCTGATGGGCAGGGCCATGTTCAGTAAATCTTTAGTCCAATTTTCTATGATGGGTAGGGCTGTGTTCTCTCCCTGTTATTTACCTAGATCCAAACTATGGTGGAAGTAATGAAGAGAATGGTGACCTCTTTCAAAAGATCCCATGCATGTACTGCTACACTCACTGCCCCAAACCTTGCAACAGGCCACTATGGATCCAACGCCTCCACTGGAGACTTCTGGACATTGCTGGGCAAGTCTGGGTCAGTCTTTTGTGGGGTCATTGTTCCTTTCTCCTGGGTCCTGGTACACATAAGATTCTGTTTGTGCCCTCCAAAAGTCTATTTCCCAGTCCTGTTTAAGTTCTGGCAGCTCTGTGGTGGGATTAATGGCAACGTCGTCCAAGAGGGCTTATGCCATACCCAAGTCTGCTGCACCCATAGCCCCATCCCTGTGGCAGTCCACTGCTGACCCATACCTCCACAAGAGATGCTCAAACACAGTACTGTCTCAGTCTCTGTGGGGTCCCTGGGTCCTGGTGTGCACAAGGTTTGTTTGAGCTGTCTGAGCATCCCTGGTAGTAATGGGGTTTGATTCCAAATGTGAATTTACCCCTTGTACCATCTTGCTGGGGTTTCTCCTTTGCACTTGGGCATGGGGTATCTCCTCACAGTCACTCCAGCATCTCACAACCACCACTCCAGTGCAACACAGCCATGTCTAACTCAGTGAAAATATGAGCCATGCCATGTAGGGCCAAAGTTCTTGCCTGGAGAATCCCAGGGACGGGGGAGCCTGGTGGGCTGCCGTCTATGGGGTCACACAGAGTCNATTTTTTTTTAAATTTTAATTTATTTATTTATTTATTTTTAAATTTAACTTTACAATACTCTATTGGGTTTGCCATACATCGACATAAATCCACCACAGGTACACACAAGCTCCCAATCCCGACTCTCCCTCCCACCTCCCACCCCCCAACGTCTCTCTGGATCAT
This sequence comes from Neotragus pygmaeus, assembly GCA_006410875.1. Taxonomy (NCBI): domain Eukaryota; kingdom Metazoa; phylum Chordata; class Mammalia; order Artiodactyla; family Bovidae; genus Neotragus; species Neotragus pygmaeus. The sequence goes on from SJYV01008550.1 coordinate 58,770, forward strand.
CCCCGCACACCAGCCCCAAGCATCCTGCATCCTGACTAAATTCTTAAGAATATGAATATGCAGCAGCATGTAGGGCCACCCAAAACAGACAGGTCACGGTGGAGAGTTCTGAGAAAATGTGGTCCATTCAAGAAGAGACCACTTCAAACCACTTCAGTATTCTTGCCTTGAGAACCCCATGAACAGTAGGAAAAGACAAAAAGATAGGACACTGAAAGATGAACTCCTCAGGGTGATAGGTGCCCAATATGCTACTAGATATAACTCCAGAAAGAATGAAGAGACACACTGGAAAGAGAATGCACAGGTCATAGCAAACACCCTCTTCCAACAACACAAGAGAAGATGCTACACATGGGCATCACCAGATGGTCAATGCTGAAATCAGATTGATTATGTTCTTTGTAGCCTAGGATGGAGAGGCTCTATATAGTCAACAAAAACAAGACTGGGAGCTGACTGTGGCTCAAATAGTGAAATTCTTATTGCCAAATTCAGACTTAAGTTGAAGAAAGTAGGGAAAAGCACTGCTGCTGCTGCTGCTGTTGCTGTTGCATCACTTCAGTCGTGTCCGACTCTGTGCAACCCCATAGAAGGCATCCCACCAGGCTCCCCTGTCCCTGGGATTCTCCAGGCAAGAACACTGGAGTGGGTTGCCATTTCCTTCTCCAATGCATGAAAGTGAAAAGTCAAAGTGAAGTCGCTCAGTCGTGTCCGATTCTTAGTGACCCCATGGACTGCAGCCTACCAGGCTCCTCCGCCCATGGGATTTTCCAGGCAAAAGTACTGGAGTGGGTTGCCATTGCCTTCTCCAAGGGAAAACCACTAGACCATTCAAAGTGAAGTTGCTCAGTCGTGTCCGACTTTTGCAACCCCATGGGCTGTAGCCCACTAGACTCCTCCATCCATTAATTTTCCGGGCAAGAGTACTGGAGTAGGGTGCCATTTATGACCTAAATCAAATCCCTTTTGATTATACAATGGAAGTGAGAAATAGATTCAAGGGAATAGATCTGATAGACAGAGTGCCTGTAGAACTATGGACGAAAATTCATGACATTGTATGGGAGGCAGGACTCAAGATAATCCCCAAGGGAAAAAAAATGCAAAAGAGGAAAATGGCTGTCTGAGGAAGGCTTTCAAATAGCTGAGAAAAGAAAAGAAGAGAAAAGCAAAAGAGAAAAGGAAAGATATACCCATTTGAATGCAGAATTTCAAAGAATAGCAAGGGGAGATAAGAAAGCCTTCCTCAGTGATCAGTGCAAATGAATAGAGGAACACAATAGAATGGGAAAGACTGGAGATCTCTTCGAGGAAATTAGAGATACCAAGGGAAAATTTCACATAAAGATGGGCTCAATAAAGGACATAAATGGTATGGATCTAACAGAAGCAGAACATATTAAGAAGAGGTGCAAGAATACACAGAAGAACTACACAAAAAAATCTTCATCACCCAGATAATCACGATGATGTGATCACTCACCTAGAGACAGACATCCTGGAATGTGAAGGTAAGTGGGCCTTAGGAAATATCACTGTGAAAAGAGCCAGTGGAGGTGATGGAGTTGAGCTATTTCAAATAGCAGTTGAGCTATTCTAAATCCCAAAAGATGATGCTGTGAAAGTGCTGCACTCAATATGTCAGCAAATTTGGAAAACATAGCAGTGGCCACAGGACTTGAAAAGGTCAGTTTACATTCCAATCTGAGGAAAAGTAACACCAAAGAATTCTCTGACTACCACATAATTTCACTTATCTCACACTCTAGTAAAGTAATGCTCAAAATTCTCCAAGCCAGGCTTAAGCAACATGTGAACCGTGAACTTCCAGATGCTCCAGGTGGTTTTAGAAAAGGCAAAGGAATAAGAGATCAAATTGTCAACATTCTTTGGATTATTGAAAAAGCCAGAGAGTTCCAGAAAAACATATACTTCTCCATTTTGGACTATGCCAAACCCTTTGACTCTGGATTCCCACAAAATGTGGAAAATTCTTAACAAATTGGGAATACCATACCATCTCACCTGCCTCTTGAGAAATCTGTATTCAGGTCAAGAGGCAATAGTCAGAATTGGACATAGAACAGCAGACTGTTTCCACATAGGAAAAGGAGAACATCAAGGCTATATATTATCATCCTGCTTATTTAACTTACATGCAGAGTACATCATGAGAAACGCTGGTCTGGATGAAGCGTAAGCTAGAATCAAGATTGCCAGGAGAAATATCAATAACGTCACATATGCAGATGACACCACTCTTATTGCAGAATGCAAAGAAGACCTGAAGAACCTCTTGATAAAAGTGAGAGAGGAGAGTGAAAAATTTGGCCTAAAACTCAACATTCAGAAAACTAAGATAATGGAATCTGGTCCCATCACTTTATGTCAAATAGTTGGGGAAACAGTGGAAACAGTGACAGACTTTATTTTGGGGGGCTCCAAAATCACTGCAGATGGTGACTGCAGCCATGAGATTAAAAGAAGAAAAGCTATGACCAACCTAGACAGCGTTTTAAAAAGCAGAGATATTACTTTGCCAACAAAGGTCCATCTAGTCGGGCTATGGTTTTTCCAGTAGTCATGCGTGAATGTGAGAGTTGGACTATAAAGAAAGCTGAATGCCGAAGAACTGATGCCTTTGAATTGTGGGGTTGCAGAAGGTCTTCAGAGTCCCTTGGACTGCAAGGAGCTCCAACCAGTCCACCCTAAAAGAGATCACTCCTGAGTGTTCCTTGGAAGGACTGATTATGAAGCTGAAACACCAGTACTTTGGTCACCTGATGCAAAGTTCTGACTCATTTGAAAAGACCCTGATGTTGGGAATGATTGAAGGCAGGAGAAGAGGACCACAGAGGATGAGATGGCTGGATGGCATCAGTGACTCAGTGGACATGAGTTTGAGTAAGTCCAGGAGTTGGTGATGGACAAGGAGGCTTGGCATGCTGCAGTCCATGGGGTCACAAAGAGTTGGACATGACTGAGTGACTGAACTGAAATTGAACATTCTTTGACATTGCCTTTCTTTGAGATTGGAATGAAAATAGACCTTTTCCAGTCCTGTGGCCATGGCTGAGTTTTCCTGATTTGGTGGTATATCAAGTGCAGCACTTTCACAGCATCATCTTTTAAGATTTGACATAGGTAAACTGGAATTCTATCACCTGCACTAGGTTTGTTCATAGTGATAATTCCTATGGCCCACTTGACTTAGCACCGCAGAATGTCTGGCTCTAGTTGAGTGATCACACCATCGTGGTTATCTGGGTTATTAAAGTCTTTTTAGTATTTTTGTTCTGTGTATTCTTGCCACCTCATCTTAATATCTTCCTGTTCAGTTACGTCCATACCATTTCTGCTCTTTATTGTGCTAATTTTTGCATGAAATGTTCCCTTGGTATCAAGCCAAGTGTCCAAATAGTCATATATTCCCACTGACCTAAAAAAATATAAGGAGAAATTATAAAACAGATGACTTTATTCTACATAGTAAAAATTCAATTTAATTACATAAATTGATTTAAGAACCTGCTTTTCAAAAATAATATTCTAAATAATGGGAATTTAGAAATAAATATTCAGTGTTTGATCTCAGGGAATTTGATTTATCAGAAAGACAAGTTAAACCAACGAATATATTACAGTGCAATAAATGGCTTAAAAGAAAGAAGGAGATAACATAAAAGTCCATAAAAGAGGAGACCCAAACTCAACTTTTTATAAAAGTGGGATAGTTTGAAGAAATATTCCTAGAAAGAGTCAACTAAATAAAGTGTTAAAGGGAAGTGACTCATTCAAGAAAATGGGTGGAGCAAAAAGTTTCCATTACATGCTGGAAAATGTTCCTAACTAAAGTCAAATGCATTTATGTGAATCTATAAAATCAGGTACATGCTATCCCACTGGCCTCCAAAGTCAAGTTCCCTGGGGGTTCTCAGTCCCTTTGCCAGATCCCCAGGTTGGAAAATCTGTTGTGGGCCCTAGAAGTTTCTTAACAGTGTGAGAATTTCTTTGGTATAATTGTTCTGCAGGTTGTGGGTCATCTGCTTGGTGGCTCTCTGGTGGAGCAAATGGCGACCTCCTCCAAGAGGGTTTATGCCACATGGTGCACAGTCCAGGTCTGCTACAACCAGAGCCCCTGTCCTCACAAAAGTCCACTGCTGACCAGTGCCTCCACAGGAGACACTCAAACACTCAAAGGTAGATCCGGCTGAGTCTCTGTGGGGACTATGGGTCTTGGGGCACACAAGGTTTTGTTTAAGCCCCCTGAAAATCTCTGGCAAGTATGGGGTTTGAGTCTAAATGTGATTTCTCCCTTCCTACCATCCTGTTGGGACTTCTCATTGCTCTTGGGATCCAACATTCTCCTGTTGATGGTTGTTCAGCAGTGAGTTTCAATTTTGGAGTTTTTGCAGGAAAAGATAAGCTCATGTTCTTCTACTCCACCATCCTGAGCCTGACCTTTGCAAACTGGGCTAGCCAGGAAGGGGACTTGTTTGTTTTGCCTGATTCTGACTCTGGTCCATGGATTTTCTTTTGTTCCACTATCACGGGCTTTTCCCTTTCTTTGTCTTTTAGCCACCACCATCTTGGACTCATTTTTCCTATTCTAACTACCTAATATTACCCCCTCAAGAGATGCAAGGTCCAATTCTTTAAGAGTATGGGCAGTGAGGTCTCTCTGACTATTTCCTGCTGAGCTGGGACTGCGAGGGTCATTGGGCCTCCCTCTCTTGCTAGTCTCGTGTCAGAGTCCTGATAGAAGTGTCCATCTAAGGGTGAGTGATATATATTTTCCATGATCAGGTGCAGTTTTATGTATTCTTATTGAACTAGTAGTGCATTTTGTAGCTTGTTGATCTTAACTGAAAGCCTTTTGAAATCTGAGACTGAGCTGCATGAACTTTCTGCAGAATTTGCTTTTGATGCCCCTGTTTCCAACAGACTGGGCTTCTCATCACTTCCACTGGGCAGTGATCAAGACCATCACCCTCAAAAAGAAATCCAATAAGGCAAAACGGTTGTCTGAAGAGGCCTTACAAATAGCTAAGAAAAGAAGAGAAGCTGAAGTCAAATGAGAAAGGAAAATATATACCCATCTGAATGCAGAGTTCCAAAGAAGAGCAAGGAGAGATAAGAAAGCCTTCATCAGTGATCAATGTAAAGAAATAGAGGGAAAAAAAATAGAATGGGAAAGACTACAGATCTCTTCAAGAAAATTAGAGGTACCAAGGGAACATTTCAGGCAAACTGTGTACAATAAAGAACAGAAATGGTATGAACCTAACAGAAGCAGAAGATATTAAGAAGAGGTGGCAAGGATACACAGAAGAAGTATACTAAAAGGATCTTCATGATCCAGATTACCAGGGTGATATGATCACTCACCTAGAACCAGACATCCTGGAATAAGAAGTCAAGTGTGCCTTAGGAAGCGTCACTACAAATGAAGCTAGTGAAGGTGATGGAATTCCAGTTGTGTTATTTCAAATCCTAAAAGATGATGCTGTGGAAGTGCTTCTCTCAATATGTTAACAAATTTGGAAAATTCAGCCATGGCCACAGGACTGGAATAGGTCAGTTTTTATACAAATTCCAAAGAAAAGCACGGCAAGGAATGTTCCAACTACTACACAATTGCACTATTCTCACACGCTACCCTGTTGGCTCAGAGGGTAAAGCATCTGCCTGCAACGCAGGAGATGGGGGTTCGATCCCTGGGTCGGGAAGATACCCTGGAGAAGGAAATGGCACCCCACTCCAGTACTCTTGCCTGGAAAATCCCATAGACTGAGAAGCCTGGTAGGCTACAGTCCATGGGGTCGCCAAAAGTCGGACACGACTGAGCGACTTCACTTCATTTCTTCACACATTACCAAAGTAATGCTCAAAATTCTCCAAGCAACATGTCAACAACATGTGAACTGAAAACTTGCCCACATTCAAGCTGAATTCAGAAAGGGCAGAAGAACCAGAGATCAAACCAGAGATCTGCTGGATCAAAGAAAAAGCAAGATAATNAAAGTAATGCTCAAAATTCTCCAAGCAACATGTCAACAACATGTGAACTGAAAACTTGCCCACATTCAAGCTGAATTCAGAAAGGGCAGAAGAACCAGAGATCAAACCAGAGATCTGCTGGATCAAAGAAAAAGCAAGATAATTCCAGAAACACATCTACTTCTGCTTTATTGACAACGCCAAAGCCTTTGAGTGTGTGGATCACCACAAACTGTGGAAAATTCTTCAAAAGATGGGAATACCAGGCCACCTGACCTGCTTCTTGAGAAATCTGTATGTAGGTCAAGGAAAAACTCCTAGAACTGGACATGGAACAGTAGACTAGTTCCAAATGGGGAAAGAGGTATATCAAGGCTGTATATTGTCACCTTGCTCATTTAACTTATATGCAGAGTACATCATGTGAAATGCCAGATTCAGTGAAGCACAAGCTGGATCAAGATTGCTGAAATATTAATAACTTCAGATATGCAGATTACACCACCCATATGGCAGAAAGTAAAGAGAAACAGAAGAACTTCTTGATGAAAGTGAAATAATGGAGTGAAAAGTTGGCTTAAAAGTCAACATTCAAAAAATGAAGATCATGGCATCTGGTCCCATCACTTCATGGCAAATGGATGGGAAAACAGTGGAAACAGTAACAGGCTTCATTTTCTTGAGGTCCAAATTCACTGCAGATGGTGACTGCAGCCATGAAATTAAAAGACTCTTGTTTCTTTGAAGAAAAGCTTTGACCAACTTATACAGCATATTGAAAAGCAGAGACATTACTTTGCCAACAAAGGTCCCTCTAGTCAAGGCTACACTTTTTCCAGTAGTTATGTATGGATGTGAGGGTTGGACCATAAAGAAAGCTGGGCACTGAAAATTGATGCTTTTGAACTGTGGTGTTGGAGAAAACTCTTGAGAGTTCCTTGGACTGCAAGGAGGTCCAACCAGTCAATCCTAAAGGAAATCAGTCCTGCATATTCATTGGAAGGACTGATGTTGAAGCTGAAACTCCAATACTTTGGCTACCTGATGCCAAGAAATGACTCACTGGAAAAGACCTTGAAGCTGGGAAAGTTTGAAGGCAGGAGGAGANCTAAAGGAAATCAGTCCTGCATATTCATTGGAAGGACTGATGTTGAAGCTGAAACTCCAATACTTTGGCTACCTGATGCCAAGAAATGACTCACTGGAAAAGACCTTGAAGCTGGGAAAGTTTGAAGGCAGGAGGAGAAGGGATGACAGATGATGAGATGTTTGGTTGGCCTCCCTGACTTGATGGACATGAATTTGAGTAAGCTCTGGGAGTTGGTGATGGACAGGGAAGACTGGCATGATGCAATCCAGGTCATCACAGAGTTGGACATGACTGAGAGACTGAAGTGAACTGAACATGGCATGTAATTGTTTTTCAGGGAAAAGGTTGACAGGTACATTTTAGTTCAATTGATCTTAGAAATATTTTATAACAAATAGCACTGATTTGTGTCCTCACTAAATGAGGGGCTCTCAACAGATTTGGGAGAAAAGGAAATGATTGCAAGAGATTAGTAACAAGTTAGGATACTTTCTTATTTCTTTTCTTAGGTCTGATTACTTTACAAAATTATGTAGAGTAGTTTTTATGCAAATAGATATTTTAAAGATATATGGAGTTCAAGATTTTGCAGTTGAATTCTAACCCTCCTGCAGATAGAAATATAAGATAGAAATGTGTCAGAGAACAGAGTTTGGGGTTGGGGACATATTTGAAAATTTATGGAGGAAACTCTGAAAAGAGGGATTTGGATAGAAGATGGGAACAAAGAATGTTTAAAAATGGCAAGAATCCTAATAAAACACTAAATTTTTCAAACAAGAAAATGAGGAAAACTCTCAAAAGGTAGTAACTCAAATGTGAAAGATTTGGGTTACTGTTTCATTTGCTGCCCATGTAAGGGAGACATGATTTGAGTTCAGCCAAGTGAAATACCTGCTTGGAAAAAAAAAAAATAACCCTCTGAATAGAACTATAAGAAAATATNTGAGGAAAACTCTCAAAAGGTAGTAACTCAAATGTGAAAGATTTGGGTTACTGTTTCATTTGCTGCCCATGTAAGGGAGACATGATTTGAGTTCAGCCAAGTGAAATACCTGCTTGGAAAAAAAAAAAATAACCCTCTGAATAGAACTATAAGAAAATATAGACTCTCTACAATGACATGAATAAATATAAATATAAACATAATATCCAGTCAGAAACAATGAGAATTCAAAGAACATTAAAATATAGAATTTATACAGGAAAAAATGTAGCCATTAGAAAATCTTCATGAAATTATCAGTATATTGAAATTAGCCACTTATGAGTAAAATAGCTATTAAAATATGTTTCATGCATTAAAGGAAAATGCACTCATGTATAATCAGATGAGAAATCAATAAAGAAATAGAACTATAAAAAAGAACCAAATCAATGCAGTGAGCCTAAGAAGTATAGCTGAAATAAAGATTTTAAATAATGAAATTAATTAAAAAAATAGGAAGCTGTACATGAAAACATCAGTGAACTTAGAGATAAATCAGTTGAAAATATCTAATTTGAATAATATAAATATTAAGTACTCTGAAATATATGTAATTGAAATACTATGGGAAAGGAGAACAAGAATGGGGCAGAAAATTATTTGGAAATATATTATAGCCCCAAACTCATAAATCTGAAGAAAAAACATCAAACTACAGATGCACATACTTTAAAAAAATCACATCATTGCAAAACTGTGTATATCAAAAGATAAAGATAAAAAAGCTAAAAGAGGCAGAAGAAATGATCCATCACTAACACACAAAAAGGAATTAAAATAACTGCTGACTTAATAGGAAAAAAATGGGTTTAAACTACAACAGAACCATCAGTCCAATGTGCTAAACAAAAGCTATTATCAATGGGAATGTGATATCTAGAAAAATAAGCATTCAAAAATGATAGGAGAAAAACATTTTATTGTAAACCAAACTGAGAGAATTCATCGTATTCAAATTTGTATACAAAAAATGCTAAGGAAATAACTCAGGATGAAGGAAAATAACTTCAGATGGTAGCTTCAATACAAATAAAAAGGTGCAGGTGTTAAATGTGGGTAAATAAAAGCCAATTTTATTTTCAGCCATGATGGAGCAAAAGGGACCAGATTTACTTTCCCACCCAAAACAACAAATATCCAGACAAAATAAATGAAACAATAACACCCAGCAATGTAATCTCCGAGCGATGGGAAAGAAGTAAGATGTGCCATATAATTGTCTCAGTGTACTGTCTGGAAAACATAACCAAAGGCAGAATTCAACTATCTCTCAGGAGAGGAGAGGTGTCTGGGAGCCTAGGAGGCTAAGGCAGCCAAAGTTCACAGTGCAGAGCACAAGAAAGGAGGAGGAGAAGGAGAGAGAGAGGGAGAGATCTGGATTTCTGCAGTGTCTGCATAATACTAAGTGGTGAGTATGTACATGGAAAATACCTGAGTTCAGAGAAAGAATCACCAAAAATGATTAGAAATAGCAACCTGCAAATTTCACAGTAAAGAATGGTGTTTGTTGTAAAAAGAAACAGTATGGAAAATCTTATAATTCATGAAGAAACAGATGGACTACTAAAAAAGATCTTAGTTAATCATTTGTAAAATTAACACTAGTCTAAACACTGATCTGCTTCCACCTAATAAAGTTTAAAGACAATATCCACGAAGATCAAATGGTTTTGAATAAGTTAATTGTACCCTGGAAGAAAGCTCAGTATTTATAGGAATACAAAATTATCCATCATCCAACAAGGAAAAACATACAACATGTACCATATAATAAAAAATTATCATGCACCCCAAAAGCAGAACAATTTGCCCATTGAAAAAAGAAAAAAAATCAATTAAAATAATCCTAGGTATGACACAGATGTTATTTGCCATAGCCAAAAACTTGGAGCACCTCTAACACCCACCAAAAATGGATTGGTCAAACAAGAGAATGTTACTCAGTATAACGTAAGAATGATAAAATAAAACATATATAGACCAATGTGGATGAATGTTAAAATAACGGTTTCAGTGAGAAGCCAAACAATATAGAAAATTCTGTATGAATTCTTTTATACAAGAATTTTTAAAATGTACATTGAGACTTCTATAGTTTCAAGAAGCAGATCAAACGTTGTCTGTTTGGAGATGGCAGCACATATGAGGGCAGAAATACTAAAGAGCAAAAGAAACCTATGGAAGTGTTGGATATGTTTATTATGTTGATTTTCTTAATGGTTTAATGAGTACACACATGTCAAAGCTTATGAGACTGTATATCTTAAACATGAGCTGTTTTGTATATTAATTGTACATCAATAAATATGGTGAAACCAAACCAAAGACCAAGAATAGCCCTTACAGTATATTCAGTTCAGTTCAGTTCAGTCACTCAGTCATGTCTGACTCTTTGTGACCCCATGAACTGCAGCACTCCAGGCTTCCCTATCCATTACCATCTCCTGAAGCTTACTCAAACTTATGTCCATCGAGTCAGTGATGCCATCCAACCATCTTATCCTCTGACGTCCCCTTCTCCTCATGCCTTCAATCTTTCTCATCATCAGGGTCTTTCCAATGAGTCAGTTATTCACATTAGGTGGCCAAAGTATTGGCATTTCAGCTTTAACATCAGTCATTCCAATGAATATGCAGGACTGATTTCCTTTAGGATGGACTGATTTGATCTCCTTGCCTTCCAAGGGACTATCAAGAGTCTTATACAATACCACAGTCCAAAAACATCAGTTCTTCTGTGCTCAGCTTTTTTATGGTCCAACTCTCACATCCATACCTGACTACTGGAAAAACCATAGCTTTGACTAGATGGATCTTTGTCTGCAAAGTAATGTCTCTGCTTTTTTTTAACACGCTGTCTAGTTTTGTCTAGCTTCTCTTCCAAGGAGCAAGTGTCTTTTAATTTCATGGCTGCAGTCGCCATCTGCAGTGATTTAGTACCCTAAGAAAATGAAGTCTGTCACTGTTAATACTATATTATCAGCAATAGTTCTAGTTATTAACTTAAAATGTTATATGTCTAGAAATATCCAAGTTTCCTACTAATTGTATTGTACTCAAATCTTTAACCATGCTTTTTTAAGTTTTGTCCTTTCAATCATTATTTTATACCGATGTTTTTACAAAATGAAGATTTTCAAGAAGACTCATAAAAACTACTTAAAAAAAAATACAAGTTTCTAAATATAGCCTTTAGATAATAGCACTGAACTGGGTAACAAATGACAGAACTAATGGAAAACCTGCTTACTTCATAGAAATTAACAGGAATTAATTACCTGTGACTGAATGAACTAATGAGTATAGTTTATAACTTTATGACTTTTTGAAAAATATACTAGCTTTAATCTTTGCTTTCCAGAAAAAAATTTCCTCTTATGCTATGACCTAAAACATGTTGATAAAATATACCTTTATAAACAAGGATGAAATATTTATCTTTTTCTCTCTACCTGATCCTTCCAGAATTTGGCTTCTCCAGTTGGCTCTCCTGTGGACTTGATGGTTTAATGCAACCGAATTACAACTAGCTATATTAATCATTTTTTAAATTCATTCTTTTTCCCGAATTATTTATGAATTGTGTTTTCCTGATGTGCTATGGCTTTGTCAATATCATTACCTACTTATATTCTGTCTATTTTATAAGATTGTTTTCTCTTATAGTACTGGATATGTAATCAGGTCTCCAACAAAACTGATGGTTAAACATTTTAAGGAAACATCACGTTAATAAATCCATTGAATAATTATAATAGTGTGATTCTAGGTATGGAAAAGGAACAATAAGGGGAAATATCTCCTGGAGCATAATTGACCACTAGTAAGAGAGAGGATCCATCCAGAGAACCTTTAATTATCAACAGGGCCTAATCTGGAAACTAACACCTGGAGTTGCATATCAACATAAATTTTTGCCTGATTTGGTATAAGCTTCCCAGCAACATGGGACATAAATTGGTCATGAAATGTCTCCCAAATATTGGCCAAATTCTAGGCCAAGAACAGGATCTAAGAAATGGAATATTTCTTGCCATATCAATAAACAAAAGGTGTCACAATTGTCCACAGTTGTAGCTACAGCCTATGGTGAGCTGTTAAGCCCTGAGGGAATTCAGGAAGGAAAATACTTGCCATTTAACAGCCATCAGACTATAGCCACTCCCTAGAGTGAGCTCTGAGGAAACTAAGGATAAGAAAGACACATGATACCAGCCCCAGATAGCTGAGGAACATTTTAGAGAAATGATTTCAGTGAGCACAGACTCTTGTGTCTTCCCATATATAGAAAAGAATTAAATTCCTCAACTAGACAGATCTGGCTTTCTTTAATTAACAGTAATTTTTTAATGTTCCCAATGCCTAGTCTTTGTTGCAAAAATTCTATATATCTTAGCTCCCCTCTTGCCTCCTCAGAGCAATTCTCTCATGGTTACTTGAGATGCTACCTCCCAGCTTGAAGTTCTAAAAAATTCCTGCCAAATAAAATATAACTCTTAAAAATATATATATGATTATTTAAAGTTAATTATTTGAAAAGTAGCACTACCTATTTGATGCCATAGATATATAATGTAAATCACACAATATACAGTGTACAAGAACCATTTGCAAGATTCCTCTATTTCATGCAGAGTAATATAATTTTTACTCTAAATAGTAAACATTGGGGCCTACCAGGTTTCTCTGTCCGTGGAATTCTTCAGGCAAGAATACTGGAGTGGATTGTCATTTCCTTTTCCAGAGGGATCTTCCTGACTCGGGTATCGAACCTAAGACTCCTGCACTGTAGGCAGATTCTTTGCTGTCTGAGTCACCAGGGAAGTCCCTAACTCTAAACACACACTGTGTTTTATAGAAGGTGTTTATTATCGTCACTACAATAAAGAGCAAAAATTATAGAAAGCAGTTCAGTGATAAAGGCAAAAAGAAAGTGTGGGATTATCTTAAAAATAGATTGTAAAGCAACGATAGTGTTAGTGATTTGTGTCACCTACAAAATGGTACTTACCATGGTGGCTCAGAGGTAAAAGTGTCTGCCTGGAATGCAGGAGACCAGGGTTTGATCCCTGGGTCTGGATGNATCTTAAAAATAGATTGTAAAGCAACGATAGTGTTAGTGATTTGTGTCACCTACAAAATGGTACTTACCATGGTGGCTCAGAGGTAAAAGTGTCTGCCTGGAATGCAGGAGACCAGGGTTTGATCCCTGGGTCTGGATGATCCCCTGGAGAAGGACATGGCAACCCACTCCAGTACTCTTGCCTGGAGAATCCCATGGAGGGAGGAGCCTGGTAGGCTACAGTCCATGGGGTCACAAAGAGTTGGACACGACTGAGATACTTCACTTTCACTTTCACTTTCATGGGCACTTACCATCTACCTCTATAAGAATTAAATCATGTGCTCCTGCAGCTGCTGATTTTCAACACCCTCTGAAAAGAGTTCAGGGTGGAGAGCAGAAGCAGGCACTTTGTGTTTGGGACTAAAACTGGCAGGACAAGTCTTCAGATAGTTGGATATTTCCTGGAGCTAATTTTATGAGCCTCGTTCTTATATCTCCTCATACCTAGAAAATCACTAACATTCTTCATGGTGATTACTGTTTCTTGTGACCAGCAAAAGCTTCAGAAGAATAGCAATATATATATGTGTGTGTTTGTGTGTGTGCTTGAATACATCTATTCCCCTTTTACCAAAATCACATATATACTGACCTTCACCCCCTGCCTCTTTGGAACAGTTTCTCAGAGCTACCTGAGGTGCCATCTTCCAGGCTGCAGTCCTCATTTGGCTACCAATAAAACTTAACTTGCAATATTCACTTTGTTCATTCTTTTTTTAAGTTGAGCTATGAAAAACCATAAATGTACCCTTGAATGGATCTTTTTAACAAATGATGCTGGACTCACTGGATGTACCTAAGTGGAAATGAAATCAAGGATAACCCTTGTTTTACACAATACACATAAATTAATTCAAAGTAGATAATAACCTTAACTGTTAAGAGTAAAATGATAAAGCTTTGAGAATAAAAACCACAATAATATCTTCATGACCTTCCATCATTAGCCATCAGAGAAATACTACAAATTAAAATTACAATGAGATATTGCTATATATCCACCAAAGAGGCTAAACTGATAAAGGCTGACAGGAGTCAAATGTCAGTAAAGACAGGGAGCTACCAGAACTCTTATCCACTGCTGATGGGAATGTTAATGGTATCATCACTTTGGAAACAGAGGTTTGGAAATACTAAAAAGTAAACATTTAATCCAGCAATCTCATTTCCAGATATCTAACAACAACAAAAGTACAGTTGTCTACAGAAATATTTTTTTCCAAACATTATAGAAATAGCCCAGAACTATACATAACAGTAATGCCAATCATCAAATTGATAAATTACATGTGGACTATTCATATCATGCAACTGTTGGGCTTCCCTGGTGGCTCAGTGGTACAAAATCCACCTACCAGAGCAGAAGGTACAGGTTTGATCCCTGGGTCTTGAAGATAACCTGGACATAGAAATGGCAACCCACTCCAGTATTCTTGTCTAGAAAATCTCATGGACAAAGGAGCCTGATGGTCTACGGCAGCCCACGGGTCACAAAAAGAGTTGGGCAAGACTTGTCTAGAAAATCTCATGGACAAAGGAGCCTGATGGCCTATGGCAGCCCACAGCGTCACAAAAAGAATTGGGCAAGACTTAGGAACTAAAGGAAATATTCATATCATGCCTCAATATTATACCAAAAAGCCAAAAACAACAGCTCAAACTCAAATTATTGATACACACAACAATGAGGAATAACCTCACTGACATTGAGATGAGACAAAGAATCTGGACAGAGAATAGTTCATCGATGTGATTCCATATATATGAAGTTCTAGAAAGAGAAAAACTGATATACTAATATATGGTTAAAAAATCAGAACTATAGTTATCTCTGGAATTGAGAGCAAATGATTGGCAGGAGCATGAGGAAATATCTGGTCTAACGGGACTATTCTGTATTTTTATAGGAAATGTGGAATAAATATCCATTTATCAAAAATATATATTTAACATATATATTTTATGTAAATTTTATCTGAAAAATTGAATGAGACAGTGAGGAGTGGCTGGAAGCATAGATTAAACAAAAATATTTATCACAAATATTGATGCTTTTTGGAACTCGGTGATGAATGCATCATGATTCATTATACTATAATGAAAAGTTCTCCATGTTAAAATGTTTAAAAAGATTACAACTTATGAATCCCACTAGGAAGAGTATGTGTGGTTTTGGGGGGAAAGTGAATGCAGAGTTCCAAAGAATAGCAAGAAGAGATAAGAAAGCCTTCTTCAGCGATCAATGCAAAGAAATATAGTAAAAGAACAGAATGGGAAAGACTAGAGATTTCTTCAAGAAAATTAGAGATACGAAGGGAACATTTCATGCAAACATGGGCTCAATAAAGGGCAGAAATGGTATGGACCTAACAGAAGCAGAAGATATTAAGAAGTGGCAAGAATACACGGAAGAAC